>VXAD01002610.1:0-136001 GCA_013399195.1 Dicrurus megarhynchus | reverse complement strand
GCCGGGCTCCCCCCGCCGCCGCCGTGCGGCCGCCCCGGCTGGGGCGGAGGGCGGGCTGTGGGAGCGCCGGGAGGGCGGAACGCTCCCCCGGTTATATAACGCGAGTCTTCCCCTGCTTAGCCCCGTAATCCCCGGGTAATGCCTAATGCCGGTGCCCCGGGGGGCTGGGGGGCAGGGGGTGGCTGCTGCTCCCGGAGCTCCCCCTCTGGGCCGAGCTGATGGGGAAATAAAGCTGCAAGATGGGCCATATGGTGCCTCCGGGAGACAGGGAGCCGGAACGGCCTTGAACCTGCCGGTCCCGGCAGCTGGGTGCTGCCCCCCGCCCCGGGCTCCCTCCGGCGCTCCGGCATCCCCGGGTCAGCGGGGCCCCGCCACCCCCAGACCGGGCTGCCCGGGACGTGCCCTGTGTGTTCCCGGGGAGGAGCTGCGTGCCGGGAGAACGGCGGTGGCGGAAGGCACTGGTAGTGCCCGGGAGGGAACCCTGCCCCCGGGGAGAGGGGGGAAGCCCCCGCGCACGGGGGGCTCTTCCCTGCGGCCGCGCTCGCCGAGTGAAAGGCAGCGAGAGCAGTTTGAGTAAGTTACACGCGAGCACCTAAAAAAGCAGCGATCTAGTGCTGGCACTGCCCATTTTCAGTTCTCTCTCCCTGCCATATGTTTAGAAGAGAGAAAAAAAATGCACTTTGGGAAGGATGCTTTCAGCTGAAGGAGGAGGTGGGCTGGGGGACGAGGTACAAGGAAATTCCATGTTAGGAAAGCATTAGCAGGGGGTGACTTCTAATGTTTTCCTGCCACTGACGTTGACAGTGACACACATGTGTGGGTTGATATTGGAACGTCACAGAGTTTTTAAACTCAACCAGGAAATAGTCTGTTGCTCAGGGATAAAAAACAAATAGTCTGTACTGTAAGGCAGGTAACATGCAGTTAACAGCCCTCGAGTGAGTGAAAAGCTGTTCAATGTTCACAATTGAGCAGCTCAAATTTAATTCAGCTTTTTATTTTCAGAGGGGTTTTTTTTTCTCTTTATTACACGTGGTTTTTCAACTCTATTTTTACTCCTTTTAAGTAATACTTCAAAATCAGAAAAGCACATATTGACAGGGCTTTGCTTTTGGTCCCTTGTAACTAAGTATTTTGAACTGTAAAGTGTCTTGGATTTTTTTAAAGCTAAAGTAGTTGTTAGAGGGTTTGGAGAGGAATTAGTAATTAAAGGAGGCAGTTATATTTTTAAAAATTTCTTTTGTATGACTTCCTCTTAACACAGGCAGGAGTGTTTAATAAATACAATGGTTTTGGTTTTGTTTTTTTACTGACCCTGTTGTAAATGTTACAGTGTGGTAGCATCTGGAAATTTAAAATGGGATTAGGGAGCTATTGTGCTAGATGATTTCTGAACATGCAGCAAGATTTATTGGAAGAGTTCATGATCCCAGGTGTCAGGCTGGCATCCTTCCTCTGACTTAAGTGGTCACTTACCTGCCTGGGTGTGACTGTAGGACAAGAATTGATCTAAGAATGGGCTTCATGAGAGAGACAAAAGTTAGGGAGGCAGAAGGAAACACAAGGGCAAGAATAACAGTAAGTAAAATCCCTAGTCGTCCTGTAGGTTAAGTACAGTGCAACTCACTGGTTCCCAGTCATTTAATCAATAAATGTTCTATGTCACTTGCTACTCTGATGAAAGTCGCCTTAAAATAACTTTTATGAGTACACAGCCATGGGAAAGTGAAGTAAATCTTGTAGAAGCTGTGACAAATGGGTTTATCCAAACTGGGGGATGGAGTAGTAGAAGGTTGAGCTCCTGAAATAGGGAAAGGGGCAGAATCCCCAGGTTTTCATTGTTCCTTGGTGCTGGCTGTGTCAGCGTTTTTCAGCATTTAGGCGAAGGTGACTATAAGTTACGATTCATTAGTAATTGGTATGGTCTCCAAATAAAGATAGCTAAATCAGTTTAAATGGTGCTGGCACCTCTCCAAGGGGCCCTCTTTATATCTGACACATTTTCTGCAAACTTCTTTGAGGAACAATTAATATTGTACACTGCTATATCATCCTCTGTGGGAAGAGCAGTGGTGTAACTCACTATGAAGGCTTTCTACCTGATGTTCCAGTTTGACTTGCTATGTTTAAAAAAACAAAACAAAACATTCTGAACTGAAGGAAACAGAAGACACGCCAAGGCTTTGCGTTGAACTGTTTTATATCAATATTGATTTTTTAAGGGGGTTTGTGTTATAAGGAGGGAGCTTTTATCCCCCTGAGCTCTTTGGCAATTATCTTCCTGCCATAAATGTTGATACGCACATAATGGATGTAACTAAAAAATCTCCTTATCCCAGCAGAAAAGGCTGACTGTTTGTTGGAGCAGAGAGAATGCTGAGAGTGTGAATAGACAAACCCATATGTCGCTGGTGAGAGAGATAAATGATGGACGAACAGGAGTTGGTTACTATGGATCAGCACAATAAACCAATTCCCATCATACACCTCTCTTAATAATATACCAGCCTCAATGCCATTGACGGGTAACCTAGGTAGCACCAGTCAACTGTAAGTTTTTCAACTGTTCTTTTATACATCTCAAAGAACAGTTGGGACATTTCTAATTTTTTCAGATGTTGAGTGCTAAAATTATGCAGAACTTCCTTTCTTGCCAGTAATTTTGAAGGGGAACTTTAAAGCACGGCTGTAAAATGCCAAATGTGCACGATACCACTGTGTGCTTGTAGTAAGTTTTGTGTTGTGCACCCGTAAAAGGGGTACCCTTGAAAAGGCAATCGCTGGACAAATATGTGAAGAAACTGGTTGGGTGTTTAGTACTACCCTCATTAGGGTTGTTTCAGGATTGGACTGGCTTTTGGAAGATAGTGGAATATTGTTTTAAGTGAAAATATAAATAGAATAATGCTGTTTAATTTTAAAAAACAGCCCTGTAGAACAGGCAGTGATCAGTACCACAATTTTAACTTTCTGTAACCCATTTCAGGGCTGCCAGCAGCTGAAGAGAAACTTTGCAAAACAGTCTGTGCTTGGATCACGGTCTCCTTCCCTTGTTCTGTATTATTACTGCTAGTGCTTTGCACAGAAAATTGAAGTCTTTGTCATTTAGAGGTTTCACTTTATGTCCTTGTCTTCTGGTAGATATTTTCATTGCAGTTGCTGTGCGCTGGCCTGTTAGCCCTGTTCACAATGAAAGTATATTTCAAGGTGACAGCATAAGCAGGGCTTGTGGCTCTTAGGATGTGACTCCATGGTTTTAGAAGTCACCAGTTGCACTACCAGAGAGCAGTGCAGTCAGAGAGGGATAACTTGCAAACGCAAATGAGTTAGAAGGAGTACTTATTCCTCTTGGGAGCCCTTCTCACTGTATTTTTCATTTTTTTTAATAGAGGAAAAAGTATTACCAAGTCATTACTTTCCTTTAAGAAGAAAATACTTATTTTGTGCAGCGTTTACTTGCCAAGTTGCAGTAGCTCTTTCAGAGCTGTTTGCCTTGGTGTGCACCCTGGGTGAACTGCAAGGTGTTTGTTGGGTTGGGTGGTAGGAGAGTACACCCAGCTTTCACCTTTCAGAGCCCAGCCTAGCAGTCCTTTTTCATTTTGCAGTGGATGAGGCTCAGATTTGATCCGAGAATTGTGGGCTCAAGGATCAGGCCCTTGAGTATGGACAGGGGATTGTTGTGTGCCCCCACCCTGCTCACTCTCTCCTGATGATGGAAGTGAAATGGACACAAAGCAGGGCTCAGTGTATTGTCTCTAATGGATGAATTTTACCTGGCTCTTTGCTCCTGTGGAGAACCAGTTGTGCCCAAAGGGAAGAGCAGAGGAAAGAGCCGTGAGTTTCCTTCCTCCCCTCCCTACCCACCAGCCAGCTGGACTGGCTGGGGGACACAGGCTGTGCCCAGGGAGTGTGTGGCTGGAGGCTGTGTCCGTGGGGCCAGTGGAGAGCCAGTGGGGCCCAGGCGTGGGAGATGCAGCGGGATGCAGGATTTCATATGGGCCTTTACTCGGAGCGCTGCCTCATGGCTACAATGAGCCTTTGATAGGCGCTGACCTGATTAAAGGGCTGCTGCTCACGGGAGGCTGGGGTGTGCCCCGGGCCTCTGGCAGGGGCTGCTGGGCTGCCCAGAATTCCTCTTTGGGAATGGGTGACCAGGCTGAGGAGGGGGAGACAAGAATTCACTGCGATGCCCGGTCCAGAGGAAGGTGTCATTGAGACTTGTTGAGATCCACACTGCTTTTGCCTGCAAGGAACTTGGCAGTTTTATTGATAAAGGAGTGTTACATAAGTACCCCATCAGGCATGTCCTAATTTGTTAATAATTGATGATCTGGGTAGTACAGAAATGCTAGTGGTGTTAATGTGCTCCCACATGGATCTGCAATCTCTGCAGGCCCCCTGCTTGACTTTTACTTTAATTGTAATACAGGCATTTTGCTTTTTTTCCATTTGGTTTTGTTTTTGTCTTTTTACTTACTTGGTGATCCCGCTGCAGGTGCCTGTCGTGCCCTCCCATTCGGTCAGGGACAGCTGGGTGCTCAGCCTGGTGCAGACAGGATCAAGGTTCCCTCTGCAGGGCCGGGTGTTACAGTGGGAGTGTGTCACCCCACGTCAGGCATCTCTTGAGTGGCAGCAGCATTAGCCCAGGGACAAGCTTGTTCCTTGCACCTTCCACCTTTGGAGGGAAGGTATCAGTGTGGTGGGAATGGAGGCAGCGGTGCCTCTGCAATTCCTGCACCAGGATTTGCCAGCACAGGAGCCAGGATGCTTCTCGCACAGCATGGAACAGGTGCCCTTCAGTTACCCCCCCGTTGATAACAGGCTGTGTTTGCATGGATTTAAAACCGGGCTACTTTCATGTGCCACAGCTAGAGAGATTGGAAAAAACATTTACATCTGCTGACACACACAAAAGAAATACTTGCTGGATACCATCATCATGATCTGGCTGCCTCTTACTTCTTGCATGGTTTTTCTTTTCTGTATAAGTTTCTTTTTCCCTAGAATTAAGTACCTCAAAACTCTAAGCAGGTTTGGGAGTTATACCTACCCCAGACCTGCCTATTGACTGCTTTCAGAGTAACCCAGCACGTTTACTCTGTTGAGGGCAATGAAACCCATTACCTGCATTAAAATCCGAAGCAGCAAGGTAACTTTCTAGTTATGTTGTGAAATATAATGCCATTGTTCGCTTTTATTAATGTCTCAAGGTGGATTACACAGTGGTTAGAAGCCTGTTCTGCTGGGCAAAAGACTGTCTGTAATTTCAAGTGGTTGATCCTGATCAGGCAGTTCGAGCGGCTGCAGCAACAATCCCTTGGAGCTCTAAATCACATTTGTCACAAGATCTGCCTGGTAGTATTGGCTGCTCCAAGACTTACTCCGACTTCTCAGCATTCCATCCCTTTGGTTGGATCGCAGCGGTGAGGGACTTGCCAATCTTCCCTGTTCTTTGTGCCTAATTCTGAAAGACTGGCAAGCTTTATGCTCTGTTTTCTGAAGAGGGCCCAGCTTTACTAAGCTGCCTGTCTGTCAGGGATTAATTTAACCTCTAATTACTACATTTTCTTCACAGTTTGCTGCACATGAGCGTGTTATAACAAAAGCACAAAGAAGTATGTCATTTTATTTAGCCACTACTCTGAAATTAATTTAGGGGGTACAGAGTCAGATCTGCCACACTTGGTGTTAAAATAATTGTGCTGGCATTAGAATTAAAGTACATAATCTTGTTGTTTCTAATGATACAACAGTACTAGTGTAAATAGTGTTGTTAACTCGTTAGTTATAGCCACAATAATAGAAGTGATATCTACTTACAGAGAAACACTCAAATAAGCATCACAGCAAAAGTTTCCCCCAGATAATTCATGGTTTCCTCAAAATAATAGCATGGTTTCTACTTGATTGCCATCTGACATTTTGGTTTAGGATTACATATCTAAGTGTAGTTTGTTGTTTTTTCTCAAAAGGTCTGCCAAATTGCAATAAACAAACATTTATGATGGCTTGGGCTTCTTCCAGCCTGGATAATGATTTTTGATTTTTGATTTTTTTTTTTTTTTTAACATGCGGTTTCATGGGAACAGTACAAAAGGCCGTATGTCCTCTTGTCCCTGCTCACAGTGACATCAGCAGTGCCACAGTTCACGTTGAGAGCAGCCTGCTGTCTTGAAGGAAGAGAGTGAGTCTGCTCCTGTTACGAAACACGGGATGACTTTCTTCTTTTCCAGTTCTGTAATATTCACAACAAAGGTGTCGGTTGTTCTTTTTCTTTTGGAAAGGTAAGGCTTGGGAAATGCAGCCTATCTCCAGTTTAGGTAAATGTAGCTAAAATGTGGCTAGAAGCTGTTGTTACATCAGAAATGTGCCGTAGCCGCCTTGGCATCCTGCGCCGTGTTCATCAACTCTGAGCCAGGCTTGTTAAAGCCTTGACTTTGAAAATGTGATTTCTTATGTAAGGTTGGACCTGAAAAATCATTGGTTATGTACTGATAGTTTATTTCTAATGGAAACAGAAGACTGGTTGTATATTTTTGTGTCATGCATTTGAGTTACAAAGCATGGGCTCAACTCAGTAATTCTCCTTCAGTAAAAACTGTAAGTGCATTTGATGGGAAACTTCCCCTAAAGATTCCCCAAGGTCAGGTAGGACACAGTTACAGAGTCACATCTTGTATTTCCTTTCTCAAAAGGAGAATTAATGTGGCATCGTTATCCAGGCTCGTGACAACAGTGACACAGGATTGCCAAAAAGACTAATGGGAGGAGAGTGATGATTGATTCTCTTTACAGTGGTAGATCAGATTATTTCTCTGAATTCTTTCTTCAGTTCTCTCAATTCCCAAACTGTAACCAGTTACTGTAATTATTTACTCTAATTACTTCCAATCTACAAGTAAATCGAACATAAATTAAGATCGACTGATGTGAGGGACGGGGTGGTTCAGTGAGCTGACAGTCAGGTTTGGAGACGCTCTCGCTGGTCAGAAGTTCCACAGGAGGGTTTGATAGCTCTATGGAGCAAGTGGGATTTTTTGTGGATATGAGTTTTCATAGAAGAAGCCAAGGCTGAGTAATGCTAATTCTAATTTCAAAGTTGTCAACATATTTTTTCAAAGGGCCTGAATATCTGTATGTATGTATTGCTGGAGGCAATTTTTGGAGTAAATAGTTCCTAGGTTCTTACTTGTCCATTGTAAAATGGGAATGATGGTGCTTTACCTTCACACCAAGTATCCTTAACTAGTTAAATAGTTTATAAATCACCAGTGCTTGTTACCAGCTGAGGTCTTTAGGGTCCTTTCAAATAGTTGGAAATTATATTCAAAATAAAGGCAGTTATATCCTACTGCAAGTCCCCCTCGGTGTAAACAACAGTTTTATTTCTTTGCTTTGGCTGTAATGCCAACTCAGGTAGATTTTTGAATTTCCCCTTGCCCCTGATTTGACATTATAGTATCTTCCTTTTTGCTGAAACTTCAGAATTTCATGTAGGGGTGAAGAAAATATTTAAAGACAAAAATGGCATCTACCCCCAGGCATGTATTTTAATGTTTCATTCTCTGTCACGGGTCTTCATAGGTTTAAGTTTTCAGCAAAGGTAAAAAAGTCAATATTTTACAAAGACATTTCTAACAGTTCCACACACACCAGAAGCTTTGTCCCCATGCATTAGTATGTAACCTTTAGTATGTAAACATTTGCATTAGTTTAAGAATCAATATGTATCGCTTATTTCATGTGGTTATCAGGATGGATACTGAGTATAATTTCACTTTGCTTTGACTAGTTACTTAAAAACTTACTAGGATTTTCACAAGTCCAAGTTTATATAAGGAAATAATTGCTGAATGTATCTGATACTTCAGTAACCCAGTAGGTCATGCTGGTGGTTGGGTACTTTAAAGGACTTCACTTTTTCTGTTACCTTAACTTACTTATTTTCTTAATTAATTGTGTTGATTTAAATAAAGTCACAGAGACTGAGAAAAAACCCAAGTTTATACAATCTTCTAGTCAGAAATACAGGCAAAAGGTTTTGATTTCTGACAGTCAAATGGTGACTCATTAAAAAGGAATTCTTGTTCCTCCCCTTTCAAAGGGTTACTCACTACCAAGCAGTAAATATCTAGTTTTGATGCTACTGCATTGAAATGCCTGACATTGTTGGTGTATTAAGCCCAAACTCTCTAAGACTGTTCACAGGCTTCATGAATTTTTTTTGTTTGTTTTTCTCGATTAAAGAAACCCATTGGGGGATTTTCTTTAAGCTTTCCCCTGTCAGTTTGAGTACAGACTTTGTTTGGATTTTAATAACAGAGGATCCTGTCCATACTTTAAGCAGTGGGTCATTCAAATTATTTTTAAAAACACATGACCAAGCAAGCACTAATTTCTTTCTAATTTTGCATTGGGTAACATTAGACAAGGACATTGGAATTTGTCTAAATCAAAAAAATTCTCTTTGTCTTCCACATCAAGGGTTGTGTGCTAAGCATTTTCTAATACTGCATTGCATAAAGCTGAAAATAAATTGTACAGAAGAGATACAGACAGAATCCAGCCCAAGGCATGCCCTTTTTCTCCATTTCCATATTAATCTTGACTCTCCGAGCCATCTCTTTTGTCTTCCTGTTCTTACCTCTTCTACACATTTGATGGAAGGGCACAAAGGCTTGTTTGAATCTTCCATCTCATCTCCTCTTCTTAGGTACGGATCGGTTGGTTTGAATTTCCATAGCATTGGAAAGGTGTTTTCTTGGTTGCAGCAACACTTGTGAGAAGAGTGAGAGTGCATTTGGGCTTTTCAGTACTTATGAGATGTGAATCTTGGTCCCTGATCCCAGGAGGTAGATCAGACTTAATTTCAAGTGAAAGTCCTACATCTTCAAATAACTTCCCATGTCAGTTAAAGTTCAATATTCTTGAATTCCACAGATGTGGATGAGTCAAATCTGAAGTTTAGGGCAAGTGTGAAGGATGTAAGAGAAAATGTAGATGTTTCTTCTGATGCTGCTCTCCCCTCCCCTTCAGGGCTCCCACAGTCTGTCAGCTGTAACAGAGTGATTTGATTACTTCGTAGTGTTAAGCTAAAAGAATAAATCTGAGAGCCTTGGGAATGGGGAGCCAATCCAACAATCAAAACCAACAAGTTAATAAACCTGAAGCATTTCTGCCCGGTGCTGCTGTAGGAATGCTACTTCCAGAAATGCTTGGGGCAGCCGTGGCGATGGCCCAGTCAATTAGTGTAAGTACATCCCCTGTACCCACCACCACTGACTGCGTGCTGGGGGCTGAGCTCCCTGTTTTGAAGCAGAAACGTGTGCTTTCTGCTGGTTATAAATTATGAAAATGTTTAATGTCTCAAGATGAAGTGTTTATTGCTCACCCCCTCGCTCCCCATCCTCTCTGCACACCTAGAAAAAGCTTGACTTAGGCAATCTGAATTGCCCTTTCTTTAAAATCATTTTGGCCTTACACATTGTCTACAAATTTCTATTTTCCCCTTGTCAGTTCTTCTTTCCCCCAGCCCACAACCTAGCCAGAAGTAGAGCATTTCAGTGACCATCCACAGAGGTGGTTTGAAATCCAAATGATACCCTCAGACTGGTTTCTGGTGCTCACATGCCAGGCTAGGTAAGTTCGGAGTCATTTGGAAGATAGTGTACATAGAAATACTGTGAGCTACAGCAACAGCATCAAGTGTTGTTGTGTAAGAAAACCTGTACTACTTGTCTGCATGGAACTGACTGTGGATCTGGGTACTTCTGCAGATAAGACCTGGATTACTTACAAAAAGTCTTATGCCAGCCTGTAGCTTTAATTTTATCATATCTAAGAATGGCAGTAATGGCAAACTAGCCAGGAAATGACCAATTCTGGCTGCCCACAAGACCTCCCTGTGGAGCATCTACGTGTATGTTATTTCAGGGTATTCAGTGGCCAGCTAGTCCAGCAAACGTCCATTTGTTGGCATTCCTGCCTGGAACAGAAACAGGTACAGCCCTTTGTACAAGAATGGCAGAAAATGAGCCATTGAGTGCTTTGCCATCTGCTCCCCAAACCGTAGCAAAGCAAACTGTTAAACTTTGCATGGAGCTTAGGGCTTGATTAACTTAAATTACTATCCTGTGGTACATGTTTGCAATGCCGAGGGAATTAGGTGGCATGTATTTTCAAGAAATACATGTTCATTATTCAGAAGGGTTATGCAATAATATCTAGTGGTCATTTCCTTTTGGAGCATAGCTGTGTCGGTCATGTAGCTTGTTTGTTTGTGCATTCATCCTGCTGGATCCCGGGAGGAGACGGACCGGCACTGCCAGCGCCGGCGGAGCTGCTCTGCGGCACCGGCTGGCCCGGCTGTGTGGGCAGTGCTGCTGCAGCCACACATGGAGAACCAGAGACCTCGGGGCGTAGAGGTGAAGAGGTCCAAAGTACGAGGAGGCAATGGTAGGGGAGAGAGAGCCGGGATGGGCTGGGACGGGCTGGGACCAAAGGGAGGGCAAAGCTAAGGAGACAGGAGAGCAAAGGAAACTGGGCAGGTATCTGAGAGATGACGGAGGCACAGCAGGTCCAGAACTGCCTCAGTAGGGCTGGAATCCCTCCCGTGCCTGGTCCACAACATCCAGCATCTCCTGTGACTTCCATTCAAGCAGTAAGTGCTTCCTGTGTACAAACTTGTTCTGTGCTCCTTGGACACTGACTTCCAGGCACTGTTTTTCTTCATTTCTGTTGTCTTTTTTAAGTTTGTAACCCTTGTTTTTCCCCTGTACTTTTCCTGTCATGCCTTTGTTGTGATTGCTCTGCTCCTGGGATCTCACCCAGTGTCGCCTCTCCAGAGGCAGGCAGAGCTGTGGCAGGGAGCAGCACGGTGCCAGGGCTGCACACTCCCTATGGTCACAGGCATGGCTTGGTTGGGTCTGCTTTGTCAGAAGGATTTTTCTTTGGGTGAGTGTGGTGCTGGGGCAGCCCAGGTATCACACAGCTGGCTGAAGCACACAGTTGCTGTTGCCTGTGCAGCTGTGGGATGTGCCCCTTGGATGTGAATTGGTGCTACCATTGGGGCAAAAGTCAAGGTATGACTGCCCCGCTGTCCTTATTCTGTGAATTCACTGGTCCAGGCACAAACAGTGAGGGCAGCTTTCACCTGGCCAGCCTGCAGCTCACTGCCAGCGGGACAGCAATGGCTGCATGAGCTGAGTTTGACCTGCAGAAGTTGCTTAAGACATTAAGTAAATAATCTGGCACCTGACCCAAATGGAACAGCAGAAGTGCCCGGAGCAGCGTTGCCAGCCTGCCCCAGGCCAGCTTTCCCTGGGCCTGCCTTCCCTGGGCCAGCCTCGCGGGCATGTCTGCATGAGACCAGAGCACCTTGCTGTGCACGGGAAGCTGGTTCAGAAGATCATCTGAGCTGCTAATTAAACATCTTCCCAAATCTCCTTCAACAGCAATTTGGGATCTTAAGGTGGCCTTGGATTCTGTGAACCAAAGACGGTAATGTTCTCTTTTACAGCTGGTTCTGAAGCATTGTAGCTTCCCCGAAGCAAGGAGATGTAATTCAGTGTTTATAAAGGCAGACAGGAAAGTAAAAGACTCTTTGGTTCTCTCTGAGAGCTTTTTCAAATGTAGAAAGAATGAGTCACTCGACATTTCATTACTGAATAGGAGCTGATTTACAAGTGTGTATGCCCCGAGATGAATGTCGGTGGATGAACTCCAATAGTTTCCTCCATGACCATGCTGTAAATGGGCTTCAGCCAGTTTGATGTAATTCATTCTGTGGCACTGTGCTGTCTTTTGAAATGGAAGCATCATCCTTCTTATGATCTTCTGAATGCTAGGAGGCCGATTAACATGGGAATTCCTGATTAGCTTTAATTCAGCTCTACTACTCCAAGAAAGCATAGTTCCTGAATTGCACAAAGAAAGCCTCCTCAAGCACGGATACAAATCAGCATACTGAAGATCCTGTTGGTAGGTGTGGTGACTATGATTAATATTTACTTGATGTCTTTCATCTTCCAAGTACTTTACACAGAACAAGCATTTCATCTTCACAAAAGATGTATGAGTTAGGTGAAGTAAGTTTTACTCCCTTGGCTTTATTAATAAAGGCAGGGAAACGGAAGAAAAGAGATTAAAGTAGCTTGGTCATGGTCACAAAGAAGGCCAGCACTGAAACTGTGTAATTTCAGGTTTCTATTTCTGTGTCCAGACTAATATCTCTTCTTGATAAGAAGAAGCAGCAGGACAAACGTTGGAGTAAGAACATCATAAGAATTTAGTGAGGCATCACTTAGGCTGGTGCCCTGCCAGGCAGTTCTCCTCCCTTCCCCCTTACAGAGGTATCCCCACAGGTTGCCACTTGGCTTGCAAAGCATCCATGTACCTTTCCTTAGGCTGATATAATGCCCAATTTATATGCCCAATTTAGTCAGTGGTGTGGTTGCACCACTGAAGAAATAAGTGTGTTTTGAGATTTCTGGAATAAGAGTCTCTGCTGAAGTGAATATGATGAGATGTATATACAATTTTACTCAATTCAATGACTTACTGCATTAGAAAGTGCTTAAATTATATTGTTGAATTTTAAGCATGCAAGTGGTCTCATTAATATGGAAAAAATTATTTCTTTACCTTTGGTTTGGATAGGGCTACTCATAGAGCTCTATTTAAGTATACACTGAAGTTTATTGCCAAATCAGTGCCCTGGTTGGCAGCAAAGGCCATGCCACCCTGAACTGCAGACTGGCAGGGAACCTGTTGAGGGCCCAAAGATAGTTTTTGGTTTAAAGAGCTTCCTATCAAGATGAGTCAGCGGACAAAGCTTATGATTTTTGATAGTTCTTGTCTGAGAAGGCATCTGGTCTTTTGAAAGAGAAGCCTCCTTTGTAGATGCGTACGAGTTGTGTGCATCCTCAATCTGGTTGTGCAGCTGGTTGACTGTAATGGAAACCCTCACCTGGGAGGCTCCCCTGGGAGCCTCCCTCCTTCTGTGTGGGGAAAAGCAATTGCCTTTTAGTTCCTCCAATCCTACCTTAAAGAAGAAAGAGAAGATGCCCTTGCCTGAAACTGAAATCCACACAGAGATGGTGGCTGTAGAAGTCACTTCATTTCGTTTAGATTTGACTGTAAATTGAGCCTCCTGTTTCTCGTGGAGTAACGATTTTAATGCTGCAGTGAGGAGTCACTAGGTGAAAGAAGGGAGGCAGGAAAGCAGAGCAGTGCAGCCCCACTCCCCTTGTAAGGCCATGGTTCAAAATGCTTAATTAGTTGTTTCAAACCAGTGGCTCTTCTCCTTTGAGGCAGGAATGATGTATCAGCAAAAGCTGACCAAATTGATGTAGCAAATCAATTCTATGGTAATCCGTTTATTTAAACTTTGGTACTTAAATTTATAAGCTCTTCTCAAGTGTGCCTGCACCGCCGTTCATTAGCCCGTATTCTTTTATGCTCTTGCTCGGAGGTTTGTGCTGCAGATAGCAAAATGGCCAGGACATGCCACTCGAAACTGCCTCCAAATGTAATTCAAGCAGGTCTGCAATAATAGTGCTAAAAAAAGAGCTATTTAGTGGCATTATTAATGGGCAAAGAGTTCAGGCAGGATTATGAAAAAGTAAATTTTTATTAAGAGTGGAGGAGCTAGAAGAATGGACTGATTGCCCTGAGTCCTCTGGGCCCTCAAGCAATCAATTTCCCTTTCTAGTATTCAGTTACTTGCTAATTGTATTGATTTTTATCAAATATGTGTACAAATCAATTTTATATTCTAGTGCTATTAAAATCTTCCTTCCTTCCTTGCAGGCAATGCTGCTCTGATCATTCCCATTGTCTTCCTTTATTTTAATGCTTTTATCCTAATGCATATTTTCGTTAGGACATGTGTGTTTTTCTTTAGGACATTGAACTAGGTTGGGATTTTACCTCGATGCTCAGGGGTGGAGCAAATAGGCGTCACTCAGTCCAGACCTCTGGGAAGTCAGTGGAACTGTCTGCTTAAGGAAAAATTGCAGGAAAGGGATGTGTGGTGTCATAAAATGGGTGGGTGCAAGTGACCACACAGTGTGACCCCCTGAAGAACAGGAAGCACGGCTGCCGCAGGATGGGGATTGTGCTGCATAAAGGTTGTAATGAGAAACAAAGAAGGGGATGAATGCTGAGCATGATGCACTCTTACTGAGTAAAGGGGAAAATGAAGTCCGGGTGAGAAAAATGAAACTCCTGTTTCAGTAGGATGACCCCCGTTGATGCTGCAAACTAAGTCACTTAGGCACTTCAAGTAAAGTGGATGCTGGAGACATCTCTGAGCAGAGTGAATGTATTGAGCTCTGAACAAAATAAAACAACATTCTCTGTTTGTGTTTGTTTATGCCCATGGCAATTCAAATTGTTCCTGTCAAAGGTACCTATTTTCTGAGACAGCATACGCTTATGCTCTCCTTTTAATGTGAGCTACACAATTTGGGTTTGGGGAGAATATCTCTGGCTGTGTGTGAGCCTGAGAAACGGACTCTCATAATTTAAATGTTTGGTGTATGTACAGCACTGCCAGAGGTGGTGGGGAGACTTTGAACTCTCAATGGTGTGAGCAGTAGTCACAAGAACAAGGGGAGTTTGGAGCTCTGCTTTTCCACTTGCCTCTGACTTAATATTAAAACTGCAGAATTTATAGTGGTGTGTTTTCTGGTCTTATGCCCAGGCACTTAAATGAAATACTTTTATACTTTTCCTCAAGAAGGAAGAGTTGCATTAGCAAGTATTTGGGTATATACACATATGTGATAAAAATACACCTTACATTCAATCATCTAATACAGTGGTACATAGAGCATTTTATATTTGACATGGATCACTTTGGTCTTTTTGATTATGTTCTCCTCCCTGGCTCTGCTGATGTTTCTTCATGGCACAGCAAACCCATCTGGGAGAACCAGCAGAAGCCACAGCTCTCTCAGCCTCTCATCCGTGCCAGTTGCTGCTCCCGAGGGCAGAGGTGCTGTGGTATGGGAAGGCAGACCCAAGCCCTCCTGCCTCATCCAATGGCACAAAAGGGCCTGGGTTGGTTCCCCAGGAGCCCCCAGACAACAGCTCGGTGGGGAGCAGGCATCCTTTGTGCCCCCTCACACGGTTTTGCTGCACTCCCTAGCTGCCACAGTGGCTTTTCTTGCTACTTTGGGGCGCTTGGTATTTTCAGATCCAGTGTAGGCGCTGCCACCACCATCATCAGTATAAAGTTTTAGAAGCTGGTTAGGAGAAACCAGTCTTCCTGTCCTTCGATCTCTGTGCGCAGTGAGCTCCCTCCCTGCATTCCCGGCTCGAGTGGGGGACAGATCCTGCTGCAGGGACAGCCACCTGCCCCAGGAGCTGGCACTCCGTGCCCCGGAGGCTCCGTGGGGCCAGAGCCGCTGTGGTTCCGCTGGCTCGGCACCGCCTGGCCGGCCGGGAGCACGTTTTTGTCATTGGGTTTGTTCAGCACCTCTTGTACGAGGAATCACAGACTGGATAAGCCGTGTGAGGGGTCATTATAACACAGAGAAGATAAATGTACCGGTTCTGCTGGAGGCTGTCCTCAGGCTGTTTGTTATGTGTCTCTAACACTGTCACTACATCACACACTTCCTCGATCTCCGTATTACCCTACAAGCCTGTCTAATGGGATCCTCTGTTGCTGATTCCAGCTTACCCTGACCTACTTCTTTCTTGTGTCCCAGCAAGCTGTCAGGAGCTATCAGAGCACTGGGAGCTGAAATAAACACTCACTGAGGGGAAAAGCAAGGCTGTCTCTAGTGAATTTAATTAGCTTTGTTTAACTGGCTTGTTTGCTTTGTAAATCACATCATTTTTAGTCAAATTTAAGGGATAAAAAAATCTGTAATTAAAATCAAATGGTGCACGACCTTATTAAAAGTCAAGGGTTTTAGAAGTTCTGTACAAAAAGTCATTTAGTTTGTAACACATTTGCAGTGCTCTGAATATTTTAGGGAGAAGAAGGATGAAACTGAGATTCTTTTTTGTTTTGGGATCTTTCTTCAGACTGGAAGGAGGTTGGGGCTTTTTGAATCATTATCTTTACCTTTTCCTGAACATGGGTTAAAAAAAAAAATTTCTTTGGTGTTTTTGTCAGCATTGCAAGCTTGCTGCATAACATTTTAGAATCCAAATAAAGATTCTTACTGTTCCTTTCTTCCCTATTGCCTAAGCATCGGTATATTATGCATAGTTTGAATCCTTGCTGTTGTGTGAGGCCATGGTTTAAATCCTGGCTTCCTTTTGCACGTCTGTTGCGTTTTTGAGTGTTGGAACAGAAGTCATTGTAATTTTGACTCTGCCAGACAAATGAAGCACTGACTCGGCAAGTCATCACTGGGTTGAATTTGAAAGTACTTGGAGTGTTTTTATCAGACAATACATTTTGTCTTTCAGGTGCTTTACTGTATTTCAGTGTGGCACATATTTCTTCTAACAATTGATGTTCTTGCTCTTGTCAGTGTAGGGTCTAATCCTCTTGCTGTTGAAAATGATAAAAGCCCTATGAATTCCTAATATGTCTTATCAAAATCTGGCTAAAATATAAGATGTCTGACCCCAACTTCTGATTCTTCTTCAGCAGAAATATGTTTCTGCCTTGCACCATGAGTGCATATTGATAGAGCCTCCTGAGCGCATGGCTTATAGAGATACCCCCGTCCTTGTGCTGAGCTGTAGCATGAACAGAAAAGGATTAAAGGACCACTAAGAAATAAATGGGTGAACTTGCAGTGTGCAAAATGGTAAAATATGGGATAAAACTACTACCTGAGAGTATGAGAGGAATTAAAAATCTGTTTCACAAAGGTGCAGAACTTCTTCCAGTCTTTTGAAGAGGATGTACGATTGGCTAACCTGTAGTACTGCACTGAGAATTACTTGTGGTAATAATTTCATTGAGGAATATAATGAGCAGCCTGATTGCTCAATGACTTCTGAGCAACTCACTACCTTAAGGATCACTGTGAGGTTTCAGGGAAGGCAAAGAGAAATGTTCTTTTCTCAGTGGGAGTTTTGGAGGCCCCACTGGAACATGTGGTGCTGGGAGGTCTCTGCTGTGCCAGGAGTGGAAGTTGTGTGGAAGTCTTTCAAAAAGATACACAGAGGGAGACTTCAGTGGTTTGACAAAATTGAATTGAAACAAGAATAGCCAGGTGAGGGGGGTAACCGAGCACCAAGTGGTTGAAGTCAAGTGACCAAATTTGTGGTCTTTCAGCAGTAGGGAATGAGGCAAGGAAAGCTGAGACATCCCAGTTCAATTTCAATATCTTCAATGACTCTACTGAACAGAGACCAGAAAATTTGAGGTATTATAACTTCAGAAACTTTGCTTGCATTCTGTGGCTTTACTGGATCCTGTATATATCCCTTGTGGATTGAGGTCTTAAGTATTTTTGGCATCTGTAGCTGAGCTGTGTAGAGTGGGAGGAATACAAGTACTGCTCCTGGGTCATTGCTCCAGAGAAAGTGGGTGAGGTGCATGTTGTGGAGCTTTTCTCCTAGGCATGGAAGCAGACATGTTTTATAATCTGATCCAGTATGAACAGCAAGAAAAAATTTATAGTTTTGATACCCTATCAAGAGGTGAGTGGTGGAGCAGGGAGGTACGAGGGGGCTAAAGCTAGATGCTCATCTGGACCCATTAGCTGCTGAGTGCTGCTCACTGCAGCTGGGAGTCAGGTGTGAGGACAAGGAGACCTCAGCACTGTGGGAAAGTGGGAATTTAGTGTGTTTAGCAACAAACATGTGATTAATAGCTGTGTGCCTGTCATCTCTGCGATAGCACCATCGTCCCCCCATTAATCTCCACGGCTGCAGGGGGAGGGGAGCAGGAGAGGGACTCCGTGCTCAGGGTGGGGGGGATGTGTGCTCTTGGTGGAAATCAGGAGCTGAGAAAGGGACCTGTCCCGGCACCTCCCTCTGCACTTAGAAAACTGCCCAGTGTGTTTTGGGCATCAGTGTAATCTGAATAATAAACATTTAATTCCAAGCTCCTCGTATTTGGCTGTGGTTCTGTTCAATAATGCTTTGCTTAGAGGACACAGAAAGGGACAAATGTTCATAAGACTTGAGTCGTTTAACTTAAATCAACCTCCTCCTACCCACTATTGACAGATCAAGAGAACCAATGAGGCATGGTTAATTACACATGCACCCAGTTTACAATTAGTCTGCAGACTGATTTTTTTTTTTTTTTCCCCCCCCCCCTCCTGACACCACAAGGAAAGGTTTGGTCCTAAAAGAGGTCTTACTGGATGTAAGAGGAGCAAGGCTGCAGTGGTTTTTTTCCTTTTTTAAATGTAAGTGGAATATCTTCTAGGTCAAATGATTTAATCTGATGCTCTAATGTGACATGGTTTAGCAATCCTTCTGCTCCCCTTCTGCTTGTAATAAGTGACAAAAGTATGGCTTCTTGCTTGATAAATGGGTTAACAGTATTCACAAGGCAGGTAATAGAAATCCATATTAATAGGTGGAAATTGGCTCTTGATGCCAGGCAGGAGAGTCTAATGAAAGTATTATTGTTTTAGCTTCCAGCTCCTTTGGAAGCTGACAGCTAAATGCCTGTATGATGTTCTTATTACCTATTTATCACACCATATAGCTGAGTGGATATTTATTAAATTACATTCATGTTTAATGCCTGTTTGTATACTTTTCACTCAATGTGTTCTCAAAGGAAATTCTCTGGAAGTGTTTCAGAAATGCACAACTATTTTCCCATTCTCTTTTTATAAAGTAAACCCATTGTTGCCAACTGTCAATATACAATTGGCTTGGAAATTAAATTGTTTCCTGCTAAGCTGTAAGAACCAGCTAAACCTGCTCTATTTAATTTAGGAAATAAATATTTAAAAATCTGAAAAACACACGGTATTCTTGGGTAGTGTTGATTCTATTCCAGTCTTTGAAAATACCCAAGATCCCAAGAGTTGGGCTTACCTAGTTTCAGCTTTAATTTAGCATTAAATTGCTTCATCAGGGATTTTATATATGACCTTCTGTATGTTTGTGATTCTTTTGAGAATATTTAAAATAGTACTGAATACCATCAAAGATGAGAAATTAGAAGCCTCTTTATTAATATACCTACTTATCGTGCTTCTCCAGTTTTACATCTTTATTTTCTTCTTAAGCAGCACTTTCAATTCATTCCATCTAGATTAAAAAGAAAAAAAGAAAAGAAAAAAAAGGAAGAAAACTAAAAGAACAAAAAACTAAAGCAAAAAACTCAGCACAGCTCAGGTATTCCCACATAGCTTTGACCTGGAGAGTGCTGGGATCTCAAAGGCTTTCTGTACATCCTGAGAGGCAAAAAAAAGGAAGGTGGGCTTGCATTTTCTTCCTCCATATTATTTCCAGTTCATCCCTCTCGTCTGTGGGGTGATGCAGTCACAGTGAGTCAGGTGAGGACCAGGGCTGACAGCCAAGGGCTCCTGGTTTTCTGTGTACCTTGTCCAGCAGAGTCACACCATTTCCTTCCTGACCCAGCATCCTGCACTCACAAACCATGCAAGAGAGATGCCCAGCTGGAAATCTGTGCCAGTTTATTTAAGCAATCCCAAACAGGAGGTTTGACTCCCACTCTCACACTGAGAAATAGCTGTAATGTGTAGAAGTCTGAAGAGTGTATTTTTCCCCTTCACCAAGTTATTTGCAGATGCCTCAGAAATACCTGGGGCTTGGTGCAGGCAGCTCCTGTGCTCACACAGAGCCTCAGCAGCTCTCACGGGCACCCTGGCCACGCATGAAACAGACCAGGTGAAATGCAGGGGCTCCTACCTATGAAATCCTGCTGGGGGATCAGGCTGTAAGATCTGGACTTAGATATTACAAGAAGGCCAAGGGTTTTTTTAGTTAAAGGCTTTGATAGCTCTTGTCTGCTTGAAGTTTAATTTCAGTGGAATATTGTATTGATCCATCAAGGCAATCTGTTAAATACTGCTATTTGAACCACTCTTGCTTGTTTATATTAAGGATAAATAAATAACCCAGAGCTGCTGCGCACATTGCGGCTCTCTGCAGTGCAGGCAATAATGCAAACACTCACTTCTTCAACGAGCCGGTTAATCACTTTATCACTTTTATTAAAATTTTGCTGCCACTGCCCTTTACAGACCTAATCTTTGTCATTAGTGGGTTGTAACTATGCCCAGTGACCATAGTCTCAAGTTAGAGAGACTGAAAAAAAATCTATATGAAAGAATACCATGTTATGCTTCACTTAGTACTGATTTACATTATTAATGTAAGGGAACAATTTAAAAAACAGTTGTAGTCATGCTACCCATATTTTTTTAAATGGTGGGGAGAGAAACAATAAATCAGGCTCCTGGAGTATGTAGAGCATATAAGCAAGTAGCAGTTCAAGCAAATTTTAGCAGGTTTATTGGGTTTTGAAACTTTAGGCATCTTGGATCAGCAAATATTAATGTTTTAAGAGCCATTGCAAACTCTTCCTTAGATTTTATATCTATAAAAATATATATAGATTAAGAAGTTTATATAGATGAGTGTATGTATATGTAGAGATGTAGAGAAACTCCATCTCTGTTAAGCATTTTAGTTGTCATGGGAATAAGCTCTTCAAACTGTTATTCTTTCAGTTTTAATAATCCTAAGTCCTTTTTCAGTACTTGCAGCTCTGCTTTACCTTTGTGTTCACTCAATTTGATAAAGACTCTATGGGCTAATTAGTTTCATTTCTCCTTATGACTGATCTCTGATAGTTTTCATTCTTTTGGCTTCTCAGATCTCAATCAGTGCTCTGGTGTGTTTGCTGTGAGCACTGCAGGGAATGATTGTTCTCTCTTCTGTACCCCAGTAAAACATATTGCAGCACTTGACTGGTTCCCCATTTTGAAACACCTTTAAAATATGGCTCTGTTTGAGTCAGAATTTCATAAATCATACTGATAGAAAAGTTGCATTCGATCCTTTTTCATGTACTGTGACAGTACAACAAAATTTATAGCATTGAGCTCATCTGAGAGACACTCATAGTAACAACACTAGTTTTCTCTGACCTGCCTTAATTTCTCTTCTTATTCCAGGCATCTGTAACTGACTGTGTTAATTTTTTTGTTTAATGATGTTCTTTAAGGTGAAACTTTGCCAGTTGGTGGTTGGGCAAGTCTCTAATAATTTTTTTTTTTTATTTGTTATCTTACTCTCCAACAGTTTGAGCATATTTGAGTTATTTTGAATTTGGATTCTGTCCTTGGAAGTCAAGACAAAATGCTTAGCATGAGACAGAGATCTTGTAGATCCTACAGTAACACGAAAGCAGCTTGTGGCACTGCAAACAACAGCAAAACCACTTACAGGTTTAATATGTTTGGATAGGAAATGCCCAAGAAAATGTATTTCTGAGCCCTGTGTTGTTTGTTAAGTCACACTGACGCACAGCCGAGGGCCTGAGGAAAAGTTCAGGAACGGCAGAGAGCAAGGGAGGAACTTGTCGGTGGAGCATTTCTGTGGAGATAGTTTGTGGGCTGTTTATTGATTGCTCAGGTCATTGGTGAAAGGTCAACAGCTCTGCTGTGTCGGCAGATAAAGACAGAGGAATGGCATGTTGAGGTCACATTGGAAAGGAATTCAGTCACGCTAAAGAAAGAACGTTTTAAACCTTTATTTACTCAAAAAGGGTTGTGAGGTATTGAGCTTGCACATTTATGACCCTTCAGTGTAAGATTAAGAAACCTTATTCTCGGCTTTCCCTGGGAGTTTTCCCCTTCGCTTTGCAATCTGCTTTTAGAGTTGAACCATTTTTAGCTCATTGCTTAATTCCTTGCTCCTGGTTTGTGTCTTGCAAAGATTAGAAGTATATTTCCTTGTGCAAAGAAACACTGGTAGTTTTTTCTGAACAACCAAATTTTGAAGCAATTATGCCCTATGGTTTTAATTTAATTTTTTTTTCTCCTTTTTTCGTCAAAGTGCCTGTAGAGTGCTGAGTCCTGTTTGTGTTGATTTCTATTGTGGTTTGCTTTTACCATATATGAAGGTAACTATTGCATGGCAGGGTTGAGATGTAACACCTTTGAACTGTTTAGGGCAGAATTTAAATCAGGAGGACTCGGGTCTTGTCTGAACAAGGTAGTGACTGCTCATCAGCTCGTGTGTGCTGGGATTTAGGTGGGCAGGGTGAAAACAATCCTTTTCATTTTATTTACCTCCATTAGGAGCCAATTTAAATGAAAGCTAATAGGCCATTATTGCACTTAAGCAAAAGGGTTCTCATACAAACCGCTTAAGTTTATGGTTTTAACTAATCCGGTGCAGATTTGTTTTGCAGTAAGCTGTAAGTAGATGGGGAGCCGTTTTCCAGATTTGGGGACCAAAACACCTGTCAATAAGCATGATATTCTCTCTAATGCAAAGTCCTGGCCCAGACCTTCCCTGTCACCAAATTCCCCTTAATCCCTGGAAGTGGTACAGGGAAGTACAGCCAGACACAAAGTGGGTGGCAAAGAGCACGTCTGTTTCTTTAGTCAGGTTGGGCATAAAGGCAATAAGTGAATAAGATTTGCCTGTATAGAAGATGTGAGAAAAGGTTTGGATGTTGGAAACAGGGTTGCTGTGACTGATGATTTTAATATTGTCACTTAGTCCGGGCTTCTAAACTCCAAAATTACATTTTTTTAAAAAATCTCTGTCTCTTTCTCCAGTGACTCAAAGCTCCTGAGTTTATGATCAGAGTAGATTTTTTAATATTTTAGAATTAAAACTAATAAATCCTGCCTTTTAGATATTCCAGGACTGCTCAGGTAGTTTGCTTCCCCCCTGCCAACCTTGATGCAAAGTGCCATGTAAAGGTAAACATTCTTTCAATGAAGGCACTCAGAACCGCTCAGGGGAAGATGCTGAGGAGCAGGTCCAAGCACTGGGCCTGTCCCAGCCTCCTTGTGCACTCTCTGCATCATCACTGCTAACCAGGGCTTCTCCTTCTCAGCTTTATAGGTTGATATGTTCAGTGCAGCCATTTCTGTACCTCACAAAGAACACAGTAAAAAATAAACATCTCACCTGTGTTTTGCAATCGCCTCGTCTCTGCTGTTCCCAGCAGCTCAGACGTGGGTGGAAGGGGACTGTGATCCTCCAAACTCTGCCCATGGAGCAGGGGCCACCACCTGATGTGCCCTGCTCTGGCACTGTTCTAAGAGGACAGAGCAATGGAGAAGCTGCTTCCAGCTGTTGGTGTAAAACAGCTGTAGTGGGGGATGCATTTTGGGTGAAATTTTGATAAAATCTAGAAGAAAGCTTTTCAGAGGCTAAGGCAAATGTGATGCCAAGCAGAGGATCTTTAGCCTAATTGATGTGTGGCAATACTACAATTCCTTATAGGTTTTCTGAATACTAGAGAAGAGTTATGTTAGATCAATAATGACTAATAAAAAAACCCAACAAAGTAAAAATGAATAAACTGAATTTTAATTTATTAAGAAAAAAAGGAGTCTTGAAGATGAAATGAATACACTGCTACTTGCCTGTAGTTGCTGAATCACATCCTGCTCCATCCAGAAGTAACTACATGTTGGCACCTAAATGCTGTTGAGTCACCTCTGCAATATGAACTGGTGATTTACATTCATACACCAGAAAAGTGTCTCTGTTTAATAGTAAAGCAAAAAACCAAAAAAAAAACCAAACAAAAAAAACCCCAACAACAACAAACCCACCAAACTGATTTTTGCAAGGGAATGTCCCAGAGGAAAAATCTCTGGATGGAGTTAAAATTTCTATTGACAACAGCCGGGCAAAGCCTTGCGAGGAACCTGCCCCATGCAGCTGCTGGGAGAAGGTGCAGAGGTGCAAATACCGAGCTGCAGCGTTGGCCAGGAACACATCCAGGAGGCTGCTGCTGGAGGCGCAGGAGCTACAGCTCCCTCCTTTTTCGAAATGCGTGGTCCCAAAACCTAAAGCAGAGCCTGGAGAGCAGACTCCTACAACTACTGGCAGAGCAACGTGCCAGCACTGTGCCCAGAACACCGTGACCGTGTTTTCTGTGTGTGCGCCCTCCCCTCGCAGAGAATCAGCCCTTTGTCTGAACAACTCCTTTCTCCTTTTCTTTTCTTCCTGAAGTTTTCAGTTGGCGACTGGGAAGCGGGGAGGGGGAAGGGCGGGGGGGGCAGCCTGCAAAGATGAAGCAGCTCATGAAAAGAAAGCTGCTGAATAGGCAGATTGTTTTATCTGGATGGGTTTTGTGTTCCTGACTCTGTGTTGCAAGGGAAGGTACAGTACAAACAGTGTTCTGGCTCACACGCTCCTGCTCCAGCCAGGAGATCGCTCTTTCTCCTGCTGCTGCTGCTGCTCCAAAGCCCTGAGCGTGTGTTATCTTTTTCCCCCTCCCTCTGAAGATATCTGTTCGCTGCTGATGGCATTTCTGTTTAGCAAGGGCCGTGTTTACACTGTAAGAAATGTGAACATGTCCCAAGGATTCTGCAGCTTTGTGCGCCCCCGCTAAGCGGTATTTCCTATGGCCGCTGACTCCTAAAGGGTCCTGTGTTCCCAGCCTCGTTTGCTTAACAGTCTGGAAGGAAACCTGGAAAGCTGAGGGCAAAACATCTAAGTGAGCTTTAGGAGGAAATGTGGAAGCCCAGGCTTGGAGTGGGGATCCCAAATTACCCTGCATTGGCTGAATCTTCTCCTGCTTCTCTCTTTTTCCATCAGAAAAACTTTAGGAACAGCTGAGGCTCTGGTCAGCTGGTGGTTGCTTTGGTTGCCCATGTAATCCCAGGCTCCAGCATGAGATGTGTTGATAGTCTTTGAAATGGAGAGGCGATGGCCTCTGTTTTATTAAAGGTCATCAGGCATCTGGTACAAGCTGAAGGGATTTTGTGCAGGCAAAAGAGCAAAAAGGGTGTATAAATTTTTAAAGGAAGAAAAGAAGAGAAGAAAAATGATGGTAAATTTAGTGCTTCAGGTTCAACATGGCAGGGAGGGACAGGAGGTGGGATGTGTGTGTCCAGGCAAAATAATCCTGACTAAATAAGTCCTGTTGATTCAGGGCCCTTGAAAAGAGAATTCCTCATCTGATGCAACTGGTTTGTTTTTTTCACATCCTGAACTGTGTCAGTGAGACGCTGAAACCCTCATCAGTGCAGGGGGAAAGGAGTGGGGCTGCTGGCCTCTTCTGTGCTGAAATTGTAATTTAAGAATAAGGGAGGTTTTAGGGCTGCTAGAAGTTTTCTGGTGTTTCATCTGAGGATAAAGTGCTAATGCATCCCCCTGCTGAAAGGTAGGAAGCCAGTGAGCAGGACTCTCCTCAAACACAATGGCTCTATCTTGCTCTGTTATGCCACAAAGGAGTGGCTTGCTTAATCTCCGAAATTAATAGAGCAGAGAGGAAACGGCTCTTAAAGAGATGTGTGTCTGCTTCCTTCCTGTGCGGAGCGCGGGGAGCCCGGGGCACCGAGGCAATGTCATTTCACATAACTAGAGGGCTCTTCTTATAAAGGACAATTACAGTAAGTGTAGCGAGGCTGGAATTTTTCACTTTTCAGGGTTTTTTTCCCTGCTAGGGTGGTGGGGATTTTTGTTTAAAACCTGGTATTTTATTTTGGTGGAAGATGATGCTGTGAGAGTTTGTCCCACATTTGCTTTCTCAAGAGATTGATTTTTTTTGGCGGGGGGAGGGTGTCTGCCTCTTGTTTAGTGACATCAGAGAAACCAGCCTGCTGCTCCATTCCCTGCCACACTTAGTACAGCAGTCTAAATGTGTTTTGAGCTCTTGTCCTAGGAGAATGTCAGTTCAACCAGAATTAACGGAGTGTATTCTAGTAGAACAGCTCCTTTTTCACACTGTGTTGGCCCTTTATAGCAGTGTGTTACTCTTGGTGTGAAGCCAAATCGACTGATAAGCAATGCACTAGATTTTCCTGCGCGTGGTCAAGGCTGTTTGCATCTATACAAACATTTTTAGCTTTAGGAAAAAGGCCTAGTGCTCACAGAACTAAACCCCACCTAGCCCCTGTCACTTCAGAGGGGGGGGAGAGAGAAAAGTTGGCTTGCCAAGAAGCCTTCAGGATTTTTTAATTGCTTCAGGGAGAAAGATGGGGAGACCAGGAAGAGATGCTGTGGGGACCAGGGCCCCTGGGTACCGTGCTGCCTCCAGCCCACTTGATTTGAGAACAGGGGGATGCTGCTCAGCATGTTTCAGGAACTGACTTTAGTTGGGGAGATGAAGCTTTGCTCTGCTTTCATTCCTTAACTTTTGTTAATAATTTATGTGTGATGCTGCACAGTAGAAATATACCTCCAACTCTGCACTTGAAACCGCTGTCTAGAGTGGCATAACATAATCCAGCCATGTTGTGTATCCTGTGCATTTATTGAAAAGAAAGGGTGTGTGGATTGTGTGGGTTTTGAGTCACAATCAAGGGGAATCTAATAAAATTACTATCTATAAACTGCAGGACAGTTTGTTCCCTCCTAGCAACATGATGTATTTTACATATGAACAATAGTAGGTTGCTTTGCAGAAAATGTGTTTTTGATATGAAGATTATCAGTGCTGCCACCCCTCATCCCTCATTTATTATTGGACTCACCGCAGCAAAACTGCCAAGTTCTTAGTGCTTTTTCAGCTTTCATTCAGCCGCATGATTTGTAATGACTGTGGTGAGCTGGGGAAAGGAGGAAGTTTAAATTTGGGCAGTTGTGCATCTATCCACAGCTAACGAGGCATCTAATTTCTCTGCAAATCCAATACAGCTTTACCAGAGCCCTGGCTATAAGTTCAAGTATTTTGTAGTATTTTTCAGTATTTTTCCGCACCTTTGCGATTGTCTGTGTGTTTTAAGCTCCAGGTATTTTGCATTTTATTTATGTGAAAGATGAGATGGAGAACTGGTTTGTATCAGTGCTGCTCACCAGTGGTGTGGGAGGCTCAGCAACCTTGGGCTGCCTTGACCCCACGTAGCCCACGGCCCCTCTAACCAGGTACTGGAAAGGGCCAATATTCAGTGGGGATTTAATTGCTGCAGTGTCCTTTTCCTTTTGATGCCTTTTCAGGAGCCCTGAGTAGCTACATCCATCTGTCCCAACCATCACTTTAATGCCCTGCACAAAATCCCCCTTCCAAGCATGGCTAAATCTCAGCTTCAGAGTCCCTGCAGGCTCCTGGGGGCAGGGACCAGCTTTTCTCCTGGTTTCAGACAGGTACCCAGCCCCAGCCATTGTGACCTTGTCTGTCTTGCAAGGAATTATTGTGCTCCACGCAATACTGCCTGAGAACAGGCGGCAGCACAGCACAAGGTGGGATGGCTACAGTTTAAAATAGAAGATGGCATAATGAAGTTCTTAGGCTAAATGCCAGTGTAAAATTAGCATTTAACCTCCCCCTTAGAATTTGCCTGTTAATTAGGTATCACTGTCTATATTGGCATCATTTTTAGAAGTTGTTACAGCAATATTAACATGACTGAAATGCATTGCATGAAATTATATTATGCATCAAAGTTTTCTCCTGGTGGGGGCTTAGATCATCTAGCCCAGCTGGGAATGGTATTATTTTACTTGTTCTATTATAGACATCTAGACACATACACAGCCCTCAGACTTAAAGGAATGCGTCTGCAAAGTAAAATAATAAGCGTATACCAGACAGTCCACAGGATTAGAAGGCTATTTAAATGGGAAGAAAAAGTGGGGGGCAGAGATGAGAAGGGAAGGAATTCTATGCCTTGTAACAATACCCTCTTTCACCTTCCAGCTAGGACTTCTCAAACTGGATCAGGTCACTGAACTTTTTCTTCTGAACATATCAACCTATAAAGCCAGGTGTTAGCATCCCAGAGCAGGCTGGATAGAGGATTTCCATTACATCCTTTCTTTTGACTTTTTTGTTTTAATAAATCTTAATGCAGTGCCTTTCATGCATTTTGATACCAAGTTTCACCAACTTGCAAAAAGTTTCACTTCTGTCTGTTTCCCCAAAATAGATGTATAGATGTGGCACTGAACTGTTGTTGTTGAGCTTCCCTCTGCTCCAGGACCTTTCTGAAATCCTGGAAAAGTCTGGGGTCCACCATGTGCAGGGCTGCCTGTTCTTGCAATGCCTCCCATTGTAGTCAATGTCTTTCTTTGGGGGACCCCCATGATGTGGGGTCCCATCCAACTGGCCTATGATAGCTCTGCCCATTCATTTTCCCCAGCTCTGTTTCTTTTCTCCCTCCTAACCAGCACAGAGTTAGAGGGATGCAGGCCCTGGGGTCCTGTGCCATGCACCACAGGAGTACCAGAAGGCAGGCAATTTGCATTTTAATAACTCCCTCATTATGTATTTGTCTGATCCTGTCAATATTTTGCATTTTTTACATTTTGCTGACTGCAGACATTGTGGGCTATCAAGTCCATAATTAGATTGCCTTATTTTAAACACCTCTGTTATAAATCAGAGCAGCCCAATTCTGTAGCCCGGTGCTGTGTCTGGAGAGCAGCTGGCCTATATGTGAAAGGCAAAAGATTTGAGGAGAGCANACAAAAATTACAGAAATTAAATCTTTGTCACAGGACGTAGCATCACCTTGCCTGTCAAGTGAGCGTGGTTCTTCCCACACCAAGTAGGAGTGCTGTAAACCTCACCTTCGTTTTATTCCACCTGCCTAATGAGGTGGGGTGTTTTGTTTCACCTAAAGCCCGAGCTAATGGCAGAAGCATTAAATGCAAATTGCACCTTGAGGACCCCCCTTGAATCACACAGCACAGCTTGTACTGCCATGGGTACATGCTGGGTTTATCTCAATTGTTGTCTAAGGCTTTGGAATTATAAATGTTTGTGTTAAGCATGTACTTTCTCTTCCGTGTAGTGCAGTTATTTGTATTGCACGTGGGGTTTGAAAGAAGTCAAATATGGAGAGTGCAGAAACAATAAAATCTCTATTCATGTCTAGATGCACAGGTATGCGGAAAGTGAGGGTAAGTGCTGGTGTTGTTGTAAAAGATGTGGAGATCATTTCATCCTCAAAAGAGCAAACTGTGAGTGGATACACAGAGAAATGCCCACTGAAATCAGCAGCAAAGTTTCCAGTTATTTCACCAGCTCAGGTCCAGTTATAAAACCGAATACAGATTGTTCTGAGTATAGAATATCCTCAAGACAGATTTCAGAGAGGAAAAGCCCAAGTTCTGCTTTTATTTTTAAAAATATTACTGATGAGCACTGAGATACCCAAACAGAAATGTGTTTGATGCATGGGGCAGTGGAGAGCCTGGACCCGATGAGATCTGCAGCTGGCACTGGAATGTGGCAAAATGGGTGCTGGGAGGACATGTGCACAAAAGAACCCCCAGGAACAGGTGAGCACAGACAAGGGCAAGGTTTGCTTCTTTAAATTTGCATCAGGAACCAAGGGAAAGTTGTGTGCAGATGCATTGGAGAGGGAGGCAAAGCACTATTAGAAGCTGCATTATTTCACTTACTGTAAATGCCTTTTTGTTCAGCATGGAAAGACAACAGCTCTTCCTGGGGTCGTTTGCTGGTTTTGCGTGACTGCTTGATGGTTCAGCTTGCTAATGGACCAGGTTTCTATTAAAAGTTGCTTGACAGCCATGTGCTTCAGAAGCCAGGAGCTTACTATGTACTGGTGAAGGCTGCCACTATTTTCTTATATGGAGATACACGTTTTTAAGGAGTAACAGAAATTCCTCCTGGTTCTTGGATTGCTGTTAGACACAAATCATTAGAAAATAGTGGAAATGTACTTGAGGTTAATTCACCTTCCTTCCCATTCAATCAATGACCTCCTGCACATCCTAGGGGAAAAAAAAGTTTGGCCTCTTTCAGAAAACCCAAAACTAATGTGGGTCAGTGAGAGATCTACACCATGGCAATGTGAGAGCTGTCTAGGAATCCCGTAACAGCTCCATTTTGGCATCATGAAATGGGCAGTCCTGAAGAGCCCGTGGTTTTCAGAGTTGTTGTGCAAGAGCTGCCCGAGGTGCCCTCCTGCCCCAGCCCCATCCCGAGAGGCACCCCCGCACCCTGAGCCCTGGGAGTGGGGGCACTTAGTGACGAGCAGAATCTCATCTTGCACAACTGCTTGGTGAGCAAATCTGGTGACACAGCTTCTGGCCAGCTCGCCGTTCTTCCCGGGAATCCCATTTTCTTGGCAGAGTTGAGGAGTGGGGCCTCCCGCTCTGCTGTGGGCCCAGCTCGCTCGCAGGAGCCTGGCGAGCTCCTTCCCCGCAGTGCAGTTCCATGTCCCACACGAGAAACGCTGTATTGTAAATGAGCAAAGTTTGTTTTCAGGGAGTTGCTCATGTTGACACTTCTGACTTACTGTCTGTCTTGTTACAGAGCAGATTTGTCTCACAGAAACCAGGAAACGCCGTGTAAGGGAACACGCAGGGCACAGCTGGAGCAGAAACTTCCGTAAATCAACAGTCTGCCCCAATGCCACCCCATTTCTCCCGTGTGTTATTTTTGGTGTCTTGTTGTGTACTAAGAAAAAGTATTTCAAATTCAAGAACAAGGAGTTTGTTTGGGTTTTTTTGTATTGGAGGATTGATAAATTGTGGTGCATTTTTCCTTTAAAGATACACTTATCTGTCCCTGTTCGTATATCATGAATGGGGAAACAAAAGAGGGAAATTGTATTTCAACTTTAGGTGCTCAAGAGGAAAAGAGAGGTAGTTTTACTAGGGAAAGACATGCTGTATCTGATTAGAATTCCTTATTCTTTAGGCTGTCATTTACACCTGGATAAAGTAAATATAAAATGCTGCCAGGTTAGAGCAGTGCTATTAAACATCCATTGTCCAAATGATTGTGCAAAGAAACAAGGCGAAGGACTAATTCTGTGTTGGTTTTCTGATGAGATTTTTAAATGGAAGCTAAGTGAAGATGACTGTAAAAGGGAGAAATATAACAGCTGAAACCTCCTAACAAATGTGTTTAACCATAGTACACCTTTTTTGTGCATCAGGACCTCTCACATCTGTACAGAGCCCAAATAATATCAGTTCTTTCACAGTTTTTACACCAGTATCAGAAGGAGTAAAAATAGGTTGTTTTTTAAATTTTTGTTGATCTTACCAAATTCATGCAGTTAAAAATGCACAGTATGTTTTAGATTTGAGTACAAATAGGTATACAACAGGGTGTCAGCCTTTTTCATTTAAAAAAATTAATGTCTTTGGCAATGTGTTTGGCTTTCTATTTGTTTTTGGCTCCAGATCTGACTCAAATGTTTGTGTAAGAAAGGCTGCACTAAGAAGTGCAAGGTCAGGTCTTGGTGTGCTACTCAAACGTGTCATGGAGGGAAGAGGAAGAATTGCTGCCATACATAAGGTTGGCGTTTCCTGCCCATTTCCTACATCATGTCTGGTAAATCTAGTGACTGAAGCACAGGAAACCAGGTACAATTTCTCTGCAGTCTCTGCAAGCAAGTTCAATAGAATTAAGTTTATTTTGAAGAACTGGAGCTCTCTTCCTCCGGAGCAGCCACAGGGGTGGGATGAAGTGCACAGGGCTGGGTATGTACCCTGGTGAAGAACCAGTGGTGCTGCTGGGCACTAGGAGGGACACTGCTGAAAATTTGCTTCAGAAGAGAAGTAGGCCCTCTTACAGGAACTTGGGAATGGGAGGCTGGTGAAATGCATATTGATGGTCGTGATGCATGCAGGAAATGCTGTTACAGTCCTGTCAGAGCTTTGAATAGGTACGGATGGAGATGAGGGGTTGCAGCTGTGGTAAGCACTTGGAAGTACTCAAGTTAGTCCATTTGAAGAAGTTTCACTTCCTTCTACAGAGCTGTACCTGTGCCAATGTGAAATAAAATGGTTACCCTCAGCCACTGGCTCACCTATTCAATCTCCATTGCATCTGCAGTCAGCCAGTGCTTCTCAGCTGGAGTTCAGCTACTCACACCTGAGGGGCTGCCATTTCTTATAGAGGACACTCATCTTACCATGCCTAAGATGTCTCCAGTGGCTTTCTCTCAGTACAACTCCGCTTGAGATTGCTGAGACTGCCTGGGCACAGCACATGCAGTGTCCTGCTGAGGTCCCAGCATGGCCCAGCCGGGTGGGTTGCATTAACACAGTGCCCACCCATGCTAATTAGTCCCAGAGCTAGCTCAGCGAGGCCTTGGCTTCAGGATCTCTGAGCCCCAGGGAGGGAATATGGCCTGAAGTGATGAAGTGATCTCAAGCAGCTCTGTTGAAATTAAGTGAACCTCCCCTCTCTGGGCTGGGGTTAAACTGGTGCCCCTTCTATTCCTTGAATGCTCTGAAACTCGTAGGTGGACACGACACGGTGCTTAGTGACAGATGAGAACATTTCCAGGAAATCCAGACTTTTGTTCCCAGTTTGCAAGGTCCTTGCAGCTCCCCAGGAACACTCCATAGTGCCATCTGCACATGACAGTCATTTCCTGATGGTTGCAGCAGTTATATCCTGTAACCCATGTAACGGTAGCTGAAAGAGGAAGTTCCTCCCATTCTTTCAGAAAAAAATGAAGAGCTACCTGCCCTCCAGCTGTGTGCTTTAGGAGAATTCATAGTTGTTCATTCAGGTTTGCAAAGTTTGGTGTGAATGGTTGTGTGTGCTGGCCTGGGCAGCAGCTCTCCATTGGCTGCCATCCGGCCAAGCCAGCTCCTCTCCTCGAAGTGGACAGGGCATCCCCGTACCTGCATCTGCTGGTGGCTCAAGCCTTTTTAGGAGGAAAGGCAGAATTCTCAGTAAGTCATAGGATTCTGTGGCAGCTGTGATAAATTTATGTAGAAAAAGAGTTTTGCCTTCACTTTCAGACACTGGGAGAAGAGCATGTTCTTGAGCTTGAAAACTTTTAGGGGAAGTAGTGTAATTCTTGTGGGTAAACTGAAATGTCATAGCTAAAAAGCAGCAACAGGTTTTTTCATCCTAAACTAGGTACACACAGTTTAAGTGTTCTGACCCTTCAAAAATGTGTTTGTTCGACTCCAGACATCATGTCTGTATTTGAAAATAGAAGGGTAATTAAGTGTTTATGTTCAAAAGCATACAATGAATTTTCCTGTAATATCATTGTTTCTTAGTAAAGGCCAAGTCTTGCAACCCACATTTCTCAGTTAAGGAGCCCTTACTAGGATAAGGACTATAACCCAGGATGTCAGCCTTTCTCTGGTGGTGGAGGGAAAGCCTCTACTCATTTGAAAATTTAAGTCCTTTAAGAACGGGCTCAGAAAAAAATCAAAGTACCTGCAGGGATTTTTGGTTTTCTCCTTAACCTGATGCTCATGTCGTGTAATGTGAACACTTCAGACAAAAAACTGCTACACTCTGAATTGAACTTGTGCTATGCTTAAAAAGAAAACATAACTCTGACCAGAACAACAACAAAAAAAAGCATATGTATATTGTAGACATGGTGTATTGCAGCCATAGTGCACAGTACACGGTGCTGCCTGGCCACTGCCTCCTGTGCATTGCAGCCTTGCCCTGGTGCTGCTGCAGAGCCAAGGGACACCCTCCTAGCCCTGGTACTGTTTCCTCAGTTCTCACCTCCCAGACATACAGCCATGCCTGTGGCAGGGTAGAGGAAGCAAATGAACACAGTTTGTTTGGAATGTCCATTATAATTTAAAGAGTTCTAATAGGAGAGTGTTTGATGGCACATAGTATTGGGAGAGAAAATAAGTGAAATGAGGAAATGAGGAGCCCATTTGTGAAGCACTCACAAGGTCTAGGGTTTTCTAAGGGTTTTCAGGTTATCTTGTCCCCTTGGAATTAAATTGCAGCCAAGTGTCTAGGCTCATCTGCAAGGCTTAGCTAAGACACTTAATGAAAAAAATAGTTCCTTTACATAATTCCCTTCCTTTCACCATTAACAGGATATATGGAATTCCATCAGTACTTCCTCTGTAAATCAAGATATTGGAGACTATTGTCTCCGTGGGCAGCTCCAGCTCAGTGTGCAAAGCATTTCATATTAGAAGCTTCAAAGGTCAATCATCTGATTAATACTCCCATCCCCCTGATGAGTCTTTTCTCTCTTTGTGGTAGCCCTGTAGTTTTGAAACTCCTTATGCATATGACTCTAAAAGCATTTCCTATGCACTCAGACTTGACCCAGCTGCTGCAGCTGCATGTTGGTGCTGCACGCATTGCAAAAGTTCCTATAGGGAATGGAGGAGGGAGCTCCAACCATCCAAGAGGCTTCTGTCAGATAGTCCCACTACAGCAAGCAGTAGGTTTCAAGCTCTTTTTCCACCGCTGCAGTACATCTCCCTAGAGTTTTACAAAGAGACCAGGACCATGTAAAGTATTCCCAAGTGGAGCAGTGTGCTTCATCCTGTGTATTCCAAACTACCTCCTCTGTTATGACAGATAACTGCAGACTGGCTACAAAATCTGTATCAGGGATTGGTAACCCTCCAGGATGGTACTTGGCACTCAAGAGCTAACACATGTTTTTGTTACATGAGCATGAGTCTAATAAAATGGCTCACTGGTTTAATATGCCCCTTTGTAAAAACAAGGCGCAGTTGGATTTAGAAATTGTGATGATTTGGCAAGTTCAATTATTAACTTCTCTTGCAGGGTTAAGCTTTGACCAGAAATTTGCCATGAACCCATGGGCACATCCTGCTAGGAAACAGTATGCAGAAATCCTTCACTGTCCTACTTGATTTATCTGCAGAGTGCAAGCTCGGAGTGTAGAGCTGTGTTTTCCCCGAGGAAGTCACAGCAAGCTCCATCACCACTCCAGAGTAGAATGTGCTGAGGTTTTATTGTTTTTGTGCTTGAAAATAGTTCTGCTCTGCTCAAGACAATGCATCTTAGGAAACTTTAGCAGGTCCTGAACTGATCTGTTTTATACTCTGCTTTCACCATGTTTTGGGAGAAAAGTTGGAATGTGGTGAAGAGCCTGAGTTATGTGAGCTATGCAGTGTCCTGTGGGATTGTTTGTGAACACAGCAGCTAAAGATAGAAGTGCACCACAGAGATGCTAAAAATACTGTCCAACTCTACGGTGGTTGTTTAGCATTTGGAGAGCTATAGTTGGCCTTAAACAGACAAAGGGAAGATGCAGTTTGCAATTTGAATATGCAAATGAAATCCTGATCTTGCAAATGTGCAATCATGTGCTCAAATCTAAAAAGACCACTTGTATTCCTGAAGTTAAGCATTGGCACGATTAAGAGTTTAATCAGTCAAATACAGTGTCATCAGAAGTTAGTGTGATTGCATGGCAATGCAGAGACTTTGCTTCAAAAAACAGCCAAAAAAAATCACGTTGTGTGATTGAGATCAGATCTTTACATTCCACGTGTTGATACTTGGAATTGTGTTGTCTTATAAATCATCTCTTATTAACACAGTAGGTTGCAAACAGTTTCTTCTTTACATTTATATGCATGATTTAGTAAACAGTATTTTAATATCAGTGGGAACACATGCTATGCTTCATGGCTTTCAACTGTGTGACCTTTCAAGGCAGAACAAAAGCTTAGAAATTAGAGTTTACGTAAAACTGAGAAGTGTAGAAAGCTTAAAAGGCTGTGTAATTCACTTCTGCAGCAGGAACACCATCTTCTCTAACATTGTTTGCATAAGACAGCATTTATGTTGTCAATTTGCAGTGATGAATGTGTGATTAACATTGCTTCTAGGACAGAGGGGAACTGGTATCTATAGCAAGTCGAGAGGTTCTCTGGTTGAAACCCAAGTAACTTGGGCCCTGCAAATTCTGGCGGAGAGAATTTCTCCAACTCCTGTGTATTTTTAATTCACTCCTTTAGTTACAAATAATGAAGGAGCAAAGAGTGAAATGTCATCCCTGATGAAGTCAGTGTCCCAAAATATTTATAGATTCATAGAATCACTTAGGTTGAAAAAGACCTAAGATCATAGAGTCCAACTGATGATTTATTTCATTGAGGCCAAGATCTCAGCAGCTTTATACAGAATGAGGGCTTCAGGGCTGGAATCTATGTTTGGTTTGGGGTTTATAGTACCACTGACATGCAGAATCCCTCTAAAGGTCCCTGGGTAAGTTTGAGATCCATGTTCAAAGAGCAGGTATTACAGGAGCAAGAGCTGTATGCTGAGCTGGTCATCTCCCTGCTGCAGGATGAAAGGTGTGTACAAACAGCATTTTTCCAATGAATTGTGTTCATATTGCAGCTGATGCATGCTGAAAATAGCAGAGGTGCTGGGTTGGTAAAGATGAAAGTGGTGGGATAACATGAAGTAGTCAGGAACAAATTAAATATCCATTCCTCTGCCTTACAAAAGATTTCTGCTTCTGGCTGTTATACAGACTTCTCCCTACACCCACTTTCTGTGAGACACACTAGATTGATTATCTTTTTTCTCTAAGTGAGGCTTGATTTTTTTGGATCTGTCTTAATCAATATCCTGTTTATTGTTTCATTTTCTGAAAGACACAGAACATCAAAGGAGCAGGAGAGGAGCCGTTCAGGACGTTTCTTTTCTTGCCCACTTGTTCCATCCTTCTTAAGAGTTGTGCTCCAGTTTCTCATACCACTTAGGAGAAACCTCAAACTGCTCTTTTAAATGTTTTGTCCCCCCCAAGCCTAGAGGAGAGCTCTAGATGCAGTAACAGATCACTTTCCAGTGCAGACAGTCAGCAGAAGGGCACTGGGCTGGCAGATGTAAGGGTGCTGGTGTCAGCGTTCCGGGGCAGCCACACACAGGAGGCTGGAGCTGTTATTCTTTGGAGGAGTAAGTGTGAGTACTTCAGCTGTTGGAACAAAAATGCCCTTTTTTTCAGACTGAAATTCCATTGTTTCTTACTGTTCTGTGAATTTGAAAGATTTTTGTCCCTAGGTTTGACCTAATTTGAGGCTTTGCCTCAGGCTATTAATTCCCCAAGCATACCTTTTGACAGAATGGCACCTGTAGTTTGGTAAAACCACAGGGCTAAGGGTTCTGAGATATTAAGAATATAATATGTAGCAGAAAAGAAGTGTCGGACTGGGTTTTATCTGGTTATCTAGTAAATGGTAAACCTACCTCATCATTTAAGGACACGTACATCCTGTTTCTTCTACTTATGGTCATTGCATAACTGTGCCATTGTTAAAGGCTGAAAAAGAAGAGAGAAAAGTATCTTACAAATCCTGGGAGACCCAAGTGGCAAAAACATCACTTTTTGCTCAGTGGAGAGGATCTGCGATTCTCTAGCCTAGATATTGCTGTGAGAAATTAATGTAGTCTACAAAATTACTGCAAAGTGTTCCATAGGACTTTGAAATTAATGGACTATAAAAAAAGATATAAAACAATACTGCTGGTATTAAAACTGAGGTAAGATGAGGTAATACTGATGGAAAGGCATTGAGTCTAAGATTGATCTTGATTTACAGCCAGATATGAAAGAAATGCTCTTGTGCTACAGCTTAAAACCAAGAGGCAAAGAACTTGTTCTGTCTTCAGCTGTCTAGTTAATAACACTTGTCATTAAATGGAACGTGGAAGTTACAGCCAAACAATATGCGTGACGCGATTGCTGTAAGTCTGCAGATGACTAATTACAAGGCATCTGTACAGAGATCTCCTGCTAGCAGCTCAACACAGGAGCAGGCAGTAGTCCTGTTCTTCCAGATCCATTTGTCAACGGCAATTTTTCTCCTGGAAAAATTTCCATTTTAACAGTGCCATTAATACCCAAAGCAGATGAATTGCTAAGGAAAGACAAGATGGGAAGGCTCTGAACATTTGTTTTGATAGGGCAGATCTCTGTTGGTGCCTACCAAATGAGTCTGGAAATGCTGTCTGACCTGAAAAGTATCAAAGCTGCTGATTTTTTTTCTTTTTTCATTTCTTTATGGTGAATGCTACGTGGCCTCTTGCATGCATCTTGCTTGTGTAGGATGGCAAAATAAGTATATTCTTGGCTATGTCTTTTTTCTCCTTGGAACTCATCCTACATTGATACCTTTATTCAGACATTAGTGATGTTTCCTGTGATTTTGCACAGGGGTAATTAGAAAAATCTTGTTCACAAACTTGCTGCTCTGTAGGCTGTAGGTTGTTCCATTTGAAAGCAGGATATAGATCACACATATTTCTATCATTATAAGAATAATTGCATTCACACAAATCGGTGAATGGGAAAATCATATTTGTAGTACTTTCTTCCCTTTAATTTTTTGTTAAAATTTAGAAAAAAAGATAGCTAATACTTTAGGCTCATGGTAGTCCTGATTGAATTTCCTGTTAGTCTCTGTGGCTTACTGTAAGATCACATTATTCTGGTTTTGTCCAGTCACGATGTTTGATGTTTGGGATTTCTGTGCTTACAAGCTAAAGGGCGCAGTCTGTGTTTGCAGCCAGGATTGCTTCCCTTGCTGCATGGGGACTTCAGGGAGAAGGCCGTGCAAAAGTGCCAGGTCTGCAGTCACCTTTCAGAAGTTCACACATCTTCAAGCCAAACAGGAGACCTGTTGTACTGCAGCAGTGTCAGAGGGAACGGGGATTGATCACAGCTCTGGAGGCACCGTGCAAGGAAGGCAAACCTCCTGTTGTGGTCTCTGGCGATGCACACTCAGGGGTGTGTGGGCACAGCCCCTGGGTGCTGCAGCTTTGCACTCACAACAGGAGTGTGAAATTTATTAAGGGAAAGCACACACCTTGTGCTCTTCTTTCTCTTTTAACACAGCTTGAGGTCCCTGATTTACTGAGGGAATAACTGGGGAAGATCTCAATGAATGGTGACAATAATGGGGCAAAGTCAACTGGTGCTTGTGTACTGATGGGAGATCAAACTCTCCAAATGTAGCAGCAGTGTTTAGGAGGTGATTTACATGTGCACACCTATGTAGCAACTTCCAGTACCTGTTGTTACTGTATTTGTTTTAGGCAGATTTCATATTTCCACTGTAAATCATGAAGTGGGAGAAGCTGTAGTGTCAGGTAAAAACAATCCACATAGTGCATACAAGCTAGCTAATAACCATGTCCTTTCATGGTTAAAGTGACTGCTTACATCCCCGGTTCCTCTTCCTACATCCTCCCTTCCAGTTGCCTATTTCTATGAGCATGATGAATAGAAGGAAATCCACCCTGTGAATTTTCCCTATTCATAATCCTTTCTCTACCACCACACCTCATTAGAAATGGATCTGCCACATTTGCAGCCTACAAGTACCCAACAGACCCCAAAGTGGACTTTACTCTGGTACTCCTTACCTGAAGAATTGGGGAACTGCAATTTTTAAGCACACTGGTGCATGCCTCTGGTAGCTTGGAACTGCATTGTGATCTCTTTCCTGACACTATAAAATTACAACTTAATGTCCATCCATGCTCAAATTGCTTGAAATCAGAAGGGTTAAACAGCCTAAAGTCGTAGGAAGAATGTGATTTTAGCTTACATTTCATCTTAGTGTGGAGAAAGTGAATGGTAGTTTTAATTGCTTGAGCCTCCTTGAGTTCTCCTTGTAGCCTGAGATATGACTTTGATAAAATGTAGTTTATGTTTCTTGTAGTCAGGTCCTGCTTTGGCTGCTCACTGGTCAGCAGGAGGCATTTTTTTTCCTGGATTCAGGGATATAATGTGAGTGTCTGTTACCAAACTGCAGCCAGCATGCACAAACAGAAACCTACAGATGTGCTAAATGCACTTTACTGCAGTGCCAGGTCCCGCTGTAGTGGAGTGGGATTGTTGCCCAGGAGCATTTGGGGTTTGCTGTTCATGTGCAAGGCAGCCTACTACCCAGCACAGAGGGTCTGCAAGTAACTGCTGCCATTTAAAAGCTAATATTGTATATCAGATCCACTTTCCAGCCTTTAAACACGCAGGCACATTCTCACTTCTTTTTCACAAACTGTCCTTAAATATTAGCAGGACACTGAAATCTCTCTGGAGTATGGATAAATGAGCAATAGAGAGCACAAAACTTTCCAAACTGTGAATTTAAGGCACGGGAGAAAAAAATTGTGAAGTTTTCTTGTTTTCTATGGAAAATTGCCAGTTCCATTTTCTCATTGCATGACTGTTTTTGTCAGAACAGATAAAAACATTTTGGGCTGATGGGCAGATAGGTCTCGCTGAAGCTTGTTGAAGCCACAGAGGCTGAAGTCTTGATCGCTGAATGCTGCAAACAGTTTGCCTCTGGCAAATACATACTTCCAGTTTTGGCAGTGTCTAGTGTTTGAAAGAGACAGAGAGTGATAGATTCTCTGGTCAGTTCAGTTGAGCAAACCTTAGACTCGGGTTTTATGCTTTGCAGAGGGAACAGTTTGCAATATGCCTTGAGAAAATACTGGGGAAAAAAATACTTCTTATCTCAGGCTTCTGCCTTGCTCAGTCCTTCCACCAAAAATTAAACATGCTCTATCTGTCAAAATAATTCAGATATGCCAGATCTTAGCAGCCTGTTAGTGACCTGGATTCCCCAGGTGTCTTGCTCTGAAAGGCTTTGTGCAAAGCTGCCACCACATTAGCAAATCCCAGGATCTGTGGTGAGACTGATGTTTTCCCCACCTGCCCCATCTCCTTTTACAATAATTTCTTTTCCTCAATCAAACAAACAGAAAAGCCAACACCTGTGATTTCCCAAGAGTTACAAGGGTCTTGAGACTCTTAGTGAAAGAATGTTATCTGACTCCCATTCTGGATATCCCAGTTATGGATCCATAAACTTGAATTTATTAAACCAGGAGAGTCTCTGGCTGTGGTGCTGGACACAGGGGCAGCTGCTGAGGGAGGATGTTCACGGCAGTGCCCCACTGGCCCCAGTGCTCACTTGAAGAGGCTGTGTAGGTGTGGGAATCACTGCTGTAGGTTGGATCTGTCCGTGGCAGTGAGTGGGGTGGGATGGTACAGATCAATAATCACCACCCTGCGGTTGTTGTAAATCAAGGCTTGACTCACTGACGGGCTGCAGGCACAGGAAGAGGCACTGAAATACCTTGCCTCATGTTTTTCCTCTCTCATTTCTGCAGTATGTTGGCCTAAATGGGAATCTCTGGTTAGAGGTGGCTTGTTTCTGGTGGAGGGGTCATTGCGAGGCTGGAGAAACAAGGCTGTCCAGTGTAGGATGCAGTTGCTCCTTCCCAGGTTCCCACTTGCAGGTAAAGGAAGGCACGAGTTCCAGGTGAAGAATTAACAGGGGCTGGCAGGAGGGCCATGGGGCAGCCTGGCTCGTGGGGAGAGCTGGAGTGGCAGCTGAGGACAGCTGAGAGAAGAAAGGCTGAGTGCTGGCAAAGCAGGGAGCCAGTCCAGAGGTTCCCATGTGTGGTTGGTTATTAAAATCCAATGGAACCATCACAGTATGTATTTATTAACAATTTGATCACTCTGCTTCAGTTTTTGCCACTTCCTGCCTTCCTTTCTCCCTTCATTGATGAATAGTAAGTTCCTCAAGGCCAGCACCACCCCCTAAGTTTGGAAGGTGCCCGACGCCCAAGGTTACCCTGGTCACTGCTGGGCAGCCCCAGCGAGCCCAGCTCGAGGAGGGCACAGCCAAGGACTGGCTTCTCCTGCCGAGGCTGCCTTTCCCTCCTTGCACAAGAGAAGCCTGTGGAGCGCTCTGCCCACATGGAGGGAATCAGTTTGGTGCAGGGAGGGAGCGTGTGACAAATTAGCTGTTTGTAACCACAGCTGTGCAGCTTCCGTGGACAGAGCAGCATAAACAGTTATTATTTATTCTGGTTGTGCTGCCATGTCGGGCCAGCAGCGCTGCTCCTGCGTGACTCGGGTCTTTCCCAGAAAGACAGACAGCCTGCTGGTTTGGAGAGGACAGTAGTACTGGGATCACTGCTAAAAGCAAACCTGAGATAATGGAGAACTCATCATCGGATATTCCCTGAATCGGAGAGCCTGCCTTTGTTTCCCAGGTATTCCCAAAGAGAAGTTAGCCTGTGCATGCCAGTGCATTTTAATGCATTTTGACAAGGTCGCAAGAGCCCCTTTGTTGCTTGCCTGCTTCGTCCTTGCTTGCACATCGGAATGAAGCCTTCCCATACTGAGCCACAGGCAGCCTCCAGCCAGCTTAGGAGTGTGTGTGTGTGTGTGTGATGCATTTCTAAAATATTTCCATTCACTTCTCAGGTATTCAATTTGGAACAGAGCTGCCCAATATACTAATCAGCAGAGAAAGAGGAAGAACATACTTTGGTGTTCTTCTCTTTTCTCTTGATTTTGTCAAATTGTGTAAATAAAGAAGAGGAGAAAGAGTTGGAATAAATCTGGTCCTTCCTGGGGAATCTGGAACCAGATGAAGGAAGTCGACAATAAAATATTTTTGGTAAGGAAGAGTCTAGAAAAGGATAGATAGGCTTCAAAGAGAGTCTTGTGACATATGGGAGTACTGGATCAATGTTCCACAACAAAGAGCTTCTTGAATTAGTGAGGTTAGGAGCTCCTGGTCCTAAAAGTTGTAGCGCCTCGGTGATGGCTCTCCTGCCACCACTGTGGCTGGCATGTCTGAGCCAGGCAGGGTCCCAGTAATATGGAATTGTGTTACTGTCCCCTGCGCTGGTCAGGGCTGCCACAGCAGCACGTGCGTGGAGAGCAGTCACTGGGAGCTGGGGAGGAAACTGCTGGCTCCTCACAGGCAGCACCAGCCCAGAGCTTGCTCTGTGGGAGTAACAACCACTGAGGTGTCAGTGGGGAACACTGAAAACAACCTCTCAACCAGCCCAGCCAGAGCAAGGAGGGATTTCTGTTTATAATGGAAACTTCATACTTAAGTGCCTGGTGACTATCGTCTATTTTTTACATTGGTGATGTGCTGGAAGCAGAAGGATGATGGCACCCAAGTGCCCCTTTTAACCAAAATTATTCTATTATTTGTTTAGTTGCTTTAAGGAGAGTATCTTTCTCTCTCAAGTTTGGGGCTGTAGTCAAATCTATCTTAAGCAAAAGCAATGCTACTAAATTCTGTGGAGTTATACCTGCCTGCACTGGGAGAAATTGGTCTTCTGGATTTTATGGTTCTTGTGCAAATACTCACCTGGGAAACAGGAATCTTGCTTTTCAAGAGAACATGACACCCAACTAATTTCACTGCCTCTCTTACAGCCAATCTTCTCAGGAGGGCTAAGCAACAGCATCCTATTTAAAAGTCCTGTTCCAGTTTTGGAATACCCATGCCATTGGAAAGCTATGGCCTTATTTTATCTGTTTATATCTAGTAACAGTCTAGGGGAAATGAAGTTTTGTTTTCCCATCACATTTATTCCCCAGTGCAACAGTTAAAAAACTATTTTTCAGAGTGTTTAGAAAGCCCACATTTTTCCCCAGTAACTCAGAGCATAGGAATGTCCTATGGCGAAGGAAGAGCTGGCAAGGACATGCATGCCAGCATGTCAGCTGGCCAAGGGTGGGAGATCCCCTGCCACTTCCTGCCTGAAGGTTCCCAGGGTGCAACTTGGGAGCACACTGTGTTTGTTTTGGATGGGTGAAGCCCCTGTAAATATTCTCTATACATGTCTGAGATTTAAATATATGTAGTTATGCCCTACCAACATGTTTCAGCCTACACAGGGCAACATCTGTTGAAACATGCAACTCTGGCTTAGTTTTAGCAGAGAAAATGAAGAAAAACAATTTCATCCGTCATTAGACTAACACTTGGGAGAAGATTTAGGCCTGGCTCCATTTCCTAAAGCTAAGCAATTTTGGCCTCATCAGCAAATGTCTGACGGTGCAGCAGTGTCTGGTTGTGACACCGGGACAGTCTCACAGAGCAGCAATCCCGGACCAGCACGGACACTGCTGCCCAAAGAGGCTCTCAGGAAACCAGACAAAGTGCACTGGAAGCAGCTCTCCTCGGTTCTCCCCACCCATGGTTTTGAGCACAGCCCATGTTAAAGCAGTGTGACTGGAGATCACTGGAGAGAAGCGCTGATAACTCTGTAAGGGACTGCTCTTGGGGAGTAAAGGGAAAATACCCATGTGAAAAGGTCTCTTTGCCACAATGCCAAAGCTGCTGTGTCTGGTGATGGAGGGTAGATGAACACCTCCTAAAAGCTGTTCAGCAGCTCATTGCAGTCTGCAGATCTGCCATGATGATCATGGACAACCAGCTTGTATCCTCTCACTCTCTTCCAAATGTCTCTGTAAACTGGATATCAGCATGGCAATGTCTGATACTAATCCCAAACTGCATCTGCAGCCTCAGCCCACCAATTTAGAAATAAATGAGGAGAGGGCATTGGTGTGAGACCAGCTGAGTGAGCCAGCCGGCCGCCCTGCTGTGTTCCCAGGTCAGAGCCATACACATTTGTGGGCAATTGCTTGAAGGTAGGCTGAATTTAGGGTGGACATCAGCTGTCTGCACAGAGACCTTCATGTGCACAGTGCAGAAGGAGCCGCACATGGTGTGCCCACCCTGTGCCCTGCAGCCTCCACACACCCTGTGGTGTCAGTCCTGTGACGCTGTTATCTGAGAGCACCGAAGTGCTGCAGTTGTGCAGTGACTGAGGCATAACTGTGCTGTGTTTAAAAATTAGTGTAGAATTTAGAAGTTGGTCATATGCAGCATAGCCCTAGAGTGGATCTGGTTATGCTGGGGTTGGCAGGAGGAATTTTCTGGTGATCTGAGCTTTTATTAGATGGAATTTTTTTTACAGCACTGGATGAGGGGGAGCACTTGGAATTGTAGCCCAGAGCTGGGAGAGGTTTTACTGTGAGCTGCTTTAGAAGAACCAGTGTTCTTTCGTTTTCCCATTGCTGATCAGATACTTTTCTAAATACCGCTTCCCTCTATTGATAAACAAGGTCATACTGCTTATTTCTCTTAACTTGAAGCAGCAATGTTAATGTCTGATTAATCCTGTGACATACAGGTCACACTTGCTAAAACTGAAAGCCACAGATGATTTTATGTGGAGGAGATTGCCATATGCTGAAATAGTATGAGAAGCATTGTTTTCAGTTTCACTTTCTTTATAGGTAGAAGTCAAGTTTCTTTTCCCTGAGATTTGTGAATTTACAACTCCATCATTTCTTGTAGATGAAGATATTTATATAATTGTATTTTGAAAACATGTTCATTTTTATGAATGAGTGGCAATCCTTCAAAAGAACGAAGCCCACAATGCCTTAGACTTAGAAGAATAAACAAAAATTAAGAAGTTTAGCTGTTACTCTTTCTGGAATTTAAAACATCTGTGATTAGGAAGTTTGAAAGTCTGTTTAGATAGATAGCTGAGAATTTGTTTTGTTTTGCTTTGTTTAGAAAGTATGCTAGTTATTTCAGATGTTCGGCCTATAAAGAATGTAAAACAATTTAATTGTCTCAGGTCTGAATTTAATCCGAGTCACTGGCAGAAGGTCACTAAATTCAGTCCAGGGTTTCATTCAGATTTGCCATTTAGACCTAAAAAATGTTACCATAAAAATGTTGGCATGTTTGTTATGCAGGGAGTATAATGTCTTAATTGAAATGCAACCAGAAACTATTTTAAAAACTTCTATTACAGTTCACATGACAGACAGTATTTTGTAGCTTTAACATCTGTTTTAAAGCCAACACATGAGATTTAGCCTTTGTCTGACTATAACTCTTTTGATTTCAGTGAAGTTGCACACATTTAAATCCTGATTGAATTTGTCTCACATGATTGGGTTTTTAATTGTATGATTTAATTTTCTTTATCTCCAACCCAGTGTTGTAGTGTGGAGCTTCAGCGCATGTCAGAATATGGTCAATAATGGATCCTTTCTTCTTCCTTTTCTATTTTCACAGTTACAGGGATCCATTAAAAGAAAACTGGAAGATGATAGCTCTCCTGCCTCCAGTGGCGTGCCTGATGTCATTTTCCCAAATGACAGTAAAAGACTTTGTCTTGACGATGTAAACCTTGCCATGGGCCAAGGTGCCAATCCCAGCGTGGCGTGTCCAGAAATGCAAAGTTCCCCGTTCTCCACCGGTCACAGCACTTCTTCCCTGGGGGTCACGGGGCACCCAGTGCTCCTCGAGAACAATCACATGAATGGTGGTGGCCTTGGCTCCCCGTTCTCAGTGCCACCCAACACAGAAATAAACCAGAAGGGGTCGATAGGGGGGCAAGCCAACAACATTGTCCACTATGATGAGAAAGGAAACAGCTTACAGTCTGTGGACCAAGAGCTGCAAGATCTATTGGAAGAGCTGACCAAAATGCCTGATCCTTCTCCCAATGACCTGGATCTGGAGAAGATTTTGTGCAGCAAGGCTGAAGATCCACTTGGTCTGAGTCATTCCCAACCAAACATAAGTACCACTCCAAAGTCCTCCCCGCAGACTTCCCACTTGGAGAACCATGTTGCTAACAAAGATTTTTCTCCGGGCTGCAATCCAACCAGTGGAGGATCCCCTCAGATGAGACCATCATCTGCTGGAGCTAACTTCCAGGTTCCTCCCTCAAACAAACCTGCTGCATCACCCATCTCTACAGCAGCTCAGAGCAAGAACCAGCCACCACCGATGCTCCCAGTACCCTTGCCCAACATGCCTGCCTCCAACTGGCACGCTCAGCAGCTAAAGCAGCTGGCAGCCAGCAAGCAGGTGTCTGGTACCAAGCAACAAGTACAGGCTCCCAGCTGGCCAACTATGTCTCCTCCTGGTCTCTCTCCACCTTACAGGGCAGGATCATCCCCACACCATCAACCTTTCAGTCCTCAAAATGTTATGGTATCTGGCATGCCTGCTAATAATTTACCAGGAAACAACATTCAGAGTCCTCAAAACACTCTGCTTTCAAGCATGACTTCCAGCAGCACCCCATCCAATGGCCCCTCTCCCCCTTATGGCTCTGAGAAGCTCTCCAGTCCAGCTCTGAGCCAGCAGCCCTTCAGCCCGCAGAGCTCCATGCTGCCCGCTCTGACAGCAGCCAGCTTGCCAGCCAACAGCATTAAAAGCCCACAGAACAACTTGGTTGCCAGCATGGCCTCCACAAATACTGGACCTTCTCCACCGTACAGGCCAGAAAAGCTGTCAAGCCCTGCTCTGCATCAGCAGCCCTTCAGTCCTCAAGGTACATTAATCTCTAACATCACTCCCACCAGCAACCCCACAAGTATGCAGAACTCGCTTTTTAAATCAATGACTACAAACCAGACCAAAAATATGAACATAATTATGCAACAGCCATCCAGTAGCTTACAGCCAGGTCTGGTGAATGAGAGCCCTGTTAGCCAAGACCAGTTTTCTTTCAATAACACCAAACCACTGTCTCACTTTGCCTCAGAGTCAGCTACTCAAAAGATGTCCCCTCTGACAGCAGGACAAGGACAGCAGTCCCTCATTCACTATCTCCAGCAGCAGCAGCAGCAGCAGTCTCCAGCCACGCAGCAGTCCCAGCAGACCAACAACAGCCAGTTTCTCCAGCAGCAGTTCCGACAGCTGATGCAGCCACATCGGATGCAGAGACAGATGCAGGCTGCCACACTGCCAGCTCAAAGCAGACAGGTGAGAATCTCTCTTCTGTCTTACACGGATTATGTGAAAATACTGAGTCATTTCTTTTCTAATTTTTGCTTTTCCATTTGTGCTTCAAATGCGACATCACTAAGTTTATGGGGTGTGCACAGTGCATACATGGACAAGGCAATAACAACCTCTGGTGTTATCAGAGTAACTTTATTTATTTCTTCAGCTAAAAATGTACCATAATTCCACCATGCATTGCCTGTTTTAGGCGGGTGGAGAACTCTGTGCTATTTTAAAATAATTTTTTTTGCATGTATAGGTGATAGTCTTTTTTAGCTTAAATTATAAGCTCCAGAGATATTCTCGTTGCATGTTTTGTGTCATCCTTTCAGAAGGAATATCTTCTTTTTATCTTAGTGCCCTTCAACAAATTCATGTCTGTGTTATGCTTCTAAGGCTAGAAGAGATCAGGTGGGGTGAGAAGTGAAGTTAAAATGTGTCCTTCATGGACAGCAGGTCAAACAGTACAGCTCCTGAATAGCAAAGAGGCAGACTTGAAATACCTGTTACTAGCATTTGCCAGAAGCCATTCCCTGCTTTGGATGAGGGCCATTCCCCACCCATGGTGATCTTCGATACCAATCGAGCTGGTAAATGCAAAAATGCAGCTGGCAAAAGTGAGGCACAGCCCTGGTTTTTGTCCAGCGACCTTCTCCCTGAGACTCACTGAGAGGTGTGAATCTGCTACTACCCCAGCTCAGAGAGATGCACCGTGAACAGGGTCCTCAGAGCAGGGAAGGACTCAGGGACTGGGTCTGAGATCAGCCTGGCTCTGAGGAATAAACATCTGTCTTTTTGTTCGGAAGAATAGTTGGAAACACTGAATCTCACCACCAAACCAAGGGCTTTGTTAGGCTGAACCAGCTCTCTGTAAGCAGACTCCTCCAAGCTGCTTAGCTGTGCACACAGTCACTCCATCAGCAACTTGGAAAGGACTCAGAGAGACACTTCTCTCCCAGCAAAGCAGAGACTGATTTCTAAAATTCTCCTGGGATCTGCTCGAGAGCTGAGGTGTGGAATGCACTCCAGAGCCAGATCTTCTTTGCTCTTCTTCCCTGCAAAGGGACTGGTTCTTCAGGAGGGGGATTTCATCAATCGTGGTGTAACAAATATCATAATGTCCTATGATAGCAATGAGAAACAGGGGATAGTTACTAAATATCAGCTTCTGAGTGGTACATCAGTGAGGTGCATTGCCACTGTGCCACTTTAGGATCAACTGGCTCTTTTCCAAGTTGTGCACACTCCATTCTCCCTTACAAAACAGGCTGCAGGGAAGGACTGGTGACTCGCTGAATTTGCTTACACATGCGTAGAACAGGTAACAGTGGGGCACATCTAGTGCTCTTTAAAGGGTTACCAGGGCAAGGCCCCTTATTCAACAAAGACCTAGAGCAGTTTGTTGCTTCAAGCACATGAGAGCCCTGCTTGTGTTCGGTGGGACCCAGATTGAACACGGAGTCGAGTCTTGCTGGCTTGGGATCCAGGCCTGTGGAGAGACACACGGTTGAAAGGGAGCAAAGTGCAGCAGCTCCACAAATTGCTGCCCACCAAGTGTTTTACTCTGGAGGCAGGTTTGGGTGAAGAATACATTCATGGTGTTTTCTTGCATCTTGGATGAGGACTAAAAAGTTGTTAACCGCAGTGACATGATCACTTTTGATCGTATGTCCATAACCTTTGAGCATTTTGGTTTTTTGGCTTCACCACTGAGTCTGTGAAGTTGGAACGTCCTTGTTGGATTCCTGAGGTTTCCTATGCCCCAGTTTTCCCTGCTTTGCATTTTTGTCTTGTACCTCTGAACCCCTTGCATCACTGATTAGCCACAAAAAAAAAAAAAAAAAAAATTCCTGAAGTGAGGCTGTCTAATTGGCTGAAATATTCCTTCTTCAAGCAACTTTCCTGGTGCTCTGCCTGTGCTGCATTTTCAGCTGATTCGCATTGTCGGAGAGAGAGTTATTATAATCTTGCTGCTATCAGTAAAGATCAAGGACAGTTAAGACAATGATTACAGGTGATGAGCATTTAACATTTTCAGACTAGTTAGGTAAGCTTATGGTGCCTCCCTCATTTTACAGGGAAGACTTATTACAATAATTACACACCAGATGACAGTGCTTCAGTTTTACAGTCTGTTGAGCTGCTGAAGAAAGATGGTGGATGTTCAGGATTGGAGCATTTTGTAAGGTTTTGATAACTTTACTGCAAATCTCATAGAAGAAAATGGATCCTGAAAGCTGAATTAAAAGAAAGATTACATGGGAAAATTATTCTATGTAAGAATCCTTAAGTCTGAGATACTTACTGTGTTTCTTGGAATCTAGCGTGGAGACCTGTTACTTGTCTGCAATAGATTTCTTATTTACATTGAGAGATTGATACTGAATTTTGGAGCCCACCTGCTCCATACCAATTTTTCTCCATTAAAGTGAAGTAGCCCCAGTGACTGTGGTTTTGATTTCCAGCAGTGTATCCAGAGCTGAATTTGAGCTTTGCAGAATTTCAGTGCCAATTCTCTCCTGAGGCAGGTGATGAATAGGACTTTTCAAGCATTGAGCAGTTGTTTCATTAAAGGGCACAATGTTAAAAGATTCAGAAGACAGGGGAGAAAACTTATGCATCTCAAAAATTAGTAAACGTCTGGTGGAAAATTGCCCTTTTTTAGCCTCATTCACAAAAATTTGTTCAGAGAAAAATAACAGCATAAATGTTGTTTAGTGCTTAAAAGTCGTCCCCTTACTTAGTGTGTATTTGCAAATGTGACTAAAATTTATAAAAAGAAGGCATAGTACTCTCTTCTTTGGAGCAAGAGGTGCAGCTTTGTACAGAAGAAGAATGTGGATGGTGGCCAGTTGGAGGGAGAACAATAAACCATGAAATTTGATCCTTGTAGCAGGCACAGCAACATGGGGAAGAGAGCAGCAGCCATAGACCCAGAGTGAGCATTTTGCTGTTGTTTTAATGTGTATTAAAGCAAACACTCTGCATTCCAAAAGCGGGGTTACTGCTGGTGCCTCACAGCTCTACCATTTTTGTAGTTAGTGATGTATCTTTTAATTGTAATCAGCCTTCATCCCAGATCCTGTCTTGCCTGGACAACTGCTGAATCTGATAGGGGCTAATCTCCCCCCATCTGAAGCACTGTGTCTTTATTGTTGAGCACTGATGGGTATTGATTGAGGCGCTGACAGTTTGCATTGTGTGATAGTGCAAAGCCTGGTGGGGCTAACGCTGCTCTCTGGCCATGGGCAGGATTTGGTTTTATTCCTGTAGGGCTGATGCCTGTGAGTGAAATTATACTCAAAGGTCTGGACTCGTAAATCCCCAATATAAAGGTGATAGTAAATGCCAGAGTCAAAGATAGTCTCCAGAACTATCACACACTGTTTTCAGGGGTAAAGCTTCACCACTTGACTTTATTGCCTGTTTCTGGGCACAGGGAAAGCTGCATTTGCCCAGGCAGGTTGAATAGTTGGGCATCTCCCTGATTTTCATGTCTAAATAGAGTTTGTACTTGCAGATTTCCTATTCTGGAATGTCAGATACACTGGGCCAAATTCTGCCTTCAGCAATGCTGATACAACACCCCACTTGCAGAAGAGCTCTTCTGTCAGTCCCTGCAGTGTAAGAACAGAGGGCTCTGTGCAGGGGAAGGAGGGATCCCCTCCTCCCTGAAGGTGGGAAAACCAGCCGGTGATAATCCCAGTTTAAGACAGGCTGGAATACAAAAAACCCTTCGGGTGGCTATTCCTTTTCCAAGGCCAAGATGATCTGAGTTAAAAACCTGGGAGTCTCGGGGAGGAGGGCAGCGTTGCCCACGGACTGCTCTGTGTGTGTGAAACGCTGAGAACCAAGGCGCAGCTGAAAAGGTTGTTTTGTCGGGGGGATGTAGGTGATAAACAGCCATTGTCTGGGTGGGACACGCTGTGTCTCTGAGCTCCACTTGCACCCGAGGAACCAAATGTGCTATTCTTAGAGCTCTGCATTCCTGCTGACATCTAGAGAGTTGCACACTGGATTGTCAGCGAAGGGTATATTTGTTTCATCTCTATTGCCAAAAATACTGATAGAGAAAAAATGACAAGAGAAGAGACAGAGAGAAAACTAATATTATTTGCAGTAAAAGTGGCTGTATTTTTACTACATATGGACTGCATATGAGATGGTGAAGAGCATGCTGAAGACTAAAATACCCTTTGAAAAGCAAAGTATTTCTTTAATTGTGGTAAAAGCAGCAATACATCATCTGAGTTGGAAGAATAAACTGTAGGTTGCAGAGAAACACCAAAACTTCTGAGCTAGATTAAATATACTTTTTTTAAAAAAGTTTAAAAATCTTCTTTCAGAGCCTAAGTTTTCTAAATATAGAAACAAAACCGAAGAAGAAATGCACTGTTATAAAGAGCAAACTGACCCAGAGGTTAGATGTCAAAGGTTAAATAACTATAATGGAATACAAAATACAGCTTTTATTAATATAAACAGAAATGGTAATACCATGGGCTGATTTCTGGGTGCCGTATATTATGGGAAGTTATTTCTGCCTGTGAAAAGTCAGTGCACTGTGACTGTTAGGTGAGACTGTTCTGACTCAGCAGCACTTTATAAGCTCTGATGCAGGTTGATGAAGAGTTTGGAAAAGCAGAGAACACAGCCTGCATCATCTGAGTACATACAGTCCTCCTGCAAGTACAGGGGAAAATCATGTTTTATTTGGGATTTCCAAGATGTCACAAGGCATGTTCCTAATGCCTAAAACAATTAGAGTATCATGCATTATTAATCAAACCAAAAGTACTGGCCAGATTTCATCTGCAGTTTCAATCCCCTACCCTTTTTCTTCAGGTGTCAAACTTATTTTTAAAGCCACTTTGAAAGAAGTTCTGCTGGTATCTTCTCTCTTCTCCTTCTCCTCCTCCCTCTCTCTTTCCTCTCTTTCCCTTTTCTTTTTTCTTGGGAACCAAGTTTTTAAAATACTACCTTTTTTTTCTTTTACTAATGCTGTGGAGGAGAAAACCAGATTTGATTTCAAAGGGCAATAGTAGCACAATACCAAAGCAAAGCCTTTGAGGGATGGAGAGCTTTTGAAGGCAAAGCAACAAGCCCTTCAGCTAATTAAGTGCCTTTGAATAGGGGAATAAAGGAAGCTGGTGATGAATCTGGATTACAGAGAGCAATAAGGCTGAGCCTGGAGTTTGACCTCTCCACAGATGTAAAAACATCTTCTTGAATGGTCATTTTTGAATTTATATTTATCTGTGCATTTGCAAGTGAGTTGATATCTTTTTCAAACTTGGAGATTCTCTGATCTCTTCTCAAGAGAGCCTGAGAGGAGCTCGTCTGAAACTATCGACTGCCATCTTCTCCCTTCCCTCCCCTGTGAATAAATAATGTCAGAAAAGTTTTGGAAAGCAAGAAGTAAATTTGTGGAATGAAATGGGGTGTTTGGCCTCAACATGTCAACAGTAATACAACATTTTCAGAAGAGCAGTAATCAAGATAAAAAAACCTTAATTCACATCTGATCTTCTGAGCCCATTGCTCTTTTGCAGTGTTTTTTTAAATCGCATGTGTTGTCTTCTTGAGTTACATTTCAGGTATTTCAAAGCATTCCCCTGTTGTAGTGGAGTCCTTGTAGCCATGTCTTAACCTTCCCACTTCTCTGGCTTGCACAGTTGTTTATAGGCACTGATGTTTCCAACAGCTCTGCCTAATGCACTCATAATTCCTTCCAGTTTAGCTCTCTGTTGTGCTGAAAGCACTCTTGGACACCACACAGCACATCATTAGGGGAAGCAATCTGCAGAGGAGAAGCTTGTAAATAGACCAAATCCTTCTAAACACCATGTGGGGAGCATCCTCCCCCACTCTCACCATCACCCACCTTTTGGATCTGAAATTAATGTGGACACTGCACCAAAGCTGCAGCACTTTCCTCGATCCAGACGGGTCTTTCCCTTGGTTATGACCTGTTTAATAAAATGGAAGATATTCTGCCAGCAATTGAGCATTTAGGACACAGACAACTCTATGGGAGTCTCACACTGGACAAATTAAAATCCAAATGGAAAGAAAAAAGAGGCTCAGGAGGTACTGTAAACACCAGTGATGGGTGCTGGAGGCGTTCAGGGAAGTCTTTCTCTTCGTTATGTGCAGGAAGATGAAGCAATGCATGCGGGGCTGAGGGAGGGTTGTCCAGGGCTTTGGTGGAGAAAGAGGAAGTAGTGCTCATGTGCTGTGAACACGTAGATGGAAATGTGACTTACCCCAGAGAAATTTAGGGCAAGGTGCTGCATTTCAGCCTGACAGGCTGCTTGCAGTGTTTCCAGGTGCTCAAGACAGGGGCCGTGTGTCAGGGCTGTGTCCCTGCTCCAGTCCAGGAGCGCAGAGCCGTGGGTGGGCGGAGGAGGGAGAGCCACAGCACGGGGATTCTGCATGACCTCTGAAAACCCCTTGCTTTTGTGGTTTGCAGCTCTAAGCAACAGACAATTGCTTCCTTCTGCTCTGTAGTACAGGCAGGGAGACAGCCTCATCTCCCAGAGGTGTAAGAAAAATGGTACTATCGTGCTGAAAAATGTCTGATTCACCAGTTGTACCCAAACCCCTCGGGTGGGCAGTTCCTCCCAGGATTTCCAGGCAGCTTGGTAGCAGCTCACAAGTGTTCTGGGCTAACCATCGGCTGAATCAGGCCCCAACTGCAGATTTTCTTGCCTTTTTTTTCCCCCCTACATAACCCATTTTGCTTTAATATCACAGATTAGAAAAGAAAAAAAATCCATATGCAAAAATCTTTAATTAAAAGCAGTTGAGGAAAAGGTTATGAACATATGTATTTTCTCAACTGTGCCCTTAGATACAATGAAGTTTTAAACATCCTGGGAATCTAGGGAAGGACTTGACAACCTTCTCACTGCTCGGCTTCAGGATGAATGCCGTAACTTCCTTCTGTGTATGATTCTTAAAAATAACAATTTGTAGAGTGGTTAGTGATGGGTAAGGTACATCCTCACTTACAAGGCAGCACACCCATAATTCTTACACTGTAAAGGTGTGTCCATGGCCCAGCGTGCTGAGCAATGGCAACGAGGAAATCGTTTCCATGATTGTTGTACACCCAGCTCATTTCAACTGTGCTGTAAATCCCCATTCCTATCAGAACATCTTCATTCAATTTTTCCCACCTTTTTGGAAGGTAGGGTTGTACATTGTCTGTATTTTCTGTCTCTTTCTTAGTAAATGACAGTTTGGGGAGCTTGTGATGAACTAAAAGCAGCCTGGCTTTTGGAAAATGTGCTCACTTCCCTAAAACCATGCCCTCCTTACTACCTCAAATTTGATGCCTAAATTAATAAATAATTTTCATACTTTCCACAATGATACTGTTAGAGCAGGGCATCTACCCTTGATTTTTGGGGTGCTTTCTACCTCGTATTGTCGTGTCATAGTCTAGAATTATATCAGTACTTCAGAAGGCAAAAATACGTGCAGGACCAAAGTCCAATTTAACAAATAGAATAAAGGCAAACAAGTGAGTAGGAGAGTGGCTGGGATGCCGTTAATGCCGTGCCTGGCTCCGGCAGGGCGGGGTGACGGGAGCAGCCCCTTCGCCTTCCTGCTCTGCTCCTCCGCCGTTCCTGCCCGGCTGCAGCGAGCGCTGCACACCAGCTCAAAGTACAAACATGTTTTGTTTCAGATGCAATACCTAGAAATAACTTTCCTGGTAAAATGAACTNTTTTAAAAAGCTAGCATTTTTTCTTTCTTCTGAATGAGATGACAGATTTTTTTTTTTTTTTTTTTCCTTTGGGCATTTTGGAGAAATTTCAGTGTGTGGGTGGGGGAAAACAAAGCCGTGGCTGTAAACAGGAACTGATATTGTCTGTGGGACTGAATGGGGAGAGAAACTGAACTGGCCTCGGTGATTCTCTCATACATCTGTGAGTCTGGAAACACTGGGATGATTCACAGTTTGCTGATTAATACAGGAGCAAGCAAAATGGTGTGAATTAACGGCCATTACAGAGCTGCACTGGATAGCAAATATCCCCCCAGAACAAATGATGTTTCATGAAGATTGCTTAGAGGAAGAGGTAATGGGTCTTAAATACAAATTAGAAGCAGTCCCATCAAAGCTGTTAACATTAAGGTTTGAAAGCCAAACACTATTATGAGCTGTTTTCAAAAACTGTACATTTAGGAAGCCTATCAGTCTGCCCTGTTGGCTGTGTAATATTTCTGTCTCAAGCACTTTGGATATTTCAAGCAGCCGGCACTAATAATTGATAGAAATCCACAATCAGGAATGCAGCAGCTCTTCTTAGGGCTTTGAAGGCTAATCACTCTATTACATGTTTTAAAGTTAAATTTTTATAGCACGTATAAAGGCAAATATAATCATTATCAGTACATATTCTGAACAGGACTACCATTAACAAGAAGTAATCCTGTATTACAATTTAACCCTTTGCATATAGGAGTATTAAAGGAAGAAGGTAGCAAATGCATCATTTCAGTATAAATAATATTCTCTGTATAACCAGCAAAATGATTTAACATTTGTCACTGAAGTAATGAAAAGGCGATTCCTTGGATCAGTGTCAGGCAGATGCGGATGTGAATGCAGGTTATGGAGAAGCTGTGCTGAGCTATTTTTCCCCATTACAGAATTGATGAGAGACCCACAAGGAGGGTAAGCCCTTTAATGTAGCCAAAATAGTGTGATATCCTGGCCTAAGATGTTACATTAACAGCTTGATCTTGTAAAGATTCAAACACACACGCCTAAATTTACGCAGTGGGAGGTCATTCCAGGACGACTGCAGGATTATTTCTGAGAGCAGAGTGAATCATGTATGTATCTAGGCTTTGTATGCTCAAGAAAGACCAAAGGTGGAGCAGAAGGATGCAGCAAGGGGCCCAGCAGTCATTGGCAATGGTATATTAGTGCTGCAGCAAAAAAAGAGAGGGAGTTGGAAGCTTTGATGCACTTGTTCCTGCCTGAGCTCAAGTTTACATTTGAATTATTTTTGGCTTTTCTGGTGATTTTGTTGTTGTTGTTGTTGTTACTGGGGTTTTTTCCCTCTAGGGGTTGGTACCAGCATTTCACAAACTTGCCAAACTTAGAATAAATTCATGTTTTAATCAGTCCAGGGGTTATTTGAAGTCCTCTTATGTCTGATTTTTAAAGTCATCAATTGCAGAAGGAAAATTTGCCCCTTGTAGAAAAAAAAGCTGCCCCTTCCTCTCAGGCACAGCAATAAAAAAAGCAAATGGGGAAAAAAATCTTAAGAAAACACTTTTCCCCTCTCCTTTGTGATTAGCAGTCTGCTAATGTTAATGTGTTTCTTCCATTTCCAGCAAGATGGGGACATACTACCCTGGAATATCAGTAGTATGTATCCCTGTCATAAACAAATCAATTTCTCTTAGTACTTAAATACTCAGGGCTTTTGAAAGCTTCTCTTTGCATAATAAATATGTTTAATATTTCCTTTACTCTCTGGCATTATTAAGAATAAACAGTTACTGCACTGGGCTGAAGGGTAGTTTACAGGGCACTCGTACTCGGGCAGTCTGTTTTCTATCCCCGTTGCTCCGAAGGCTGTGTTTAAGCAATGAATGAACAATCGTATGAGCATTATTTCTTTTGTTTTGTACAACCCCCCTTTTCTCCTCCTTTCCAGCTCAGTCAGCACACTTTCTGCAGTGGCATTTTACTTTTCTACATGGAATTGTGTTTAGCAGCATAGCTGCATGATGAGGATGAGATACTTTTTTCTCCTTTCCCTCCTCTCCCAAGAGATGCCCTGTGACTTCCTCTATTAGTCCATTAATCGCCGTAGCTCAAAATTCAGTCTGATCAAAGGAGCAGAACGAGGTTGAAAAGTGCAGATTCTAGCAATTGACTTGACTGTTTAGATTCCCTGCTGAGCTCATTTAGAGCTGGAATTAAGCTATTCCTGGTGTATTTTTCGTCCTTGGCTCGGCGCTGGCGCAGTGCTGAGGGCTGCGCCCGGGAGTGCCGAAAGCAGAGCGGCCACTGACTCCCCCAGCCCGGACCCAGCCCTGCCAGAGCAGCCTCCATCCCCTGTGCCGGCACAACGCCGAGTAATCTTGGCTTGGTCTGATAAGAAGGTCAGTGTTTAGATTGTTTTAGTTAGCTGACTACAGAAAAAGTGGAGAACCAGTTCACTGAAGGAGTAAATCTTGATGGTTCTGTTTTTAGTTTAAGCATCAAGTTTCCATCTCTTCCAGATCTTTGCTAAGGTTGGGGTACATGCTATGAGTGGGAAAGCAAGAATTAAACAAAATGTAAATGGGAAATTTGTAAACATCATGAAGTTTCTTGTAAAAGTTTTCTTTACGCTGTAATGACTCACTTCAGGAGTATAGTTGGTGTTAATGGCTATTTATACATGCAGTTAGAAACTGGTGCTGTTTTCTCTCATTAATAGTCTTGTTTTTCTTGTTTGCTTAAGGCAAAAATGCAGACTGCCCATACCTGTGGTGTTTGCTGCAGATTAACATCTGCTTTTGCAATTCTTACACATCTCAAATTCCTGTTGATGTAACTGGGAGTACAAGCTCTCCAGGAATAGTGTTGGACTCCTGATGTCATTATTTGTGATTTCTACAGTTCCCCAAAGTGTGCTAATATCTCTCAAATAGAGGTAGAGGCATTTGACGTGTAAGTTCTTATCTCATTAAAGTGAATTATTGTTACTGAAATGTGAATGGCATTCTATTATCAGAGAATATTATGTATATAATGGTTTAAGAGCACTTAAGGTCAGCAAGAACAGAGAAATGCTGATAACATCACCACAAACTGTGTGATTGTCCTGAAATGTGAGTAGATCTTTAACTGAAAAAAGGTTTGGTAGACATATCAGTGTTTTCCCATAGTTTAGGACTTGGACTAAAATCCCCAACATTTATTTATGTTTCATTTTCCTTTTTTTTTTTTTTTTTTAGGAAATTAAAAATTACTACTAATAAGAACTTTTTCGTAAGAAAAAATTTTGGCATTGAGGGGGGATATGGACAAATCTATTTTGTGCCCAGTCCAGAGTTTGAGCTTCTTCCTACATAGGTGGCATATATCTAGATGTCTATAAATTTTATTTTTACAAAGAACTGTGGCCTTCATGAGGGACCTTATGTAGAATAAGGTTAGTAAGGAACTCCTGTCTTCGATGTGTTGCTCCATTCTAGGTTGACACAATATATAAAGTTATTGTGCTTTAGTTTCTGGGGAGCTAAATAATAATGTTTTATAAAGCATTTATCAGAATGGTGGGCTAAAATCTTGCTTTCTCTTTGATTTCTTATTTTTTCGACTTATGATAGCAGTATTGAGGCATTTCATAAGATGAAATGCTGTCTAGCTGCATTTAAAATACACATTTTGCATATTTCTGTCTTGATTAAGCCAGGGGGAAGGTATGTACCTGCTGCCTAGATTACTGTCAAACATAACTGAAAGTAGAGTTGAATTGTACTCTATTCTCCTAACAGAGCCTATTTGCTCCTCTGACTGGGTACTAAAAGGCTTTTATTGCCCTGCCTCACTAACATTTTCCAAATAAAACATTTTTTGCCAGTTTCTGAAGAAATAGCAGAACAACTACCACCTTAGACAGGCTGGAAGGAGTCCTGTGCCGTGGATTATAAACCGAAACAGTTGGCCAGAATAAGGAATTAAAGTAATCCCTGATATTAGGAACATGAAAATGAGATGACCTTCTGTACATGTGAGTTTCTAACCCAGCTGCAGCCCAGGCTCCCCTCTATCACTGTTTCTCCACACCTTTACTGAGCAGAAAACAAAAGCCCAGCCGTTCAGCTGGGAAACTGGAACACATGCTTGCAAATGTTACAGATTTTAAATGCATTGTATTTTTAACAGTAGTTCGTGATTGGAATGACAGGAAGGAAATGAGCAGAAAACATCCTATTCTATCTCTATATAAAATCTTGCTTGTGAAAGATACAGTTACCACAATAATGATGGGACGCTAATTGATTCATTGTGCTGGGAGACAAGTGCTGAGCCGGGGAGCCAGCGGGGTCATTTTCTTGCTCCAGCTCCACTTTGGTTGTTTGCTGAGGAAGGGCAGGAGAGGGTTATAAAGCTGCTGCCACTACATTCAGTGCATGTTTTTCTCAGAAAAGAAGAGACACCGCCAGCCAAGATCTCTTTCCTTTGGAAATTGTGGCTGGGAAGGGCCCCTTTGGCTCGTCAGACAAAGTGGGCAGTCAGACAGCCCCTTTCCTGAATCCCAGGCAGGCACCAGACGGCTGAAGGAAGAGAGGCACCAGGCTGAATTAGATTGCCTCCTGCTTTGGACAGTACGGCAGGGAGGCAGGCTTAATTGCTTTGCAGCTGTTCATTTTTTCCCCTTCTCCCTCCCCTGCCTCCTCTCCCTCCTCCCGGCTGGCTCCGGAGGCAGCCTCTGCTCCAGCCCCTGGAAACCTCCCCAGCTTGAGGGCAGAGTATCAGAGGTTCGTGGACTCATTTTTATCAGCCTTGATACTCTTTCCTCAAGCCCAGCAGCAAATGGGAGCAGAAAGGAAAGTATTAAGGAAAAAATTGGTGTAACCTGGTGGTTTGTTGGTTTTTTTCCTGGGTTACTTGGTGGTTTCTGAAAGCTGCTGGGACAGGGCACAGGGCAGCACCAGGCAGGTGGCTCGGGTGGCATCGTATCAGGAGAGGCAGCAGGGTGTCATCGCCAGCAGGGCCAGCAGGGCCTGGCATCCTATCCGAGCAGACAAACTGGGAGAGCCTTCGAACGAGCCCCCTGTGATGTGGCACTCCCTGCAGCAGGATTTACAAGACTTTTGGGGTTTGCTCTCCTGGAGCTGCTGCTCCATTCACAGAGCTGTCCCAGCCTCCTGCCAGGCGGTGTGACTGTCAGCTGGGGTGGTTTGGTGATGGTAAAAGAGCCTTGACACCGAAACGGTGTTGCCATGACTATTCAAGGCAAAGCTCTTTTGAACCTTGGAGAACTCAGAGTTCTCCAGCCCTCAAAAACTGCTCAGGCCAGACTTGCAGATTTGCTTGTATCTCATAATCCCAAACTGTCTGAACCTCATGTTTGTTCAGGAAACAAAGTTTGTTTCCTTAATTGCTCTGGCTCCCGGATTTAAAAATTTAAAAGGTGTTTCCATGCTGGAGCAGTGAGGCTGTGGGCGGCTCTGTGCTCACCTGCTCTGCAGAGAGGGGCTCTGCTCACCTGCTACTCAGCCAGCCTTCCCAGCTCTGTTCAGCTCCAGCAGCAATGTCAAGCTAACCCAATTTTGCAGCTGGTATTGAGTGCCACGGGCAAGCTTTGAAGATGTCTCTTTAATTCCTGAACTTGTAGAATTTTGTATATATTTTCCCTCCAGTTCTACTGACTCACGCAGTCCTGGGGGGTGGAGGCACTGAGAGAACACAAAGACTGTAACCCAGGCCTAATTAACTCCTCCAGTTGTCAGTGAGCCGTTCCCCTGTCCGTCCACAAAGACAGTACCTCCTGTGGGTCTGTTTGGCCTCCCAGGTATAAATATGGCATCAGTAGTACTTGACTGTGCTAGGCCAATGCACCTCCCGTGCTGGGATGCCCTATCTGGGTGACAGCATTCCAAAGGGAAATTCTGCTGAGCCCACAGCCTGGTGCAGGGCAAGCAGCTCTGCGTTGTTGGGGGCACAGGCTGTCGTGGCAGACTAATCTCTTTATTCTGGACCTGTTTGCTGCTTAGTTTTTATGATATCCTTAATAGCCTAAACCAGAATTTGAGGTGGGCACCAGTGCAGGGTTTTGGCACATTTCTTTTAAGGCACAGAACTGTAATGGGGATTGTTGCTAGGGCCACTGGGGAGACTGAGGGTGTCATTCCTGGAAAGGGAGTGTAGCTACGAGATGCTTCGCTGCTCAGAGAGATTTGTGTCTGTAAGAAATGGATTTAGAAATAAGTTACAGTAGCATGGCAGTGACTTTTTTTTTCCTAATCTGTTCAACATGCAGCTACAATAGCTCTGCCAGTTAGATTGGAATTGAAACCGGCTCCACAAGGTACAAAGGCTCTCGAGCCTCATTGCTGAGACCGGAAATCCATTGTGGCTCCTGATTAGTGCTGGTGAAATTGGAAACCTTTCTTGGGGCAGATAATGATCTCGCAAATTAAAATATAACCTGTTAATCCTGAATTTTAACAGGATGGTTATGCAACTCCAGGCCAAATCCAGGATGTGTCTTATCTGTGCACCCCTTGGTCAGAAAGGCTTTGCTGATAGGAAAGGATGGGTTTGCACCCCTGCAGTACCATCTTTGCAGAGAGCTCCCCTGCTTTATGCCAGGCCTGTGGCCAGAGGCAGCAGAGGGGTGACTGGGGGGAGACTGAGTAAAGAATTTGGGGTTCCCTTGTTGGGACTACCCCTCTGAACCTCTTGGCTGAAGTACCTTTAGATTGGGCCTCTATTTAATGTTCCTCCCCATGACAGTCACCACTGCCAAAGGACAGGTGGTCTGGCTGGGGCTATCCATGCTTTTGCAGTCCCATAATAATCCCTTTAATTATGGGTAACAAAAGGCTCTGTTTTTTTCCTATGTTAATAACAAGTTCCAGGGTATAAATAACTCTGCAATTAAAACAAAATACCTAATGATTTACCATTTGACACCTATGCAGTCTGCTGGAGCCTTGGCTGTGCAAGGAATTTTTTCTCCTGCCCTGAATATTTTATAATTGTTCTACAAAGAGCACATGGATGCTCCAGTCATTAAGAAATGCCAACCAAGGTACATTGTGGCACCAGGGAGCAAAGAACAAATAGCTAAGGCTGTGCTGCAGCCAGAGGGAGCGCTCCTTTCGGACCCGCAGCCCTGGTTTGTTTGACTAGTTCTGTATATTGACCTTTGTTTTTTAAGAAAAACACAAACAGTCAGGATTGCTTTCTTACAGGATCCATTAACTCTTTCAGAGGCTTCATGGGGCCTCTTGATGAGAGAAGCACACATGTGGCCATGTAGTGCAGCCTGGAACACCTCTGCTGTTCTGCTTTCGTTGGGTATTTGCAGACAGAAGCTGTATGGCCCCTGCTTTGTGCCTTTGGAAGAGGCAGTCTGTATGTAAAAATACATGGAAATAGGCCTAGTCACATTTGCCAAGGAGCTAGGGGCCATGGGGAGAGGGAAGTTCACCTCTGCTTTCCGTGGGGAGGCATGGAGTCCCGTGTCATTTCCGAGACTGCCTGTGATGTGTTTGATGTGGAGCTTTGCAAACAGAGTTGCTTAAACATACAAGTGTGCCTAAAAATATAAAAAATAAAAGCAGTGCTATTTTAAGACTCGAGAATCAGGGATTATAAATAGCCCAACTGGCGTGTTACTCCTGGCTGGGTGTGTCAGTCCTTAAACATCAGCACAACTGTCACTTCCCTTTGAAGCAGCTTGTCGCTAATGACTGCAGCTGCGGAGCCTCCTCTGCATTCCCGTGCTCTCCCGATAAGCACAGGGCACTGATAAGGTGCTCTCCAGGCTGAGTCCATCACACCAGCCCTCCAGTGGCAGCTTGGGCCTTCGAGCACACACCAGTGGGAGGTGGGTGCAGGCTGGCAGGGAGCTGCAGAGCTGGGATTCAGTGGAAGGAGGCAGCGCTGGCCGGGTACAGCGGGGCTGGTTCTGTTGAGAACAAGCTGTGGAGCTGGGGCTGCTGAACCCCAGAAAAAAGGCAAAGTAGTTGTGTGGTTAAGTGCTGGTTTGAACCTTGTGAGCTGTGGATTTAGCGCTCTCAGTTGTCAGTCTTCCTCTGTGACTGGTTGGGATACATCTCTCTGCTCCCATCATTTAGACTTCTCCTGTGGCCAGTGGAGGAAAAGATGTTTAGGCAGTAATTTCAGCTCACCATAATGTGCACCTCCAAGACATGGTGGATGGGCTGCAGTGAGGGAATCCTGGAAAACACACCAAGGCTTGGCCCTTGCCTGCTGGAGGTGCCTTTATTCCCAGTCTGTGGAGGCAACAGCAGCTGTGGTGATCCAATATACAAAAGTAAATTAAGTTGAAAGTCACACAGGTACCTTAAATAGCTGACTTTTGACTTTCTGGCTTTCAAAAATCATTTTCATTTCTATCTGTTTTTCCAGCATGGTGTCTGGAAAGAAGCACCTTTGATGGTGTGTTCCACTGCCCCACACTGCGGGTGAGAGGTGGGGGGACAGGCTCTTCCTTGGAGGCTGTTTCCAAGAAGAATTCTGGCCGACTCCTGCACCAAGTAATGATGTGTTTATTTGCAATATATGGAGCCAGGAGCCGTCTCTGGGTGATAGGGATCTGGAAACTAGTAAACAAAAAAAAGGCAAGGTTGGAACTCAAACTGTAAGAAGAGTTGTTTGAGTCTAAAGAAAACAACTATAAACCAAATAATGATGGTGTTCAAAAAGGTCTGGAGTGGTGTATGTCAGGACAAGGTGCAAATGTATCTGCCAAGCCCCTGCACTGGTAGGATGCTAAAATCTGGGTTATTCTCACAGGGAGCTCTGAGCAGCTTGTACCCAGAAAGTGAAGGAAAGGGAGTGTGTTGGCCATGTCTTCTTTTCATAACAAATAGAAATGGGCCAGGAATCTCTCCTAGTGTAGCTGAGCCTTCCCCAGACAGGGGGAGCTTATTTCATGGTCCTGCACTGGAGGAAAGCTTGCAAATAGGCATCAGTAAAAGAAGCAAAACACCCTGATGCCTGAAGGTTTCCAAGAGTTCATGCTGAATTCTTACTCTGTAGCCCGCTTGTAACACATATGCCTGTGTCCTGACAGGATAATCCGCTAGCACGGGCACCAAGTTATTGGTGATAGAGAAGATGATTTCCATCAAAAAATGAACAGGAACAACAGCAGTGACAAATAAGCATCTTACAGGTTCAAACCTGATAAGCTGACAGCTCCATTTCCAAAGCTGGATGTCTTCAACTAACCACCTAGAAACAGTATTTTGGCAATCTGCTGACTGCAGTGGGCACCTGCCTTCTCCACACTGGTGACAATCAGGGAGCTTCTGGGGGGCCTGAACACAGATCTGAAAAGTTACAGTTAAGTGTCAGGCCTAAGATTAAAGCCTTTTTCTGAAAGTGAAGTTGTTAGTTCAGTCTGAGAGCAGAGACTTCTCCCATGGCTCTCTGTGGTCAGAGCTGCTCCTGGAGGGCAGTGGAAGGACTGATTTAATGCTCCATGTCTCCTTGCTTTTATGCTGAACTCTAAATCATGCCTGTGTTTGGTGGCAGCTTAGCAGCGAGTGCAGCACAGAGCCTGAGACCCCTGGGGTGCCACAAGCACCCAGATCTCCTCTGCCCTGGCCTGGGGGGGGTTTGCAGCCGAGGTCTGTGGGTCTGGGAGGATGCACAGCACACACGGGCACAGACACATGCACATATGCACACACATACAAACACACACACACCGTTACTGCATGAAGAAGCTCAGCTTGCTTTTTATTCCCTCTCCCCACTCCCCCCCTTCTTCTTTTCTATAATCATTGCAAAACAGGAACAAATGAGTGTGTCACTTTAAACCATGAAACCACTTAGTCCATAAAGACAGATTTGGCGTCTTTGTGCTGGCAGTGACAGGCCAGCGTCACTCCATAGTGATCCCACTGTTCTCCTCGGCCCTGCACCCCACCGCCCTCCCCACCCCCTCCGATATTTGCTCCGTGTTTGCCTGCCTCTGTTTTTGTGGTTGGTAACCAGCAGAAGAATGGAATGGATTTAATGATTTGTTGGCTGCGGTGCTGGCATGATTAAGTCAATAAAGCTGCAAGCTGAAAACAGTGTAGTTACAGTATATGACTTTAACCTTGTTAATGCATATTTACGTCCTCCTGCCCAATGTATAGCTGTATATTGCATAAAGAAGATCTGACCAATCTTTAACCCATTAAATAATTCATAAAGTGAGAGCAGACATCAGCTACTTGTGGAGAGGATCAGTAACCATGGGGTCAGCAATAACTTTGGTTTCCTGGACCATATCCAGCATGTTTAAACTCTGGTGATGTCACCAGGCAAGTTTCTGACCTTAATCATTTGGATGGGAACAAAGGGAAGTTAACTGTTGACATGCGGTGTCTCCGCAGAAGAAACACTTGCGAGTGCTCTGCAACATCTCTGCCTCGCAGGGAGCGTGACGAGCTCCAGTCTGCGAGCCTCTTTTGTAGACTTCCCTCTCTCCTTACAGCAAAAGTGTGGCTGGCCAAATGTTCAAAGGCACATGTTTCCTAGACTTCTATTATCTTAAGTGACAGATACACCAAAATCCCACAGAATTTCAGGGAAATGCTGGCTGACATGAGAAGATGGTATTTGGAGGCACTTGGAAGTTTTCTCATCATGGATAAATTTTGAATGAAAAACATCTGCCATGTAAATGACGGAGAAGGACATATAATGGAGATGGAACAGGGTGAAGACAGGGATGTGGGAGAGGATGTGGAGTGAAACTGGACCATTCTCCCTGCAGTAAAAGTTGTCACAATAAAATACCAAGCAGGACTTGCAGGAAGATCCTAAGATTTTCACACGTAACTACCGCAGCCAGCCTCTTCTTTTTTTAAAGACAAAACATAGGGCTGACTTGTCCCAGCACCCAGCCCTCCTCACACAGCTCCCAGCTGAGCACTGAGGGATTCTCCAGGTGCTGCGATGTCCGTAGCTGTTGCAAGCAGTGTTTTTTACAGACTTAACGGTCAAGTCACGGGATCATGGGGCATGTGGCTGGGACATGCTGTGCTCCACTGGGCTGTGCAGCCAGGTTAGAGGCCCTGGGGGACCATTACAACTCTGTGTAGTTTAGCGTTGTTCTGAGATGCAACCAGCTGTGGCCAGACCTGGAGGAGAGATGTAGAGAGAAGAACATGACAATGACTTGTATGTGGAGTGAAGCAGGAAAAGCCCTTCCACCTCTCACTGGTGAGCAGCAAGGAAAGCAGCTCTGCCAAGTCTGTGGGGTCATGACCTCAGGGCATGGGAGAGGCATGTTTCAAACGTAAACCCCCACATTGCCTCATGAAATTTCCCTCATTCCCCTTTTCTGGGAGGAACTTTAATTTCTTTTGGACAGAAACTGAGACACACGGAGCAATGAAGTTGCTTGCCCATAGTCACGTGAAGAATCTCTGTATGACAGAACTGGAAACTGGACCTGGTCATGTGAGCCCAAGTCCATAGGAATGGCTTTTGTCCTCTGACTCAGTAACAAAACAAGCTCCTTGTTCAACATCATCTCCTTTAGAGGCTTGGGAGTTCACCTGTCATGATCCCAGCTTCCACTTCTCCTTCTGACAAATTGCATGCTCACCTCACAGTCTCATGAGCTCACCCTCCGCTGTGTGTTCAAAGGGACACTTGCTCATGCAGCTGAACTCCTCGGAGTCCTGAATGCACAGCACAGACCAGGGGTGTTTGCAAACAGACCTCCAGCATGGGCATGTCTTCATGACTAGGACTGCTGAGGCTGTAGAGACACCCAGGTGAAAGCCCTCACATGGTTATTTGTGAGGCAGATGGCTGCGTACAGCAGAGCGTATCCAGAATCCACCACATCCGCGCAGTAATGAATTTTCCAGGTGCCAAAAAATAGGCACCTTGTGTTGGACATTAGAGCCAGGACCCTCAGTCTGCTGTTGCCAGCATCTGCAGGCAGAGATCAGGGGTGAGCCTGACCCCCAGAGCTAATGCTGCTTTTTCTCAGTCACTCAGTTACTCCCCATTTTCTTTTTGGTGGTTCTTTTGAAGATTCTCAATTTAATTTACCCTGCCTTTTTTTTTTGTTTGTTTTGTTTTCTTGGTTTGGTTTTTGCTGTAATCCAGAACAGCAGTCTCTACTTCGGAGAAGATGCTCCAGAGTTTATGGCAAGTCATATCTGATCTGAGTGGAAATTCCATGTTCCGTTTTCTTTGTTTTTAGCTTGGAACGTTGTGCGATGCGCCTGAAAATCTTTCTTTACCGGTCTGTTGGTTTCGATGAATGAACCCACATACACCTAGTGATGTTTTATTATCACTCACCCACCACAGGGTATTATAGCAGGTGGTAATTTTTGTGTATTGCCTACATTTTTTTTTCTGCTTGAAAGAAGACAGAGTTACTCCAAGCATATGCTAATGCTGAATGGGGGGGTCCCAACTTCTGACCCATAGCTAATATCCTGCAAGTCAGATGAAGCTACCAGGGATTCTTGAGCTGGAGTTCGAAATGCCTGTGTTATCAGCAAATAAACACCATTAATTGCTTCTAATATGACATGCAGTGGTTAAATGACAAGATCCTTATTAATATGTGTGTATATTAGCCTTTTCAGTGTGTATGAGGGGGAGTATGAAGTGGTAAAATTATTTAAAATTAGTAGGGAGTATTTACAGGAAGGCATAAAGAACTGTCAGTTGAGGAAAGCAGCATTTTATGTTCTTGTCCTGGATGACCTTGCTCCAAGGACAAATCAGAGCTTGATGAAATGAAGCTGCAGATGGCTAGTCTCAACTCTGTAATAATGAAATGACACAAGAAAAAAATGAGACATCCACAGTTTGTAAATACAATCTGAATGGAAGGGGAGAAAAGGGATTTTTTTAAGGGGAGATTGAGTTGACTTGGTTACAACAGTTCAGCTTCGGGTGTTTTAATAATAATTTCCATTTTAAAACATAATGGAATCGCTCCTTGTTCCCCATACTCAAGGTCACCTTAATACATTCTTCTTTTTTAACATGTCAATATCTTGGTTTTAAAAATTTGATCATGAGGACTACCTAGTCACGGCCTTCTTTGTATCCATTATTTTAGCATATTACTGATCACTGCATTTTGTTTTGTAAGTAATGGTGGTGATTTTTGACACCTGATTGGGCAGACAAAACCCTTTTTAGGTGTTGGACTAGTTTCATCTGTTAGGAAAGAGTAAGGTTGTGAGAAGTTTAATACTGAAAAAGTGATGTGATACTTTGTGCCAGAGCTTGCTTTATTTGTGCACTTACATGAGAAATCAGGAGTAAATATGTTGGGTTTTGCATGTGGGGAGGCTTTCATGCAAAGGGCTTCTCAGAAGTTTTTAGGCAGCCAACTACTACTGAAAGTGAACAAGGCTTGGGCATTTGCCTCTGCAAATTGATCCTTTGCGTGAAAAGGAAAAAGAAATTAATGGAAACGTTAAATTGGAGAAAGGGGATTTTCAAAATCTCAGCGATCCAGACCACCTCACTGCAGTTCAGAGAGCTTTACAGAAATGGGCAGGTAGAGCACTGATTTATCCCATTAGTTTGAGATTTTCTGACTTTCACTTTGTTAGCGTGAAATCTTCACTATTTCTTTTATCAGATCTCTTCTGCTCTCCCTAATACATAAATTCACCAGCCGGTCATTGCATTTCCCTGTAGCAGCTTCTGCTGGGTGTTGAGCTAACTTGACTCCTTTTGAATCTCATCGACACCTCTGAGAGCATGACTTGACATAACACAAGGATTGCTCGAGTCAAGCCACTTTATAGATACGAGATGTTGTAGTTTGTCATCACAGCTAGCACAACCTTGTAGAGACAGGCAGAAGGACTACCAGCCAAAATTGGGTGAGATAAATACAGTTTTAGATTATCTCATTCAATTTATAGGCAAGCTGCCCTCCATGGGAACAAGAGCACGGTGTCAAGGGTTGGAGAATCACGGCAGCTGTACAACCCAAATATAAATATTTTGTTCTGTGCAGAGAATTCAATTTTGGATCCTGACTATATGTTATACAGAGAGGTACAAAACACCCGTCCCTGCATCTTTGGGTGTATACACAGAAAAACAGTAACAGACACAGTTTCTGTTAAAGAATGGTGGGGAAGGATGAGTCTGACCCCCGAGTGCTGCTCTCAGATGGAAGAAAAGTGTGTGAACACTGCAGGCACCCAGGTCCCACTGCCATCTGGGGCCTGCCAGAGACTCCGTGGGTCTCCGCTCTTCCAGGAAGGTTTGCCTTGCATTCGGGATGCTGGATCAAAGCTGTTCTCCAGGCTACCTTCACCGTGGCCTGGGAGTTCATCTGGGCCAAAGGATCTATTTTCAAGGGAGCTGCTGTTGCTGGAATCTTGATCACGCCTGTTTACAAGCACTGCAGTCCCTGGGAGATTGTGTCTGTCTGTTCCACACCGACTCTTCCATTCCTCAAGCTGTTGGCTGCTCCCAAAGCTGTTTCCCATCTTCCTTATAACCACATTGGTGCTGCTAACAGCATCACAGCTTGATTTCCACATGCCTGCTAAAGAACGCATTTTCGTCTAAGAGAAAAATCACTATTACAATAATTCGCTCTGGATTTTCTGTCTTTCTGTTGCTCTGGTTCCTGTTGCTCTTTAACAGCATGTCTTGATGGATGAAACCAGCTCTGAAAATATTAGTAGAGTCTTTGCACAAAAGCTTTATTTAATTTGATTAATTTTTTTAAGAGGGGAAGTGGAGTCAGTTTCCATCATACTAGAATTGTGGGTGCGTTTTAAAAGCATTTTGAATACTTTGATAGGATTTTGTTTTGTTTTGAACAGCATGAAGTACAAGAACAGCTATAGGGAAATGAGTGTTTCATCTGCTTTGCTTGAAGGCAGGAAGAAGATCCTGATACAATTGCTAGCCAGGTGTGGTGATCTTGTCACTGCTCCTAGCAAGGAAGGAGGACTGCCTTTCAAGGAAACTGTACATGCTCATGCTGTATGAAAAGAAAGAAAAACTTGAAAGAATTTTTTTTTAACAAAACCATATACCCACGGATCACTTACAGTCTTCAAACAAAGCCTTTTCCTTACTGACAGCCCCCAAGATAAGCTTAGAAACTTGAGTCTGGCAGTATTTCACATGCTTGTGTATCAAGTAAATGGGGGGAAAGATGGGTAAAAAAAACCCAGATCCACTGAAATGCACAGTTTGTTTTATCAATGTTCATACATTGTGCTAAAGCAAACACGCAAACAAACAGAAAGCTTTGGAGCATTTCTGAACTGAAAGGCTGTTTTATCTTGAAGAGCATAGCTGAATTGTGAGCAGAATAGAGGAGGAAAAAAGGCAGAAAACTTCCAAAGAGCAGATGGAGAGTTTTGTTAGAGGCAAGAAGCACAGGTAACCCCTGACTTCTGCGTGAAGCAAATGACAGTGGCATCTCACAGACATCACTCTCTTGAGTGGGCTGACACGATCCTTTTGACAAACTTGACTCTGGATTTTGTTTGCTTTATTTGTATGCATTGGTCACCATCTTAGTATCTAAGTGCATTAGCAGCTGTGGAGCCCATGAGCCTTCTTTGTAAGGGTGGCATCAAGGTTTCCTGTGGGGATGCACAAAATCACTACACACCAGGAGTCTGTGTGTGGCTTCTCTGTAATTCTAAGTCATGACACTCTTCAAACCATGAAGTTGGGTGAGGCAGCTTTAAAGCTTTTGGTGTTTTAATTGCTTAGTGTGTAGTATTTTAGCATGGTTGTGCCCAGGAGTCTCAGTCCTGGGCTTCAGAGCTAAGTGCTACCCAAGCTTGAAGTCCCCACCAAGAAGATGCAGCACAGCTCCCAGATGGGAGAGGATGCATCAGGAGGCAGGCAAATGCAGGGGCATTAGTTTGAAACTAGTATTTGCATTTTCTCAGCAGAGTACAGAACTCCCTGTATGTAACAGATGTTCTTAAAATACAGAACAAAACTTGGTTTGTGAAACTTCACCCCACCCCTAGGGAATAGCTGTCCCTGCCATGAGCACGGATCACCCATGAGCCCCCAGTGCAGGAGCCAGGGCCTTGAAGCAGGTCAGGAGTGGCTCTTCTCAAGTCCTGTAGCCTTGAGAACAAGGTTGCTTCTTGTGTTTCTTATTTACTATGTGATATCATAGTAAATACTTCAAACTAAGTTACCTTTGGTTGCCAAAAAAAACCCCAAACCTGGTGGAAAAAGCAGTTTGTCCCACTCTCGTACTTAGAGCAAACATCCACCCTGGGTGCCCCATTTCCTTTGGTCTTTTGTTTTTATGCTGAGACTCATCTCAACAGCCTTTCTGGTTTAAGCTCTGAAATCAGTGGGTTCAGCTGGATGCCCCATTGGAAGTGGAGGGAATATTTCTCAAATCAGCAGCATCTTTTGAAATGGAATAAACTTTTAAAATTCAGGTACTAGAAGTATTTTTAATTAGCCACTTTTCTGTTCCTCCACTACTGCTAATGCTTTCGGTTAGGAAGTGCAGCTCTTCCCCGACTCTGCAAATATCTACTGAAATTTGCAGTGCTGCCTGTCTCTCTCTCAGTAACCTTGCTGTGACCTGGTTATCTGTTAGAACCACAAAGAATTCAGTCTCTAATTAGTCCATCTGTTAACTATTGAAATTCATGACTTAGTTTTATTGTCTGAGCCTTTAACATAATGCTGAATGGTCTCACCTGGCAGCTTATTTCTTATAAAGCAAATGTGCCTTTTCGAGAGCCATTTTGGTGCAGATAACTGTCTTTTCAGCATTGGACAAATGAGTCTGTCTAGCAGCCTGCAGTCCCCTTCCTGCCCTCACTGAAATAAATTGTACATCTCCAATAGCTCTGGGCTTAAGTCAATACAATTTAACATGTACAATTTCTTTGTTATATTCTTTGGAGTTACACCGTAAGAGCAGATGGGAAAGTTTAATAATGATAAATGAGTTTAGTGTTTTTGCATAGTCCTAAAAAACAATGAATGGTCTTTAATAAAGATTAGAGAGTTTTTTACATACTTGCCAAAGAGTGATTACAGCTCTGGTTCAGATCCTCAGAAAGTCTTGCTTTTAAATTCTTTTTGGACTGTTTGTTAATGAGGATTCAGAGGAATTAGGGGCCATAAATTTCCTCATTCTTGCTTAAGTGAAGCCACAAAGTGATTACTGGATATATAACTAAGTACTGAGGACTGAAGTTTATCAGCCATGTTCACACAGAACAATTCGTCTCCACGCTTTTTTGCTGCAGTTGTGCATCTTGTACGTAGTCAGACGACGGGGCTCGAGCTCATCAGTGGATTTTTGGAAGGCTCTAGATTCATAAATGCACATGGCAGGGCTCAGTGGGACTATTTGCACGCTTTCCATTAAGCAGTTGCCTGGCTGGCTGTGGGACCAGACCCACACTGGCTGCAGCTGGGTGCAGTGACCAGGACCTGCCCATCGTGCCCCAGTCGGGCGGCTGTGGGGCACTGGTTTCACTGGGCTGTGCAATGGCCTTTACAGCTGCAGTCAGCAGCTGAACAGTGACACAAGCACTACACATTCCTGCAAGCCTGGAGCCTGATTCTTTTCTCCCTGCTCTCAAAACTAGTGCATGAGATACTAAGTCAGAACGGTGTAGTTATCCCCAAGGCCTTTCTGAGCAGAAATTGCCCCATTGGGAAGCCCAGGAAGTGCTGCAGGAGCTCTGGACCTGCTGTGTGACACTTCACCTGGCAACAGGAACACATGTTCTCAAACACACTCTCCAGTTCCAGGTCTGTGTGGTGTGCCATTCAGTTAGTGATTCTGCCCATTTTAATATGAGTTTGGGGAGGGGAAAATGGAAAAAAACCCTGATACCAACATGCAAATGCTTTTTTTTTTTTTTTTTTCCCAGTCCAAGAGTCAGAACCTCCCATAGCCCTCTGCACCCTCCAGTGTAACTGTGCAGCTCAGCCACACGGCCCCTTGGGTGGGAACACCCGCTTCCAACATTTCCAGCTTTGGCACCAGAATCCTCCTCTCTTTGCTGTCTTCCTGGATTTATAATGGGATAAATCCAAACTATAGACGAGTTAAGGTTATGGCTGCTTTGGCTTGGTTTTACTAGGGGAAGGAAAGTGATTTTTCTTGGGAAGTGATGAAAAGGAAAAATGTTTAAAGTTCATTAACCTTTGGTACAGATTGCAGTGTCCTTTAGACTACACCAGAGCTATTCTTAGTCATGACGTGCGAGTGGTTATTTTTTATTGTACAGGAATACAGTAGTTCCCACTAGTGGTGAAAAGAGAGAACTTTTTATTCTTCCTTTCTGGTTTTCTTTTTTGTCTTAACCTAAATGTGAACTTGTAGAAGTCCGGATTTCAAATTCACTCCTTGGCTTCTCATCTATGCTATTTTGTCCTAATTTCCCCAAAAGCAAGCTGCGTATCTCTAGATTGTTTCTTTACTGGCTAATTAACTGTTATACAACTTTGCTCTGAAAAACTCAGCAACCCATTCTGTGTATTTGCAAATGAACTTTGCTGATTGTCATTATTGCTATAGGGTGCCTGCAGAAAATCCCATATAATTAAGCAGTTGTACCGCCACAGAACAAGAGCCGCAATTAGTAATGTGATTTACACTTCTTTACCATTAATAATATGGAAAAATCAACATTATTTTCTTGATGATGTTTAGGAGAAATTAGAATGAGGTGGACATGATTAGGAAAAGAGACTTTAATGTTATGACTTGTTAATGCAATAGCCCAGAGCAAGACATCAGAATGATTGTCCTTGCACTAAACTCCTTTGCTTCAGTAAGCACAGACCCTCTGCACGCCACAAGACAAGTTTGGAGGAAATTGGATAGATGGCAGGGATTTTGGTGGTATGAACATTTCAGCGTCTTTCATGTGCAGAGTACACAAACTGAATCTCTCCACTTTCAAATATTCCCCCAGAGGCAATCTGCATTATTCAAAGCTTAACTGTGGCTGCAGAATCCTGTCTGACATGAAAGCAGAGTGCCAGCTTTACATGAACTTTCATATTTACATCTGTAGTAAATCATATTTACTTTTTCCTCCCCTCCTCTTTTTCTGTGGGAGAGAGGGAGTAAAATGGGTAGGAGGGAATGGGGAGGAGGAGAGATGTCCAGCAGAATTGTAAGCAAAGCACCAGTAATAAAATCTAGTCTTATGAGACTGCCCATGAATAGGAATGATAATGAGAGTGGTGATGAGCTGCAGGTTTGTGTCTTTTAGTAAATTATCTAGCAGGCATTTACATTTCATCAATTGTGCTTTTGCATAATAGACCAAAGTGCTACAACAAAAGGAGGCACCATAAAAATGAGTAATTTCAGTGACCTTCTTGGTAATCCCTCTTAGAAAGAATGTCTTGGAAGGAGTTGGGTGATTCCTCATGGTGAAGCCTCTGTGGAAAGGTGCCCCAGGCTCGAGGAGCTTTCCTGGTGACAAATGCCTTCCAAGGCTTTCTTCTGGCCACTCTGAAACATGGCTCGTATCCTGTTTTCTCCATCTGAGCATGCTTCTAATTGTCAGATGTCAAAAGGCAACAACCATTTTCTTCTTGCTTATCTCCTGATAACATTGATTCTCAAACAAAGGATGTGGGCTTCCATTCTGAAAACAAAGGAAGCATGGCCCAGCTAAGGATGCTGGATATAATATACATACTTCTCCCTGCCAATAACAACAAAACATCATAAATAATGTAGAAGCTGGATGTGAAAATGGAGAACGGGGAATACGCTGGTGCTGCTGTTCCTGGGTACAGCACTCACAGGATCTTGTCCTCAGCGAGGCCTTGACTTCTTCCCTCATTTTTCTCTTGTATTTCCCTGAATACCTGCCAGCTCCTAAGATGTTTAGAATTCAGTATTTTTTAAATTCTTTTTCCATTTTGGGTTGTGTCTTCACCGTGCTCTGGTGAATTATTTTTTTCTCTCCTCCCCACCATACTTTCTTTGGAGGCAAGACCTCAGCTGTCAAAGTCAATTTGGATATTTCACTGAGGACTTAGAGCAAGGCTGGTTTGTGCCAGGCAGGAGCAGGGCCCACTGCATTTATTACTGATTTGTGCCCAGGCATGACCTGGCCCTGTATTTTTGCATGTTCTTCTCTCCTTTCACAATGACCTCTTCTTGTTCATCTGATCATGAAACCCACAAGAACCACTTAAATCCCAGGCCCACATCTTCCTTATCTCTCTGGGTCCCTGGTCTGATGGCACCTTTTCCACTCTTCTGCCTTTAGTTTGCTTTTTTCCTGTAGGTTTTTCCTGTACATTCACATGCCAGATCCTACCCTGATGCAACTTTCTTTTCCTTCATCTTTCAGTGTAACAGTTGGAGAAGCTGCAAGAAATGTGATGCTTTATTCACATCCCTTCTGCCAGCCAGGCAGCCCTGTGACTGCAGCAGTGGTAGTGAATTGGTCCCCATGGCCTTGGGCTACTCATGAGGAATTTTGGATAAACCTTTTGCTTCTCTCACTTCTTCTTGTGCTGATCCTTAGAAATCAGAGCAGTCCCCCACCTCTCACTGTCCACACTGTAACACACAGGGCCGTGTGAGACCATTTTGGCCTTGGGACAGCTGAAGACCAAAGAGAGGGCATCAGCAGAGAGGATAAGGGCTTCTGTTGTTACCTCCCTGATGAGATTAATTTTCTTTTTTTCATCTTTCTTGGCAGGATCAAAATCCTGGAATTGTTGCCAGACTTCAGGAGCCAGGCTCCATCCCAAGCGGCGGCTCAGTGCCGGCACCAGCCACGGTCAATGGGTACACGATGAGGAACCATTTACTGAAGCAGCAAATAATGAAGCGGCAGCTGATGCAGGTACGACGCCGAATGCCTCTGTGGGTTGCTGTGCTGTCCACCTCATTGGGAAGGACAGGACTAACTGGAATGAGGAAATCATCAGTCAGCAAACACTAAGGAGTGACCCTGGAATTGCTGGGCTGAGTCAGACTAAGGGTGTGATGAGTCTAGGATGAAGCCAAGAGAGGCCAAGGCCAAGTGCTGCTCTGCCAGAGTTGAGTACAGATCTGCCCCCTCCTATGCAAGGGAAGGATTTGGTCACCTCCATATCCCTGATGTCATTTTTGGTCAGCCACCGAGCTGGGAGGGAAGATGCAGAGAAGGGAGGCTTGGAAAGTGAGTCAGCCCCAGAGAGATGTTGTCCATTCTTGCCTTTCTCTCTGGTTCCCTGGGGATTTAGCAGAGCAGATGTTAGACTCCAGTTTGTCCAGGACTTGACTGGTCTCTGTAGCAACAGAAGCCCCTGTAGGAGGTTTGCTAGGCTGTGTGAGGAAGCTGGGGTGGGGAAATCCCACAGATTAATTGGGTAAGGCAGCTCTGACCATGTGCCTCTGACTTTCTGAATGTGCTGCCGGATTTGGGTCAAGGAGGCTCATTTCTGTGGATGGGAAATGAGATGAGAAATAGCTCAGTAAAACCCTCAATGAAGTCCTGTGCTGCTCCTTGATCAAACTCTTTTTCAAACCCAACTCTGCCTCCCTGCCATCACTTGGCTTCAACTTTTTCTGGGACACTCTAACACAGGGGGAGCCACCCCTCAGTTTCCACTATCCCCGGAGGGCTCCCCAGGTCATAGCTGCTGCCCACAGCAGGGATCTGAGTGCAGTGGTGGGTTCTGGGGCTAAATGGGGGGAGACTCAAATCAGGTCACCTGGAGCAGCCCAGCAATGCCTTGCTCAGGAGGCACCTGCTGTGGGTCCCTGGCTCTCTGTGTTCTGGTTAGAAGTGGCAACCAGCACACAAGGGGGTGGTGCACATGGGCAGAGCCTCCAGCTGCAGCACACTTCACTCAGAAGCTGGTGAACACAGGAGTCTCCATGTTTGTCCAGTTTCCTTTTGGCTGCCTGCACAGCATCTGCTGAAGGTTGCACTTCCCAATGCTGGGGTGGCATCAGGGCATGTTTGCAAGAAGAGGAATGTGAGCAATTAAGCTTCAGTCTGAAATGAACTGTCTGGGCTGAGTCTCATCAGAGGAGGGGGGTAGAGAGTGTATGGGAGAGGTTGTTAATGATAGTGGCTACACTTCAAGTGTCTGCTGCTCTTTTGCTTGTCAAGAGACTGCAACTTGACTATTACTCCCCTTGTTTTCAGGAAAAGCAGAGACAAAACATGCTGGGAGTAACATCTGAACAGAGGAGCTTGTTTGCGGCTCAGCAGATAAACCAGTTTCAAGGTAAGGAAGGAAATGGCATGCCATAAAAATCCTTGAGGTGCCAGGGCCTGGTGTCTGGTTGAATAGAGACACCTAATTATTCTCTGCCCTCAATTAAAAGCATTTAGCATTTTATCACATATCGTGAGATTCCCCTGTTTCCTTATGGCTCCAGTATAACTCTGTTACAAAGAACACAAAGGAGAAGGCCCCTTGACATGAAAGAAAGACAGAGCAGCAGTTTTTAAAGGTTCTGCCACGTTTCCAGAGTGAATCTGTGCTCACCAGCTAACGTGTCTCTTTGTCCACAGCCGTGCAGCAGCCCATTCCTGCTGACTGCAACCAGGTGATCCCAGCTCCTCCGCCCAACCACCGCATGCTGCCATCAAACCCAGCCATGCTCCAGAGCACCTTGGGCTCTGGCATGGCCCCAGCCACTGCCAGCCAGAGCAGTGGGACGATGGTGATGATTCCACACAACCCTGGCAAGCAGCAGGGGATTTTTCCACCTAACTCTGACTTTAACATCCCGCTGCGGCCAAGCCAGAACTCACTGGGCATGAACTCGGGATGCCAAACTGTTCACAGTCACTCCACTGTGAGGCCGGGAATGCCGATGGGAGGCTTCAGTTCTGGCTCCTTAGCAAATCACTCTGCAACACAGCAACACTTGAGGCAGCCGAGCATGCCAAGAATCCCCAATGTCTACCCCAACTCATCTGCCCAGATGTGGACGCCGACTACTGTGCCAAGAATGCCAAATCAAAGCCAAATGGATACCAGCATGCAGCAGTTCTCCGGGAACACGGTGTTCTCCAAGCAGAGCGTGAGGCCGAGCACACCGGGTCAGGCGTTCTCCCAGCAGGCTGTGGTGCCGCCGAATCAGATCGCTCCCGGCGTCCAGGTCAGGCAGATGCAGAAACTGAGCATGGGACAGTCTGGCCAGGGCTTGAGCTCAATGAGTAATCAGAACTTGAGACACAATTTAACCAGGGGACCGTTGCCAGCTATGAATGTTATGAAATCGGTGCCCCAAGGAGTGTCCAGTTTTAACCACCTCAATCCTGCCCCGGGCCTCGGCCCGCCAAGCTACCCTTCCACTGGCCAGCCCGACGCCTTCAGCAGGATGAGCGCCGCTGCCGAGCTGCCCCAGTATGACTTTGTGTCCCAGCACAGCAATTCCATCATGCCTGCCAACTGCAGCGACACCGACTTCCTCGACTCCCTCATGAAGAACAGCAGCAGCAACGACGAAGAGTGGTTGAACAATCTGACAATGATAGATGACATTTTGGGACAGCACGCTCAAAGCTCTGGACACGTTTAGCTCAGAGAGAAGCAGCCTCGTTGTAAATAACACACGTATGGCTTTGAACAGAACAGACAACCCGTGAAAGCCGCTGCCTCGTTCAATACAGAGGGAATAGACTCAGCCAATTCTTTGCCTGCATCAAAGTTTAATATTGGCAGTTTTTCAGATGACTGTATATATTTGAATGTTTTGTAAATTATGTTTTCCTAAACCTTAAATGTAGAAGTATTTATACTTCTTTGCTGGACTCTTTGTAAATAAATCTATAGCATAACTTTTGGTTTTATTATAGGGATTTCATTATACCTTGTTATAAATATGCAAATAATATTGTTAGTTTCAGTAATACTGTGTATTACAGCATAAAATACTTATGTTTTTGACATAACTTAACACATGATCTAGGGGTGTCATTGCAACCAGACTAAGCAGAAATCAAACGTGGCATCTGTTCTCCCATATCAAGAGGAAAGATTGAAAAGTTGCATTAAAAAAAGACAAAATCCCTAAGAGGAGCTGCTGATTCCCTTGTCGCTCAGTCTTGCAGACCAAACCTGGTACGTAGGTCCCATCCAGGCCCCCAGTGCATTCAGGGATCTGCTTGCAGAGATCTGTTTGCCACATCTGGGGCACGTTCTCAGCTTGATACACTCCAGTAGGTCGCTGTGACACTGACAACGTGCTGGAGCTGTCCTGCAGGGAGTGTGTGCTCGTGACCTTCCAGCTGCTGACAGGCGTGTGCCTGGCGGTCGCAGGCTCAGCATGGCATGGCCCGTGGTGGTCACACTGGACAGGAGGTGCTGAGCAGGCACTGCCCAGCTCCAGCCACTGAACCCTTCAGCAAAAAGGTAGCTCTGGTTTGTGCACCTCTGCCATGTATATTTGTAGTGTACAGGTGATTTGTTCCTGGTTTTAAGGCTTTTCATAATTTCTGTTTTAATGTAAGACTTTTTTCAGGGGAAAAGTCTATAAACATTAATAGTTAATTTTTGATGTTTTTCTGTCAGCTACTATTGTCCTCTGTATATTTAAGAGTCTGTTTATAAAAGATTCACTGTACTGTAAACTTCTTAAAATGTTCATACTTTGTGTAATCATATTTTAATAGTCACGTCATACTTCTCAATACATTTGTAATATAACGTCAGCTTCAAGCACAGAATGTTTTTTTCTTCATACCATAATAAACTGCCAGGGGAAAATTGCATATCTTTATGTGCTCATTTTTCAGCTACAGTGTTTTGTACCTGCAGGTATTTGAATTAATTTGATGTGTCCAGGATGCTACAACATCAATCTAATAACAACGCACAAATGTATATGTGTTGTTAGTAGAAGCAGTGGGGCCAACAGAGGGCTTTAATTTTATTTTAAGGTGGGATTGCTGAGGCCCTCTGTCCTTTTTGAGTGTAATTGTAGGTGAATGTGAAATTAATCTCTGTAGGGTTTTTTTTTTACATAGCACCATGTTTATTTAAGTGACAGTTCTTGTGTGTAAATGCCAAGTGTGAGGCAGTGAGGAGGGGACCTTGCTCATTTTGAGATGCCTGCAAGGGCAGTGGTGGGTACAGAATGTCACTCCTTCGACACAGAAATTGTCTTATGGGAGAGCTGGTGCCTGTCGTGGGAGAGGCCAGGCTGAGAGGAGGGGTAGGAAAGAACAGGAACATTTTAGCAATGTTAAATAAATGCACAAATAGAATCTGGAGCTAAAATTTAACCAAGCCAGACACCGCCCCAGCTTCCTGGTGGAGAAGATGTGTTGTTGCTGCCCTTTGTCCCAGGCACACTGTGGGCACTGAAAGCCTGAGGAAATCTCCTGAGGAGGTTCCTTGCTGGAGGGAGGGGTTTGGCAAGGATGTTCCTGTCCTGGAGCAGGTCCTTCTAGGAGCCTGTTCTCCAGAGCCAAACGGCAGAAAACAGCTGCTAAAGTCAAAAATGAGAGGGGATGGTCAGGGTTTAAAGCAGCCAGGCACATGCTCTGCTGCTGGTGCACAGATGGGCAGGAGACCTCCCCAGGTACAACCACCCCAGGCTTGTCAGAGATCCCTGTGGCTTCCTGATGGCAAAGGCAGATCCTCACAGAGCCAGAGGTTTTGAGGGGGATGATCCCTAACCAGCTTCATCTCAAGATTGACGTGTACTTGTATAAAACCAGGGTGAGGAAGAAAGAAGCCAGTTTTTCCAGCAAAGGAAACCAAACAATTGCCCAAAACATGCTGTAGAACTCAGCAAGTGTCTGAGCAAGGCAGAAACGCCGACTGGCCTCCAGACAGCAGAGAGGGGGAGAAATGCCCATGAATGTGTCTGTGGTGAAGACAAAGGTGAGTTTGTTTGGCTGCGAAAACTGGCACCATTTCAGCAGCTTTTCTGTCGTGAGCTGTGTCCTGCCAGGGCACAGGGAGCTTCAGGGAGTGGCAGGTCTGACACAGGTCTGGGATCCAGAGGCCCTTGAGCCCCCCAGGCTGGCAGCACAGCAGCCACTGATGGCAGAGAAGGCTACTGCCTGCACACTCCTCTTTGGGATATTAATACAAATAGCAAAAATGTCCTCTTTTCATTCTTCATTTTGTTTGTGTCAATACACACTTCAACTTTTCAGTTCTGCATGATTTGGGTAACACACACTGTGGGAAGGGTGTCTTCAAAAGCCAACTGTTTCCAACAGAATTTTTGGAAGACAGTTTATCTTGTACGCATTTTTTTTCACTCTGTTTTTTTTGTCTAGCTTTAGAGCTGGTAGAGCTTTTCACCCCTCCATATCCCATTCCTCATGCCTCAAGAGGGAATGATGATCCTTCCTTGCCACAGAGGTGTTGTGAGGAGTCAGGACTATATCAAGCTTGGAAGAAGAACTGGACTAAGTATAATTATTATTGTCTTGCTGGTTGTATTTGTAACTACTGATTAGTAAACATGTCTTTTGGGGAGTTGGCACATAACCACAATGACCAGTGCCCTGCTTGGGTTGCAGCCCAAGCACAAGGCTGCTGCATCTCCCTGGGTCTGCCAGCAGCTTGGGCTGGAGCACAGGCACAGGGCAAAGGCATGATGACCACGGGGGGACATTCCAGCAGCTGGTTGGTGTCAGGCTGTAACAGTTAATAATGACAATTAATTGTCTGATTTTTCTGAAAAAAACCTACCTTTGTCTGTACTTTGCCTTCCCTTTTCTTCTCTGTGTTTAAAGTGTGAAAATGCTCACAGTGTCATCCTGCCTTCGCTCTCCTGGTTTGTCATTAAGGTGAATAGTTACAGCTAGTGAGGGCTAGTGAGTTGTAGGACTAAACGCATCTGCATGGTTCTCCTGCTCTGTTTATTGGACCAGCAGATCACCCCACAAGATGCACATGGACTTACACCATGAGCCAAATTCTGCTACCATGCAGTGTAAACACACAATAGATCTCCTGAAGGCAGTGGTATAGCACAGGATTTATACAAACATAAATAAGAGCAGCATGTGGTACTCCGGCAGGGCAAACCAAATTTGGATTTCTAAAATAGTTACAAGGAACGAAGTGTCTGACAGCACTTGCTGTTGAAAGCCATCATTTATTTTCCATACAAGTTACGTCACCAGACTGCCCTCATAATTATGGCCATGAAAAAACAGAGGCAAGGCTGTAAGCTTTTCCTCTTGGATTCTAAAATAACATCAAATGCCTATAAAGGCCAGAATTTCCAAAGACCTGAGCTCACTGAAAGCCTCTCTCACTGAAAGGTTAGTAGCACAGGTAAGCCAGACTTATTATGGAAAAATTCTCTTTGTGGATTGTATTAATCTAAAGGAGCCCATTTATAACAAAGGAAAAACAGAAAAACACACTCATTCCTATCAGACAGTGTGCAGGGAGCGCCTAGGAATAGATGTCATGGGAGCCTGGATCAGACAATTTCCCCAGGAAGCATAGCCCTGACTTATGCAGAACCTGAGCCCTGCTGCTCAGTGGCTCTCCAGGATTGATTACATGTCTGTCTTAAGAAGCTTTCAACAAAGGAAGCTGCACTGATGTTGAAGTGTAAGGTCAAGCTCTCCTCTTGTGTAGGATGTTGTAAATCAGGAGCTATTCCACTGCCTGCCGCAGGGTAACCCCTGATTTACACCTCTCTGGGAGCAGAGCAGGCACCTGGCAAGAAGCTGGCACTTGTCTCATGGCCCTGCCTGGATGTCCCTGCGTGGTGGGAGAGGCACCACAGATGTGCAGAGTGGCCCCAAGGGAGGACTCTCTCTGTGCTGGTACTGCAGTGCAGCAAGAACATGGGGAGGCAGGAGGGCGAGCGGCCGCTGCACCAGCTCTGCCTCTCTCCTGCTGCCATCTGCACTGACAGGCAGGTGCCACACACTCCTGGGGGGGACGCTCGGCCCTGGCACATCTGCCCAGACAGTTATTCGGGCTGAGCTCAAGTTTTGGTGCTTAACTCCAAATTAATGCCTGTTTTCTTCTATTCCCTGCTATATACATATACATACATATATATATACACACACACATATATATATCAAATTAAAAAAAAAAAATAAAAGAGTCTGGAAAAGAGTGAGGTGTTTTAAATACCAAAAAGGGTCTCTCCTGGGCAAGCTAAAACAGAAGTATTGGTCGGCAGCTGCAGGAGTTACTGAGAACTTAAGACTCTGGCTGGTCAAGAGGCCTCCTGTGTACAATCCTGCATGAAACCAGGGACAGGCGCCTTATTAAAGCAGTCAGGCTGAAACCAGTGGAGCTGTAGTTAATCACAGCCACGGTTGCTCCCTCCCCACTCACTCAATGCATTTGTAGCACTGCACAGAACAAATACACTGTTTTATACATGTCTTGATCCCTTTCCCATTACATGGCAGGTCTGGGGCTTGGCTTTCTTCCTCACTCTGCCTGAGGCAGCCGACAAGGACTTGTGCTGTGTCAGGCTCTGTGTGCTGGTCCTGGGCTGAGTTTTGGTGCTGGGCTCTGTGTGTTGGTTCTGGGCTGTGTGTGTTCATACTGGGCTGAGTGTTGGTGCTGGGCTGTGTGTGATGGTGTTGAGCTGTGTGTGATGGTGTTGGGCTGTTGGGCTGTGTGTTGGTGTTGGGCTGTGTGTGTTGGTGCTGGGCTTTGTGTTGGTGCTGGGCTGTGTGCCCCTATGTAGCGAAGTGCTCATGACTGTGCACGTGGTGTGGCCATGGAGCCTGATTTCTTCGCTTTTTGGAGCTAAGGTTGGATTTTCATTCATTTTCTCAGGGTTGGCATGACAGTGGTCTGGATTGCACCATGGCTCCATGCCGATTAAAACACCCCACAGTTACAGCAGTGATTTGTCCCCACAGCCCAAAGGGCCCTTTGCTGCCTGGCTGAACCCTGCTGCCAGTCTCTACGTGTGTCAAAGCCAAAAACCACTGAGAAGCTCCTGAGGTTTGTGCATCACATTGTTTTTGTCCTTATAAAGGTTTTTGATGCTGCAATTTAATGTCTTTAAACAACTTGGCTGGAGAAAAAAAAAGGAAATGCCATTTTAAGCTTAAAGTTGGATTTGTATTAAAAAAAGGACATTTTAATTGTTCTGATGTTGCCTTAATCCCTTTTCAAGGAGTGAAAAGACACGTGTGGTGACCCTGCTGGGTTCCCTGTCCTGGAGCTGTGCTATATTTGATGGATGACTGGGACAGACAAGACCCGGGGCAGTGGCAGGGGTGGTGAGATTGGCCTGTTTTCACTCCCTGAGGGGAAACCAGCCCAAAGCTATAAAGTTGTGAAATCTCTTTTTTGTTTTGCTAATATAAAGCTGTGCTTGACTCTGTCCAGCTGCAGAAACATGCTTTGTTTTAAGTTTACAGACTGCTCCTTGTCAACCCTGCTGGCTTTGTATGGCAGCCAGGGAAACAGAATTACCTGGCAGCCCCTTGTTCCTTTCCTCTTCTCAGCCCATAAATTACTATTCTCTCTCACCTATTAGCTGGCTGCACTATTTGCCTAAGCGGTTCCCATTAACCCCCTGTTTGAGCCTTACAATCCTTAATAAATATATATGTTTTCCTGTGCTCTTTCAGGATAGTTGATGATGTCCATTAGCAGTGGGGGACCATGAAGCACAAAAGGCTCAAGACTCGAATCCCAAAGATATTTAGGTGCCTAATGAGGCAGGCAGACACCGGTAGGATTTTTCAAGTGTAGTTAAGCAGGACCAGCAGCCACGTCCGGGCAGTGGGTTGTGTATTACCACCAGTAGCTGTGCAGATCTAGCAGGATAAGCTGGTTGTTTCTGTATGGCTTCTTGTGGCCAAAAAGGGACTGTGAGTCAGGCCCCTTGGTGTCCTAATTTTCCAGCCTTAAGAGCCAGTTGGCTCATTCCTGCAGGGATAGCATGCATCCCGGCAGGTAGGCAGTGGAGGAGGAGCCACGGATTCCACCTCTCCTCTGTGCAAGTTCTTTGCTTTACTCAATACCTGGTTCCCACCTCTGGGATGCAGCGCACCTAGCCCTGCCACAGGGCTTGGGGTCACACAGAAAACATGAGCAGGTCACTCTTCTTGGCCAATGTTCCTGCCAACAATATCTTCAAAAGTGCCACCAGTGCATCTTGAAGAGCAGGTGGAATCCTACTCCTGCTTCAAACCTCCAGTTATTTACTCGGCTAAGGTTTTTGGCCTGTGGTACACTACTAATACTAATGCAGCAGGTACCCAGACAGATAGCAGGGGAAAGAAGACCTGTGGAGAGACAGCAGCAGAAAGGGACAAATTTGAGTTTTGATCCTCCTACAGAGGAAGCAGGAGGTTGCTGTTTGCGGTGGGGAGGATGGACACGCATTTGGATGGGAAGCAGCCTGGCTTTATCCCCTGTGCAGCACAGCTCCTTCAGCATGGGCTGGGAGATGGCTGCTGCTCTGGGTGACAGGGAGCAGCATCCCCGCTCCAGTTCCAGGCTGGCTGTGGGCAGAGTGGCCCTGCTGGGCCCGTAACATCACCTGGGGCAAACCTGAAATGAAGGAGGGACAGAGGAAGGGAGGGAAAGAGGGTGCACAAATGTGCTGGAGACAGCATGGCTAGAGCTTCACTTGCAGCCTGAAGTGACCCCTCTGAATAGGGACAACCTTTCCCCAAATCCTGTGGCACAGTCCCCTCCCCCAGAGCCTGCACTCAGAGCAGAGCCAGCAGAAATGTAATGGTGTGTCTTTGTTAGTGGAGAGCTGGGAGTGCGGGAGGTGGGTTTGCACAGCTGATTGCTGTGGAATATTCCTTTGCAGCTCTGTAGAGCCCTTTCCTTCCTTTGGGAAGGCTTTCTAGCCCAGTGGTGAGCTTGTCACTGCAAACAAGGAGCTTCTAGTGCTTGTGCCTCAGCTTATGTACCCATAAAAGTCAGAGTCCCTCATCCACAGATAGTTTGAAGGGTAACTGTTTAACACTAGACCTAGTGTATTTTGAATTTGGTACAATTAACCAGCAGTGCAAAGTCATCTATTTGGGGAGGGGGATGAGGGGGAGTGTGCTTAGACACACAAGAATTGATTGCATCAGACTCATTCTCAGAGGGACCTGGCTGGAAGTGAACTGTGATATGGATACAGCATTCAACAGAGAGCAGCCAAACATTACTTACTAGTGGTAGCAAAAAAGGTCATTGCATCCTGGAATGGTTACCAGTGTGTAAGCCAGAAAAGATACCCCAGTTCCAGGTGCTATGCCAGAAGCTAACATGCTGAGCCATGTGTAGCTCTAACAGCACAAGCACACGCTTTTCCAGCACTCTAATTCACAGGGATATGAAACTGCTTCACCATTCTACCCTCTGCTTCATCTTGCAGACATGTCCATGACTGGCTGGTTTAGAAACTCAAACCTGACACCTCTTGAGCTTCTAATGGATGGTTAATGTACCCAAGATGTAGTGAGACACCATCTGCAACCGTGCTTGTCCTGGCATGAAATCAGGCAGGGAGACTCTTTTCATCTTCTTGCACCTTGAGGTCTGATCCCAGAATAATGTTTCCATTTTAATTGTCTGTCAGTTGGTAATTTTATTCCTGTTGTCAGCACCCACAATAAGCATGAGAAGTTTTGCCTCTGGCTGTGGCAGTATTTATAGGTGTAGCACCTCTTGTCCACATCCTCAAATCATCCTCAAACTTAAACTCTGAGCTATCCTAGAGAGCAAATATATTCTTTGTGTATTTTATGCAGTGCCCAAACAATGAGGCCCTGGTCTCTAGATGCTACCATAATACTACTAATAAATAATAGCTCAACACTGAGATTAACACTGCCACACAGAGACCTTCTGATTTGGTACATTAACTTCTTATTCTTTTCATGCTGCGAATGTAAGCTGTAGCTGGAGATAAAAAGTGCTGTGAAGATTACTCTAAGTACTCTGATCTTCTGAACCCTGAATAAGGGTCGCTGTTGTATAATAAATTGCATTAAAATATAAATGAAAAGAAATCATGTACAATTTTTCCAGCAAGAATTATTCACAAGAAGCCTCATGGAAGAAATGACTGCATTAGCTCCAATAAAAGCCATTATTTCTTTCAGGTGGCTGCTTGAAGCTTTGCTAATTGTCTGAAGAACCTGTATCAGCACCTGATGTGATATTCAGGGCTGCTGAGACCCCACTTTGTCTCAGTGATTTTGCAGAGCTGAGAGAGGGTTTGTTTCCCTCATTAGAGCAACTAAAGAAATTCTGCTTCATAATGAAATTATTTTCTTCTATTCACCGGAGTGTAAAGATCTGTCAGGCCAGATGATCCACAGCAGTATGGCTCTTTCAGTCCCACAGGAATGATCCCACAGGACTTAAGAGAAAGATCTGCATTGATTGCTGCAGTGGAGGTTCCTGCTAACACCACGAATGTCAGTTGGTTTTAATCCTGCCCATAAATGGCAATTTTCTCAAGCAGTGGGAAAGAAAACTGCATTTGTAATCCAGTTTCTCTTCTTCCCACCATGACATATTTAGGCAAACTGACTATGGTGGTGTGTTTTCTTTTTTATGATAAAGATTAACTCCTCAGAATAACAAGATTAGATCCGTTTTCCCCTACAAAATTGTTAAGGGAAATTTGAATTAAACCAGAATCAATAAAGCATGAACTTTGGAGAACTCAAAGCTCCTCTCAGTTCCTTGAGCTATGCACTGGCAGCCTCTGCTGACAGAGGCTTGAATCCAACAAGAAGATCATCACTACCACCTAATAGTGCAGACTTTCTTCCAAATTATTGGATCAACTGGGCTTTAGAGAAACAGAAATCAGTAAAGCTTTGGTGAGCAGTGGTGCCTGGAACAGTTTGCCAACTCATTGGTTGCCTATTGTGCACAAGCAGTCGCTGCTGTTGACAATATGACAGCAATACTAACATGGAAATCAAGCAAAAATATGTTCTGATCTAAATAAATGCACTACTCTAAAGAGGAAAGGCTTTCAAAATGCTGATCTTTCTGCAGGATCTCTAGCTGGTCCTGTGACCTCGAGACTTTTAGCCACTCAGCAACTGCAGTCTGCTGTCTGGAGCTTGTCGGAATTTTGAAGCTACCTCCTCTTTGTTGTGGGATGACAGCTGAGAGGGGTTGTGCTGTGTTTTCAAAATTCGCAGTTATTCCACTGTGAGAAGGAAATGCTGGCTTCCTGTCCTGCCCTATCAACTGCTGTGACTCTTGAACTATGAAACAAGGAGTATTTCTGAATGGAGCATGGATTAACTCTGCTGTGACAGCCTGTCTCTGCTGCGCTCATTCGCATACTTAAAATGATGCTTAAAATAATTCTTACATGCTGAATTGTAAGTGATTCAGACACTACTGTAGTTAAAGCTTCACATGTGTGGACCTTGACCATAGGAGCAGGGTGTTTGGGGGTCCACCTTGCACAGTTTTCTTTTTGCTGGTAAAACTGTTTGACACCAAGATACTTTTGCTTTTACAAGTTATTTTAACTTTAACCACTTCACTCCTGCAGTCTCAGGTGCCTGAGTTGTGTCACTGAAGTTCTTTCAGGATTTACATGAAACCTCAGCCCTTCACAGAACTTCAAAGCACAGAGCAAAAGCAAAGCACTTAACAGGTATTAGTCTAAAGGGTCCTTCTCTTTTACAAGCTTTATTTATGCATTTAACAGATAATTTTCTATTGCAGTTTGCAATAGAAAGTGTACTGGAAGCTTATGCTTTTGTGTGCTATTTACTTTAAGAGGATTTTCTTCTATTTCTCTTAATTTGTGGCATTGTTCTACTAAAATTAATTCCAGTAACAGTTCGGGTAATTCAGTGGATATTACTAATTTCCATTTGTTTGGTTCTTCTAATCCAAATACTCCAGTTCTCTTAAAACCTTTATGTACTATGCAAATTAAGTATGATACACGTGAGAATGAGTTTGCCTTTCTGTGAAATGCAGCTATTTCTCAAATAAAACATACTAACTGCTTCTAATATTTGCATAGAGAAAATAAGGGGTTTTTTTTCCTACATAAACATAGGATCAGCAAATACCTGATACTAATTTTCTCTGTCTTTGAAGACAAGGAATCAGTATGTGTCTAGGGGTGACAGCAGATGTGTGTATTTATGTACATACACATATACAGGAATATATATGTATGCACCAGTTGCCAAGTGCCAGGTTTTGGTGACAGCAGTGCTGTGTATGCAAACCCAGGTATCCGAAAGGGAGCTATCATCTGCCTGAAATCACAATAACAAGTATTCAGTCAGTGTTTCTGAAAATGTTTCCCAAAATACAATTGCTATTTCCAGCCCTCGGGAGTCGCAGGATCCAGAAATACAAGAAGCCTCTTATATAACTCACCTGATTGCTATTGTGAGTCAAGCAGCAAGGGGCAGATTTTTTTTTTAGGGTGCTATATGTGTTTTATTTGGTGACATGTTACTTGATAAAGAAATGATTAGGCTAATTGAGGGAAAAGCTAGACAGAAATAGGTTAAAGAGGTCTTAAAGTACAGCTTAAAAGAATTAAATCTGGTGGTCTTTATTTAGCAGAGACAAAAATAAACATCAGGTTAGCAAACAAAGGACAATGACAGGAAACAAAGGGTGTAAGTGGCATTGTGCTAGAAAAGTAAAAGAATCACTGATATACCATATCTTTTCTAATATCTAACTCATAAAAGGAAAATAAATGTACACATGTGAACATACAGACATAACTATGGATTTTGATGTTTAACACTTACATTGGCCTTTCCATTTTATCTGTCATGACAGCAACTGAAAACAGGAAGAGAAAATTATTGTGTGGTAAATGGGCATAAATCATCTTTAACTTGACCTATGGGCTTGATTTAAAGATGCAGACTCCCCACCTCCACTTAGTTTTTTCTCCAGAATAGTAGGAAAACAAGTTAATATTATTATCAGGTATTGTTATGCTCCCAAATTGTGCTTTGGTATCATTAATCTCATGATACCTTCGTTCCCCCTGGCATCTCAGTTCTACATGTGTATTTATTATTTGTATTACCATAGTGCAGCAAGAGCCTGGTGTGTAATCGGGGTCAACAACTGTATACTTCACAAAGTATGAAATGAAAGAACTGAGGAATACGGGCAGGAGAGGCAGCATAAAAAACTGTGACCCTCTATTGTAGGCATTACAGGAAGGAAAAGTTTTAAGGAGAGGTTTCAAGGAAAATTACCAGTAACTTGTGGGCTGTTTACAGGATCCTTGGAAATAAAAGGCAGCCAAAGGAATGCACAAAAGAACCTGTTTAAATGTATTACAAGTGGGCTGTGAAAGCTGGCATCGTGAGCTGACTGGAGCTGCAGTTAAATGTCAGCAGGGAATGGAAATGGCAAGTAGACAGGCTGCCAAGGCCTTCCAAAGTAAAGACAGGTAGGTGAGGATCCACATGATAGAGTAGGCTGAGCCAGCACAGGGAGGAAAAGAGTGGAATAACACGGTGAGAATGACAGACTAAGAAAAATGGTCACTGGAGCAGTGTTCTCAATAAGTATGAGTAAGACAAGGTTATATTTTTCAAGGCCGAGGGAAAGGATGTTGCAGTAATTGAGATTTGAGAAGATGGGAGTTTTAGCTATATGGACAGATTTAGACATAGTCTGACCATAAAGAGCTAGGGAAAGGTCTGAGTCAAAGATGATTACACACAGGCAGATAATAGTGTAATAGATAAAGTAGAGAGTACTTGTGGGAGAAGGCTTGACACTATTTCAGCTGTACTGAGCTGAAAATGACATTAGCATTGTCAATTAACCAGTTTTTATCCAGATGGTCCAGGGATTGGAGGCTGGAGTATTTGTGTGCCGTCTGGGCTGATTATAACCAAGGCATCGTATCCTGCAATACAACAGAACGAGGACCAGGCTCAGAAATACAGAGAGAGCCTAAACATCCCTGAACCCCACTCATGTCCCACATTATTAACAAAATGTTAGTAATTTATGCTCTTGCAGATCCAAGGAGCTATCGGGTGAATCATCAGTCATGGGACTAAGCACATTTCTTCCACTTCAGATCACCTTTGGGTGCCTGACCACACAGGTGTGTGACTCAAAGGATGTTTGTGACTGCATGCAGGGGAAGGTGAAGTCCCACAGAAGAGTCACAAGAAGGTACTAGAAGTACAAGCTAAAGGTTTTTAGGAAAGCAAGCCAATCTGCAGTGAGGAGGCATAGCTGGGAAAAAACTGAGTGGAAAAGGTCATTTGAGATGTGGTCATAGTACATAATAGCTGGGGATAAAGCGTGGAGCGGCTAGAGCAGCGACCCGAGGAGAAAGGTCTGGTTAATACTGACTGGAAGCCAGAAGGCAAGTAAGAAACAATCCCTCAAAAATGTGCCAGTAGGTGTCTTAGAAATGTAGGAGGAAAAAAAGGGACAGGTCACTCCCTGAACAAAGGTGGAGAGACAGATTCAGGTGGAATAATAGCTGTGATCATTAGAGGTCATATGAGCAAGAGGCTGTTCGAGATTTTGTCTTTTGAAAGAAATGCAAAGGGCATAAGCCAGGTTAGAAAAAATCTAGGACAAAACTGATGGAAAGAAATTTATGAGAACATTTGTGGAGAGTACTTTTAGTGATCTGAGTCATGAAGTGTCAGAAATGAGTAAGGAAAAAAATCCTTCTAGTTCTCATGATGACAGAGAAAAACCTTTAAAATGTGATTTGAGTGAAACCTTGAAAGAATGATCAAATACAAAGGATCCTCTGTGTGTATAAACACATGTATATGTAGACCTGTACAAAAATAAATAAACAAACAAACAAATAAATAAATAAATGAAGCAATACATTATTTATGATTGGAAATACCACACTGGAATACAGCAGAGGAAGACTTCAAAACTGCATCAGTGGATTTTTTAGCTAATCTTTGGCGAGAGGATGATGTCAGAGGCAAAGGTGTATCATACCAGAAGACAACAGACAAGACTGCTTGTGTGAGGGGAGGGGAACTTTTCATCTCCTTTTGCTCACTGCTTACATCTGCTGCTTATTAATGTAAAACACACAGTTCCATGCTTATTGTAGAAAAATATTTTTCTCTCCAAAAACATTTTTTTCCTGTCGTAAGAGGCACCAGCCCGACTCCCCTGTGTTTTTCTGGTTTTGATTTCCTAAAGTTTTTGGAATTCCATATGTAAATTGTTGATAGTAAAGATGACACCTAAAAGTAATGCATAAAATTATTGTTAAAATTACTGTCTTGTGGCTTCGTCTGAAAGTACTTCTTGCCTGGTACAAATGCATGGTTCACCTCAAAGAGCCTTTAGCTCAGAGTCAGCTCTTTAGATGGTGTAACTATTTGTTCATAGAGAACAAATAACCGCCAAAATTAAACTGGATGAAGACTTTTTCAAGAAGACATGGCAAAGCAGAAGTGATATGGTATGTTTGATATAGTTGTTGGTATGATGCTCGTGAACTGACAGGGGATGATCTTCCCCCGAAGGAGCCAGTGCTGGCCCCATGCAGGTGTGAGGGGAGCACTGCTAGGTCTGTGAGATCTGCTTAAACTGAGTACGGAGCTCCTAATTGCTCACAAAGGAACCCAAAGTTATTTTTTGTATTTTTTTTTCTTTGATCAGCTCTTCTGTGGTATCCAGTCATACGAGCAGGGAGGAATTGTCCTTCCACTGATGGGAGATCAAGTTAGCATTAGTCACTCCACTGGGGAAGCTGGACACTGCTGTATTTTAACCCAAAAATATGTTTTATGATATCAGAAAGGCTTGACAATATCACAAATCCTCTTTCCCTGAGAGCAGAGAGCATCAGACCACGGAGGGTACCCCGATCCCCACCTGCCCTCCAGACACGCACAGCTGCTCCCTGTACAGGGCCAACGGGCCATTTTATGGACAATTTAACTTATATTTTAAATACTCCTGCCATTTGCATCACCAATTCTTTAACTTCTTTTAGCATAGTCTTTATTCTTATAGTTTACTCCTTTTATTATAGTGTTCAGGGGTGTCCAGTGGGCATCCAGAAGGCTTGGGGTGTCTCTGATCACTCCATTAGCTTGATCCGCTTCACACTGGCCGCACGTCNTGTCGGGGAGAGTCCGTGCGGGGCCGCTGTGTGTCGTTGGGGGCCGGGAGCGTCTGTGCGGCGCCCAGGCGTTGTCGGGTGCGGGGCCCGGTAGTGTCGGTGCGGGGCCCGGGCAGTGTCCGTGGGTCTGGGGAGTGTCGGTGAGGCCNTTGTGGCCGCTGGGCTCCGGCTTCTCCTGGCTGACGCCCCGATGCGCAGCATCCATCCGGGAGCGAGGCGTTGCTGAAGTGTCGTGGCTCAGCGAAGGCACCCCTGAAGTGTAATTTTTACCTCTCCTGTTGTCTCCGGTAATGTGGAAATATCCCGAGTGCTATTGATTCGCTTTCAGACCTTTAAGCCGCTGTAGCGTTCATTTCTGACTGGCTTAAATTTTGTTCTGAGGCATGTTACTTCTTTCAGTGTTCATGGCTGAAAAGCTGAAACCTTCCATTTCAAAGCAAACTTTTTAGTTAATTTAAAGCATGAAATGATTCTTGAAGATGACAGACTTTCTGCTTACTGGTTTTTGTGTTGTGGCAGTCAAAAGGCATGTTTTCTGCTTTGTGTAGTTGGTGGGTTTTGGTTTGTTGGTGTGGGTTTTTTTCAGATATACGTCTTTTAAGAGCGAGCGTAAGAAGGGTATTAGCTTTTTTTGCAGAAAGCCCCGTTTTTCTTAGTGCTATAAAAAGCGGCACAGGCAAACTCAGTGTTAAAATTGTGAGGATAATAAGTGTTTTGTCGTGGGTCTGTAGATTGGCTTCCCACAATAGGCACTGACTAAAACTGGATGTTTAAGATGAACCTTGGCTCTATGGCACAGCTCCTTTTCTGGGGCAGGAATTGTGCCCATTGCTTGCTAGTGGTCATATATTTGTTCATCATTAGCCAGATTTAAAGGACCAGGTATCTCGTGTTACAGGAATAGTATGATGTAAAACCAGAACCTCTTCCCTGCTATAGTTTTCTTTTTAAAGTTAATTTGTGGTTTAGATGGTTAAAAAAGTTAGGCTTTACAGTTATTAACAGAGTCTTAATACACAGAACTTCTGGCACTGTATGTGACTTCATTGTGTGGCAAGTATCCCAGGAGATGAACTATAGAGCTGTTTGCAATAAAATGTAGAATTTTCCCTGCCTGTGCTGTTTCTCATTCTATGCTTGGTCAGAAGAAAACTTGCAGAAAACACACTTGCCAAAGAGATGGGCATTTAACATCATCAGGGTTGATCAAACCCTGGTGCTATTGTATTCCTGTATGTAGAGTTATAGAGTTAATTACCGATAGTTAATTTAGAGTGCACGACTGATTTAATGAGAAGTGACTGTAAAACTGTAAATATTGTGTGTGTTGTTTTAAGGGACACAACATACTAATTTTAATTTCTCTAAGAACTTGAATCGGGTAGAAATAAGTTTTTTGTTTCATTGTCTGTTCCTTCTGACTTTGCCAAGTTACATGACAACTTTCATATGAAAGTCATTCCTAAGTGTATTTGGGAAAAGAAACTGACTTAGCAACATTTTAAAACTTTTTCTTAGAATTTTAGAAGAGAAAGTTCTCAATTCCACCTACTTGATGCCAAACCTCCTGACATAAGGTATAGCATAAAAAGAACTAGTACTGTTTGTTTCCCTTCTCTAGAATGTTTTTAATAGCAACTATTCTGGGATTTTGCTTCCTTTCTGAAGTTTTTAAAAGTAGTGTAAATTGAAGTTTTCTGGCAGTGCTAACAATGCCTTCCTACCTGTTCCATTCCTGTTAGGGGGCAGCTACAGCACAAGTCAAATGTTGTTGGAAAGTTGAAGGAATGAACACAGTTTTCCTGCCATCTGACACTGAAGTGGGTATCCGTATTTTATACAACTGAAATGACTTGTTAAATCTGGAGACTTCTGAGCAAGAGAGAACAAAAGTAAGTGCCTTTAAGTAGACTGTAGTACACTTTTGTGTAAGATGGGCTGTTTTTTCCCAATGATATTGAAGTAACTGATGGGTAACGTTTTTGCTGTGCTGTAGTGTCTGGAAAGGTTGTACAGCAGAGACTGGGGTGTGACTGGACCCATCAGTGTGGAAGGCATCCAGGTTTCTGTGCCCAGCGAAGTCCCTGCCTGTTGCTTGTAAGAGAGCACCCCCAGAAGTGTGGTGCTGCCCCGTGAGTGACTTAGGCAGAGTAGTCCCGGTCTCCCCTTTCTCAGGGATGGAAGCAAACAACGATTTGTAAATGACTTCATCATAGTCTTTGAAGTCACAGTCTACTTAGTCTACTTTTTTAAGTACAGACCAGCTCAGAATGGTACTTTCTCCTTGGCATTACATAGTGGAAGAGGGAACTAAACAGCAGGTGGCAGAGGATGAGTCTGATGGGTTGTACATGGTCATAAAGGAAAGTTGGGAGGAAAGTCTGAGTAGGGGATGTAGTTTTAACTGTTACAGTGTCATTTTTTAATACAGTATATCATTATGTAACAGATACAATTTCCATTTCTCTTGTGGAATCATCAGTTAAATCTTTAGCAGTAGAACTACAGTGGCCTAAGGGGATATCTTTCAAGAAGAATGAGCAGAGAGCAACTGAAAGCTTTCTTAATAGAAAACTTGGAAGCTGTGTTTGCTATCTCATAGGCTTTCCTGTCAACTGCATCAGCTTTTGACAATGTGGGAGGTATGCATTCCCTGCAGGGGATGCAAAGTAGTGAAAATAGACTGGGTGGGTTTAGAAAGCCACAGATCAGCCTTCAGGCACAGGTTTCCTACAGATGTAATGTTGATTCTAGAGGTAATCTGACAAATGGTTCTGTAAAAAACCCACTCACTTCTGTCATGCCACCTAATCTAGGTAGATTTAACTGTTAGAGGGAAAACCACTGCTTCCTTTGATCCACTCACAGGACTGAACTTCCACTTTAGAACTCAGCTACCAGATTGAATATTAAGAAGCAGTCCAGGAAAAAAGATAATCATGGCAAGGGAAAGGTTGTACACATAGAACAAATACAAGATGAGCAATAAGTGAGTACAAGGTGACAGAAATTATTGTTAGCATAAATTGCAAGGAATAGAACTCTTGACAATTGCTGGTAAACAGGCCCTAGCAAATAATTACATTTATTGCTACTAAAGAAGGTGCTTCTTTTCTTTGTAATGGTGATATAAAGCACAAAAAATACCTAACTATCAGATCCATGATGGCATGTGTTCTACTGTGTCACCTCTCTTTGTGGGAGGACTTGTAATTCTCTTAAAAGAAAGCTTGCCAGGATAAAAGCTAGGATATCACCCTAAGCTATATTTTCAATGTAATTTGAAAGGAGGAAGCAATTGGGTTAATAATTAGAAAAAGTAATGTTAAAGACCTTTATGTTAGGTCTTGTTGGAAGTTGTGATTTATTTTGAAAATAGGGTGGGAGTAAAATTCCGTGGAACGTTAAGACACTAAAACAAAAATCTTCAAATGCAGACAGGAGAAATATCAGTCAAGACAGAACTGTGGATTTTTTTACTTCCTCCAGCTATTCTTTATTCAAAACCTGGCTTCCATGTACAAGCTACAAGAGGTTTTTCTTTTTAGGAATGGTATACATAGAAGTGCGTAGGATCTGGTGGCACTGAGAAATTTTCTGCCAAACTTTCTGCCAAGCTGTTTCTTTTGCTGCCATTTGTAGATTTCCACTGTCATGATACCAGTTTTTGTTAGTGCAAGGTCTTCCTTCTAATATCCTGAAAACGCCCTTCTATAATGAGCCTGTAAAATCTGAGCGGGCAGGCAAGTGATGCACTTGTAATTTGTTTGGTGAATTAGCAGTCACTTGACTGTTGTGAATTTTGTTTGTTTGTGTTGAATCCTTTGGGGACAATGACTTGTCCTGTCAAATGCAGGGCACATTAGGGAACAAGAGAATGCTTTTTCTGGGAGAGAGAGCATTTCTGGTTCTTCACAAACAAATTCAGCAGTCCGTGTTGCGTTGTGCAGCTGCTGTACAGTCTAGCAGAGAATTGGCAACAATTCTGGAGTGCATCTTTCTTAGGGATGGGAAGCCTGGTGGAGAATTGGTGCTGAGCAAACAGCTTCAGATTAATAGGGTTTTTGTGGTACTTTTTTTTGTAGGATACAGATTTTTTTTATTTAACTGACTTGGAAACTTTGGTGCAGAAGGACAGATAGATTCTACATGGACAGTATTCCATGGAAGCTTGCACTTGCTGGCATGCTTTGTGTGTTCTGGTTACAACTTGAATTGAGAAGGCTTTCAAAGAGACTTGAAAGCTCCTATGATTTCCCTGGAAAAAGTAGATTTAGTAAGTGCATGTGAATAGGGAATGTCATTTAGACATGAAGGGAGAAGACCCACTAATGGCATAATCCAGTCTCAGATCAGTGGTATTGCAAGGATCCACTTGAGGAAAGGTTAGGGCTGTGGCCTCCGTTACTAAGAGGTTATGCTTGGAAGGATTTTAGACCCTCTAACTGTGATGGTAAAGAAGAAGTAGGAGATTCTGTGATCTACCAATGGAGATAAGAGAGCACGAACAACATAATGGTTAATGATCATGGACTGGAATATCTCTCCTGCGAAGACAGCCTGAGAGTCAGGGATGTTCAGCCTGGAGAAGAGAAGGCTCCAGGGAGACCTTATAGCATTTTCCAGTACCTAAAGAGGGTCTAGAAGAAAAATGGGCACAAGCTTTTTATCAGGGCCTGTTTTGATAGGACAAGGGTGATGGTTTAATGTAAAAGAGGGTCAGTTTAGACTAGTTGAAGGAAAAAGCTTTCCATGGTGAGGATGATGAAACACTGCCACAGGTTGCCCAGACAGGATGCTTCATCCCTGGAAACATTTGAGGTCAGGGTGGATAGGGCTCTGAGCAACCTGATCTACTTAAAGGTGCCCTTGCTCATTGCAGGGAGATTGGACCAGATGACTAGAGGTCCCTTCCAGCCCCAGGAGTTTTGCTTCTAAATCCCCCCTGCATTGGTATCTTTCACTATTGCAGGAAATTGTCGTTGGGTTTATATCCTTAGGAAATACATATCAGCAAGTATTTCTCTGGGTATTTTCTGGGGGGTTTTAGTTGTTTGCATATTGTACCTTTTTTGAAACTGGAATGCTCTGCTTTGTGCTAATTATTTTTTTTGTAGCATTGTAACTTTGGAGACTTCTGCTACCTTATTTTTGTTTCCGAGTATAGTTTCTTTTTGTAAAATATAACTGGTTAAATGAGCTTGAAAGAGATGTATTTATTTCTGTGGAACTTGATTAGTTGGTTGTGGCTCTGTTGTCTCACTATGTTTCGTTTTGTTTGATTGGTGCTGTTTGGTTAAGGACAGCTGATGTCTGGAAAACTGCCTTCATTGCCTTAGATCTTTCTTGTGACTGGTTTTGTACCCCTGCATGTCTTTATATCTTGTCCTAAAATTTTATTAACCTTTAGTAAGATGAATGACTACTCTTGACTTCATTAGATTAAATATCTATTTACTAGTGTTAAAAATGCTGAGGCTTATTTTGGTGACTCTGATAACGTAGATGCTGTTGTTGGCTTGACACTTCAGGACTACTGCTTTTCCATATATATTTTGTGAAGGATTTATGTTCTTTTGTGCTTAATACTTAAAATGCAATACTTTTTTTTTCCTTTTTCCTTCATGGTTGTCCTAGCTTAACTTTGATACTGTCTTAGAAATTCCTAGAGTTCTGCTCTATTCTGAATGTTATTTCTGAAATCCTACATATTATGTATTATCTCTTCTGTGCAGTTGTGCTTCTGACAGATGTGCCTTTGGTTTTAGGACTTTGTAGCTTATGCTTTTAATTTTATTATGGGAAACACAAGGCAGTATATTCATACTGGCTCTGTATGCTGTTACTATAGCAAAGAAAACTCTACCAGCATACCTTTCAAACATTGCTCTGTGTGTCTCCATTCCCATGAATCCTAGGAAGCACAAGTATAAATATCATGTTTAATGAAAATACAGATTTTAAGTAGTTTAATTGTTATTGTAAGATCACTGGAGCCTCCATTTCTTGATAGTGTTACTATATTAAGTTCTGATAACTTTAACAAAGCTTTGTTTATTAGCTCAAGTTAAATCCAGTAAAATTGCTTTGTCTCCTTGCTATTTTCAATTCAGGAATGAATGTTCAGCTATTTGTAACTGTAGAATAACACAAATCACAAATCTGATTTGTTTTAAATTTGCAGAGTAATTATCTTTCTGTTAGCTGCTGTCAAGTGTGAGCTTTGTATGGTTATCAATTTTTGTGCAACTGTAGAAGTACACATGAGTGATACTGGGGAATAAAATGTGCTTGCAGTGGAAAACTACTTGAAAGATTTCTCCCTGTGTGGAAGGACTACTGCTGCTCCGTGATAATGAGAAAGTTGTAGCTATTTTAAGATTGTGGTGGAGTATGGTCTTTGAATTGTTCATGGCAGTATTACTTTGGGAGGCTGCCAGAAGCTGCTTCTACAATTAGACAGAAAAAGAAATAATATTTAAAAAGGAAATATTTCATGTTCATTTTAAATGTTTTTGGAAACTTGTTTTCTCTTTATACAGAGAAGTCCACTTCCTTAAGGGTGTGTCCTTGCTTGATGGGTACTTTTAATGAGAACTTAGTCTTGTCTGTTGTCTGAAGATCATAGAAGCATAGCATAATCCAAGTTGGTTGGGACTTCAGGAGGCCTCCAGTTCAACCCCTTTGCACAAAGCAGGATCAGACCTAAGTTGCTCAAAGCTCTATTCAGCTGGGTCTTGGAAACCTCTGAGGAGGAAGACTGCAACCTCCTTGGGCCCTGTTTTCACAGCCTGACTGCCTTATAGTGCAAAAGCAGGGGTTTGTTGTTCTTTTTCCCTGAAATCAAGCTGGAATCTAGTTTGGTTTGATTTCTGTTGTATCTTGTCACTCAGCACTTTGAAGACCCTGTCTCTGCCTTCTCAGCAGCTACCTCAGAGATAGCGGTGGGCAGCTGTGAGGTCCCACTGAAGCTGTCTCTTCTTCAGGCTGAACAGTTCCCAGCTCCTTCAGCCTCTCACTGTAGGGCAGGTGCTCCATGTTGTGTTCCTCTTGGGAAACCTCAGCTGAACTTGTTGCAATTTATCAATGCCTGCCTTGTACTGGGGTCCAGAAGTGGACACTGTTCTAAATGCCGTCTAATGAGTGCTCTGTAATTAATTACTAGGACATAGTTTACTTACGGAGATGTGGGTGGTTATAAATATGCTTATTAGTATTTGGGATTTTTAAGTATGACTGGATTTCAAAGCAAAATTTTTGTAGCATTAGAAGAATTCTTCCACTTGCATATTGATGAAAGTAACTCGCATTAATTTTAGTGAAAATGTTTGATGGATTTAAAAAATACCGTGACAGATAACACCTTATCTTCATTACATATTTATTCTACTTGATTAGCTCTGAATAAGTCTAATTTGCATCATTAAAGTGTTGGAAATGAAACAGAGTAGTTGGTTGTAATTCTAGAGTGAAATTTTCTATAGAAAATGAAGTCAGGTAATGAATTTATTCTCACTGTAGAGTATGTTTAAAGAAGTGGGTCTCATGGAGAGTTGAGGGAATCTTAGGCAAAGTAAACTTGCATACACAGAAACATAAACATCTGCTGCAAGACCACAGACATCTTGTTTGCTTGAAGTGGCCTGGGGGGGTGGCAGCATGGAGGGAAGGGAAGCTCTGTCCTGCTGTATTGTCAGGTTCCTCAAAGAGAATTTTGTCTGAGAACTTGAAAGGATCTCTGCCTGTTTCTTTTAACTTTTCCACATCTCAGTGTGAATTATATTCAGTGTTCTGGATTATTTCAGAATCTTAACTCACCTCATGTAATGCTCCTGTTCAGCCCAAACTTGGTGAATGTGCAGGAAGGGGAGGAAATAATACAGAAGGCACAGGAGCACAGGGAAGGCTTTTGAAACACTTGGTGCTGTTCCCTGTGTGAGCAGCGGCAGTACGCTGCCGTTGGAAGGCATAAGGAGTGTCCAAACGAGCTCTGTTTTTCTGAGCTTTGGCAGTGGGCTGGCTCTGAGGTGAGTGTCCACGGTCCTGGGTGGGCTCCTGTGGCCTCTGCTGAGCTCTTCCTGTGGCTTTGCTGCTGGAGTAGCTGTGGTTGCAGGATCAACAGCCAGCTTGGGTGTGCTGGTACCTGCTGCAGTCAGAATTTCCATTTTGCATCTGTTCAGGGTTGTCACATCCTTTAAAAGTCACTTTTCTAGGGCTTGTTTGTGCTCTCTTGTCTCTTGTGGTTGGTGCAGCCTTAATTTAAATTTACATGAGCTCCAGTTAAAAGCTCCAGTTACTTAGTCTCTTCTGACATAAAAAAACTGGGGCTGCTGTGCCTTTGTCTCACCTGGCATTTCTCACTTAAAATATGAAAAAAAGCCACTTCATAAGGGAAATTTCTTTAAAACAACCTTCTGAGTAAATATGCCTTTTATCTTTGTAAAACCTTGAACTTGCATAAATTAAGGAAAGTAATCTGAACAAATATTGGATGTTACAAGTTGGCGTAGCAATATAGCAAAAGTTGAATCTACCTTAAGTTTATAATATGTAAGATATTGCAAGGAAGGAAAAGCTGTGAAAATATCTTCTCTTAATACTCTATGGTCAAAATATTAGACTCCAGTGTTGCAACAGTATTTCTGTGGAGGGTAGTTTGAAAGGACAATGATTTAATTTTGATTGCTAATAGCGTTTCATTTAAATTGTTGCTGTTGTACTAAAATTATTTCAGGGCCCCTGTTTCAGTGTTTGAAGAAAGTTGAGATAGCTGGAGACCCAGAAGGGAAGAAATAACTTCTGTGTGACAGGCTAACACAGGCTGTGTGGCATTCAAAAGCTTTTTTTCTTCATTTTTTCAGCTGAATGTGTGTTCCTTTTTAATTTTTTTTTTTTTTTGTGGAGGGATGTGATTTTTTTACTGATAAGCTGTATCACTGAATATTACAGTTTTAAACACAAAGTCAAGTTTCCTGTGTTCTTAATGAGATATGAAAGAGTTGGGTAACAAGCCCGTAGAACTTCAAGATGTGGTTTTCCACTTTATTCCTGCACAGACACACTCCTGTACTGCTAAAGTGGCGTCAAAGCATTTTGCCTCTTGCAGTTTAATGTGTCACGGTCAGCCCAGTGTTACACAGGAGCATGGGCTGCTTTGTCATGGTGCAGAGATCTGGCCAAACTTTCCAGTGTTGAGAGGGGAGACAAAGTGCCTTTAAAAGACTACAAATTTGTGCAATAGAAACAATGATTGTGTAGTCTGTAATCGTCCTTCCCCCCCCCACTTTCCCAAACAAGCAAACAAACAGAATCTCTTCAAGAGTGCTGTGTGATGTCAGATCGGTTGATGAAGGGTGTGTGAGTAGTGAAAGGGAAGTGTTTTCCCAGCGTTACTTCTAGAATTTCCTTGTGCAGTGTTGGGAAATTAGGATGATGAATCATCTCGTGATGACACGTGAGATTTTGTCTTTAATTAATACCGTTTAAAAAATAAATAAAATCCTTTTCCTTTAAATATGTGAAGGTTGTTCAGACCAGCAGGCGGGACACTCACTCTTTTGGTGTAGTAACTGAAGCTCCAGTTAGGAAATGGGGGATTGTTTTTAAATGGAGAAGTACTGTGGAAGTCCTGCTTTTTCTTATTTTGTTTTTTAAACTTGAAACACTTGAGTGTATTGCATGCTTGTGACTTTGAGAGCTGTGCAATAATACTCCAAGTAGGTTGCATTTCATAATATGTGTATACAGTGACTTAAAACAAGCACTCTAATGTCTGTTTACTGAGCTAATACTCGTATTCCAACATCTGAATTCCAATATAGAGCTTGAGTCAGAATATTCCTTATAATAAGACCCAATTGCAAAGCTAGTAATGAATTTCTTGTTAGATTTGGATGTTTTTGAATAGTAACCTTCAATTACAAGGCATTGTGTAATTTTTTTAATTACTAGTAGCTTGCAAAACATTCTTGTAAGTTCTTGATGTCTACCTGTGGACCTCAAAAGTCTAAAATCTCTCCTGGAAATAGTCTGTAGTTCAGGAGGAAGTTTAAGTCTCCAATTTGTGTTGATTTGACAGATACCCGGCATGGCCTCATCATCTACACCTAAATGTAATTCAAACTCCTTGGGGAACTCCTCAAGCGGACGGGTGAGTGTAACTTTTTTCATGTTTTTATTTTTTTTACATCAAAGTTCCCAGAGATCATTGTGTTGCATATTTGGTTAGAAAAATAAGTATTTAAATGGCTTCTTGAGTGTATATACTTATTTTTATTGCTAAAATTCTACTGCAGTTAACTGAGATGATTTAAATATCTTTTGGAGCGGATGGGCAAAGTGTTCTCTATCATAGCTAATGAGAGCCTCCTTAAAATCAATTCTAATGTACTTACTCTCATCGTTGCTTTCTACCTTGAAATATTCTGTGGAATTCTTGAAAGTTTTTGGCACTTTGTTGCCTTAGAAAGATTCTGTATTGCAACTGCTAAGTTATACCTTGTTACATTTGTCTGGCTGAGTCTTAAGATGTTCCTCTGCAGTGAAAAATACATTAAAACAATCTAAATGTCATCCCCCTCTGCTTTCTAATGCTGTGCAGCTGAAGAAAATGTAACCTGGGTGCAAGAAAACAGAAACTACTGAACGTGGGAAAGTCACAAATGAGTAGATTGTGTGTGATAGTTGTGAGTACATTGTTTAAGTAATTTCAGTTGATTTGTTCTTCCAAGCCCAGTGTACTTGGAAAATTAAATGCACAAAACTTCTAGAGAATTTAGAGTATAGAGGTTTAATTCCAATTTAATATAAATATAACTGACTATTCTTTTAGGAAAAAGACTAAAACCTGCTTATGTTTCAGATCTGTTCAGCCTTTAAATGTTTCATAGTTGCATTTTAAGATAGTGATGTGTGTTCCTGTTTTGGTTCAGTGTGTGAATTCCTACTGTGGCAAGACCTGTTCTTTCCCATGCAGGAATTACCTTTAAGTTTGGTTTTTTTTATTTTTCATCTGGAACTTGAAATTGTAAATAAACTGTGATGTGCTGTTGTGCTTCTCTTTAGACTGTAAAAGATGGAACTAACTGGGAACAAAATGAAGAAATACCTCGTCTGCCAGGAGAGACCAGGGTTACAGGTATGAAGCTCCATGGCTGCCTGATGCAGTGATGTTCAGCAGTCTGGCAGACACTTGTATCTTAGTGAATTGATTTGTAATTTGGACTGGTTTGGGTGGGGGGCAAAGGTAAGTCGTGCTTGAATGTAATGAATTTTTCAAAGAAATTGTGAAAGGGACTTTTTATCACTTATCACAACTTTTAAAATCTTTAAAATCTTGGTTTCCTCACATGGCAGATCTTCCAATGGAAAGAAATTGCAAGTCATGTCATAATTGTATCTATGGATTAGGTAGCACATGTTGAGTGATGAGAGCTTCTCCAAGCTTTCTGAAGTCAAGAGAATTCAATGTGCCACCCAGTATGCATTGATACCTTGTAGTGTGGAATCTAAGCCTAAATGTGAATTCCCAAAGTACCATCTTATGCTTCCCTGAGACAGCAGGGCTTCTCTGCTCTTGTTGGCCTTTACATACAGAAATGTGGTAGCATAAGGGAGATTAATGTATTGTGTAGTTTTCTTTTCTTGATGGAGGCTCTTTCTGAAATGGAAGTCTCTGTTGGGGTCTCTCTTTTACTTGTGCAGCTTCTCTCCCGTATGCCCAGATTTGGGTGGATTTGTAAACAAGAGTGGCTCAGTTGAGAGCAAAGTGGCAATTCAGAGGAAGTAGTTTTGTTTTTAATGAAGGTGTGAGGGAGAGGGTGTGGTACTAGGATGGATGTGTGATGTGATCCTTATGAAAACTGAGCTTTGGGGCACTGCACTGAAATAGGCACTTTTTGTGCAAGGCTGGTAAATAGATTGGGCTAAAGAAATGAGTGGACAGGAAAAAATAAATGGAAGTCTTCAATGTCATGGTTGGACTCAGTGATCTGAGAGGCCTTTTCCAGCCTGAACGATTCTGTGATTCTGATTGCATTGCTTCACTTAAATCATCTTTTTGAGTGGTATGTGTTAGTATTTGTTCTGTTACTGTCCTTGCTGAAACACTGCTGATGGCCCTACTCTGATTGCCTCAAATTGAAATGTAATGTTTCTGTGCAGCATGGTGAATTTCCTAAACACTCTACAGCTTGAACTCTACTTCAGTAGAGAATTGTTTACAGAATGGTGTAATAGTATCAGCAATGTATTTGTTCTGGGATGGTGAATAGACTACGGTACAGTAATCACACTACTCCCTGTTCTGTGTCCTGCCCTCTCCTGTGTAGTGCTGAGAAAAAACCCACAAATATTACTAGGGAAGGCTGTTGAAATCTGTGCACTTAATTTGGACAAGTTTAGTATATGAGTCTTCCACATTTTCTCAATAATTCAAGGAGATAAAACTCAGATGTATTACTTTCTAAATTCATTCACCTCTGAGTGGCTCTTATGAGTACAGCTCTCGTTTTATTTTACTGCTACTAGAGTGATACTGTCCTTAGCTCCCTTTTTGTCTTTTCATAATCTTTTACGAAATATTCCGTTTCTTACAGACAAGGATGTTATTTATATGTGTCCATTTAATGGCCCCGTTAAAGGAAGAGTGTACATCACAAACTACAGGCTGTACCTAAGAAGTGTGGAAAATGTGAGTAACATGCCACAATTACTTCATGGGATGAGTTGGCTTTAAACTCCCTTCCGTTCACCCCCACTGCCTTTGATTTATTTTGTCGCCAGTTCATTTGTTTTAGTTTTGGCACACATTGCTTGTGGAATTGCATGAGAGGCTTTTTGCTTGAAATGGTCTGTAATGTTTGTAATCGCCATATCTTAATTCTATAATGACTAAATAGTAATTGCCTTTGTGCCACTGAGAAATCTGTATTAAAACAGAAGTTCTTTAAAGTTAAATGTGTTGTAAAAGTGTGATTTTTGCCTCGTAAAATTACAGTTTAATCACACTGAACTGATACCTTTGTCTTTTGTCTGTCAGAGCTTTTTTGATAGCTGTTCCCTTTACGCTTAATCTGTGATAGATCAAGGGCAGCAACTAATGATGTGCAATAGCTCTTAAAATGGCTGTCAGTAAACCAAGACTTTGATTGTCCTTGCTGTTAGAAAAGAAAAATACTTTGATCAATAGAATCTTTTGTGGGTGGGGAGAGTGGTAATGTGTTTGATAAGCAGTAACATGGAAGAGAATAAAATGTGCTAGTGATCTGTTTCATAATATGGGGTTTTCTTAAAAAAATGAGGATTTGGGACTTTTGAACTAAGGTCTTTCTGGTTTTAGCTAACTGTACTAGTAATGTCTTTTTTTTGTTTAGTTCTACTTTGTGCTGTATATCAATAAAGCAATATTAGCAAGCAGGGGCAATCAGTATGTAGCAGAAGGCATCTCTTAGGATGTTGCCACCTCTTTCCCTGCATATTGAACAAGGCATGAAGTATTTTTGTAGCATGTTAAACTGGATGATGCTCAAGGCTGTAGAGTGACTGTACAGACTTCATAACATGTTGGGAGAGGAGACTCTAAGGCAGAAACATGCTTTTGTTTCCTGTATGTATTTCATGTCTGCTTTCTATTCTGGAATGCATAAGAACATTTTGCTTGAGTCTTCTTTTCATATTAATCTTTTCCTTACTCAAACTTTTCTTGCAGGATCCAGTTGTGATATTGAATGTTCCATTGGGAGTAATTTCAAGGATTGAAAAAATGGGAGGAGCTTCAAGCAGAGGAGAGAACTCTTATGGATTAGATATAACCTGTAAAGTAAGACTTTCCAATAATTCAGTAGGATATGAAATCTAGAGGTTTTTTCCTCACTGATTACTTATTTCTAGGAAGGAAAAAGTACATGCTTACATTGAATTTAAAAAGAGCTTTTTGAAACTGGATAGGGTAATACCTTTTGTATAAAGGGCTATTTAACTGTCCTCTCTGCATTCAAGGAGAGGTATTGGTCTTGCTTTCCAAATCACTAATGGACAAGGTTTTGCACAGTAGTTGTATTTTAGGGCCTTATTCCTGCACTGCTTTGTTATTTCATTTGTCCTAAAAGGAATATTTTTTAGTAATTCTGATGTCTTTGAAGTACACCTCAGATGGGGTCTTTGTAAACTATAAAGCCAGTGAAAAGTTTATGTAAAAAAATCTATAGTCTTACAAAAAATTGTCACCGTGACAATTTGGTCACAGGGGAGTTCCCAGGGGATAATTCAGGGTCCTTTACTGCATTCATTAATCGAGTGTGTGCTCATTTGCTTCTTAGCAGTCAATGTGCAGATTGCTTATTTTTGACCCCAGTGATGAGAACATAGGAACAATGTATTCTACACAGATTATTGGCAAATGTTTCTTTTGAAAACACAGTAATTCCCATCCCGCAAACTTGCTGGTGAGACTTTTTAGTGAATCAAATAGAGCCATTTCTGATGGCTTCATGTCAAAGTGGCCTTTGCAGCACAGAGTGTGCTGCTGCTTTATTTGTACAATTCTTACACTCTATTCTATTTTATGGGATAGGAAATAAAACTGAACATTCACAAGGGCTTGAGGTGTGTTACAAGCAGATTCTAAATCATGTTTAGTGTATAATATAGCACTTGTACAGAGAGAAGCATCATACAGCTTTGGTTCACCTAACAGATAATGGTTTTGTTTTAGGATATGAGGAATTTACGGTTTGCATTAAAACAAGAAGGGCACAGTAGAAGAGATATATTCGAAGTCCTCACAAAACATGCTTTTCCCCAGTCACATAACTTGGTAAGTTACATCATTTCTACTGCTCAGTTGTATTAATGCAGAGTTCTTGCCAGTTGACTTTACCTGTTTGACCTAGTAGTGGCTACATCATGGCTGCTTAAAAAGTATAACCACAGAATCTGGTGTTAGCATAAACTACCCAGCAGCTTTTATTTTGTATATTTAAAACACTTAAATCTATATATTTTGTAAAATCATGCATGTATTCCAGATACGCTGCTGAGCACCTCTGCTCCATACAGATTTCATTGCTTAGAAACTGCAAGTTATCCTCCCTAATTTGGGAGTGTAGGGAATACATGCCTTACTTGATTTCTTGGAAACATTAATCAATCAGGCAGTCTCCAAGGCAATGATAAATATGAATCACCAAGGGTTTTACTTCAGGAGAAGAAGATATGGCAAGACAATACTTGTTTTATTGATGAAACTAATGAAAAATATAACAGGAATACATTTATGAATTTGCACAGATTTATTTCAGGTTAAAAAAGCATCTTATGGAAGGAATTGAGCGACAATGATACAAGCTAATCATTATCTTCCATTTCTTTGAAATCTGTGCACTGTCCTTGGTTTGAGTCATTTGGCATCTCTTTAGTAAATGCTTTATTTTGTCCATTGTAATATTCAATTTACACTTAATTAGTGTGCTTTAATTTAGGATAATTGTATAAGAGTACTGTTGACAAAGTATTGGAAGGTTCTGCTCTGAATTCAAAGAGTTGTTGAGTATACAAGGCTGCAGGAAGAATCTTATTTCTTTCTATGAATATATGTGTTAGTCAATGGGCTAGACTCTATAAACATTTAATTCTTTAAAACATTTTTGCAGAAATTTTCATTCTGTATGCAAACTGGAGTGAAAGCAGGAGGGAAAATGCTTTTGCTTAGAATATTTTGTATTGTTGACAAATAGGCCTTCAGAAATTAAACAGATTTCTACGTTTGGGTAGGTGTGAAGAGTTGTAATCACAAAGAAGATGGTGGTTAAAGAAGTGAATATATCTAATTCTACTGTTGACATTTTATCCATTTTGAAATAGAGAATGATTGAAAGCATGACAGGATATGTGGACTTTGAAAGTATGATGGAAAAGAAGAAGCTGTATGTGGAAATAACAAGCTAGGTAGTGGTTCAGGTCAAAAGCAGCTTCCAGACATCATGGGGTCCTGGCTTCTGTTGCAAGAGGGTTGTAGATTGGGTTATCCAAGGCACAGTCAAGTGTATTGTTGAATATTTCCTGCATTGTAGATTCCATCATGCCCATGCAATCTCATCCACATTCTCATGCTGAAGAATCTTTTCTTTTCTTTTTTTTTTTGAGGATTGTATGTAGTGAATATGGGCAAATCAAGCTGTAACTGACTTAGGAGAGTGCCTTGTGGGATAATCCAGCTACAGGGCGTGAATAACTTGGTGATGAGATGTGGACTTGTATTAGGTTTTGTCATCCAAAAAGACCTGGATATCCTGTTTAGTGATGGCAGTGAGTAATGTGTGGAGTTGTCCACGTCCTGCTTTATTTGCTGGACCTGTTGAACCTAGTAAAGCTCATCATTATATGGCCTGTGTGAAGGCCACTTGCTGGCTGAAGTTAAGCTTCATAACAAAAGTCTTGATTGAGGCAGTAGAAATTTGGCTCTCAGATTCAGTAAAGCACAGAAGTTGGGAAGATAGTGACAGTGGGGAGTGAGAGTGGTTGTTCTTTGTCTCATAGCTATGTCTGAAGCAGGGTATACCCATTAGAATTCAGGATTAGTTTGGAGGGAAATAAAGTGAGCCTGTGTTACATCTGAAGTTGCAGCTGTTCTTATCTTCTAATGTCACAGTGTGGATGAGCCCTTAACTTTAACATGAGCTAAACAAGTGTTTGAGTTTTTGGTGTGCTTTCATTGTATTTTGGCAAGCAGTTTAAACTGACCCTGCCAAAGGTGTTTCTGCCTGATTTTCCATTCCTGCCTTGCTTTTTCCTGCATGAGTTTGAGGCTTCATGATGAACCAGATAGGGAACTGAAAGGAACTAAAGTTAAACAAGGAGGTAAAAATAAAAGCTTTACCCAGAGTTATTTCCTGTCTCGTTAGTCCAAAGCGAGAGTGGGGTCAAGGCATCTCTGGGTGGATGTGAATGAGGAGGGATGATGGCACTGCTCCGTTCAGTGGCTGGTTTAGAACAGAGTTGCACAGTGTGTCTGGACTGTGCATGCCTGCTTTCCCTTGGAGTGCTGTCTGACACTTTGGCCATCTAGCCAGCTCATCAGGGAGATGTTCTACTAAGAATGTGCTGTAGTTCCCCATGACAGCTGGGTGGAGATGGAAGCCCTCTGCTACTCAAATCCTGAACTCTTGTTCTTCTCTGGTCTCCTCTCTATCTTCCAGTTGTGTGGTTGATAATTCTTCTAATACCAAAGGGATAGTTGTATAATCACTAAGTAAGCCAGTGTAACTCACTTACCCAGCACAAAATATTTTGGTTAGTCTTGTGCTGCTTTTAGTAATTTGGGGAGACCGGTTTGGAATCAGTACGCATCAGAACCAGTGCAAGAGTGGGCATGTGAGTGGAACAGGGAGCAGGCAGGAGAGAAAAGAGGGAGATGTCCTGATTTTAGCAATATTAAAATATTAGTTTAGCTCAGACCATCTTGTGGAATTGCATCCTTGATGTGTAGCTGGTTCAGCAGCGCTAATGCTTGTACAGCTCTGCAGTGGCAAGAAGGTATCATCAAGGCAATAAAGTTCTAAAGCTTTACTGTCCTGATTTTTATCTGTATTCTTGTATTTTAGATCAGATTTTTATATGGTTGGTTTTCAGCTGTAGTAAAACTATATCCTAAGAGCCAATCCTAAGCAGGAACTGGTAGAGGTGCCTTGCTTCTGTTTTCTTCATGCTGTACCATTCTTGTACAAACAGATGGTAAATAAGACCCAAAAGATGATTTCTGAGTACTTACTGTTTTCAAGATTTGTCTCCATCACCATCCCAACAGCAGTGTTTGAGAGCCTATAATAAATCACAGACCTGTTCACAACTGTTCCTCTGTGCCTCAGCGTAGTCCTTTGTGCTTACTTGCAGAAGCTAATTCTTGTTTGTCTCCAGTTTGAGCATAGGTTGGGTTCAGACATCCTTGGATCAGTAACATAAAGTAAAATCTGGTAGCTCATCTGACTGACTGCATAGCTGAGGGGAGCAAACAGCTGCTGTTGCTAATCCTCTGTTGCATTTGCAAACTTGTGCTAATTGAAAGAAAATTGTTGCTGAAAGTGTTTTTTTTTAAAGTTTGAAAAAATAAAACCAAAATAGCCAAACCCCCCCAAATGAGATGTTTTAGTACATCACAAAAGATGAGATATATTTGGTCTCTGTAGTTCAGTTTCTACATAGCAGCTGCTTCACTTCCTGATCTTATCATGAAACTACACATCATCATTTTTATAAGATTGTTCAGCACTGTGATATCTGCACAATCCATGTTTATTCCTAACCCAGGTAGGTCTGTGGGAATGCCCATTCTGCTGAGACTCTGGTAGCCACCTGCAGTCCTGGCTGACTTGGACTGCTCCTGATGCCACTGCTTATCCTGGTAATTTAAAATGTCTGAGTGTCAGCTCACGCCGCTGTTGCTGTTGTGTCTACAAAGATGACTTTAGATGGAGTGAGGCTGGTGAAGGGGTCTGACAGAGCACCTGAGTTTGCAAAGAACCCCTTGACTTGAGGCTTCATTCCCCATGACAGTCAGAGCCAGGGCAGCAGTGGTGTGAGGTGATGGTGTTCACAATCAGAGGGCAGTTATGTCTGACCTTAGTTTTTAGATGAACAGGTCAGATGTAACTGGCTAGGTTATAGTAATGGCATACTAAATGCCATTAATAGTGGCACAGATAATGATATATTTATTTTTACATACACTGAGAAACTGTCAGCCTTTACAGTGAGTAAAATCTTAGTGATTTATAATATATGAGAGGCATACACTAGTGAGTTAGAAATAGAAAAAGCAATTGATTTTCTTCACAGGTGTGTGGCACCTTGTTCTAGTTTTGCTGCTTTCTTCTTTTGCAATGCATAAAGATTGGTCAAATATTTAATAAATTGTGTCTACATTATATATTCGTGTACAAGTATAACATGTATTTATGTGCTGTGATTCCATAAAGAGTAAATACGTAACTATTGTATTTATGCTGATATTTATAAGTTTACATTATATTTATACTGCTAAATAGACTGCTTGCTAAACTGTAATTGTCAGATTGCAGCTGCTTTCTCCTTTATCTCACAGAACTATGTTGTGTTTTGAGCAACCAGTGTATCGCATATTATTTTTGTGTACAAAAGGAAAGGATAAATTGAATGTTAAAGACAAGCTCTCTGTCTGTAGGAGGCTTAAAAAAAGACTGTATTGAAATTGTGGGTTAACACCTGCAAGGAAGTAAACAATTATTTGCACAGTGAAGCGTAAAAAAGTAGTTTACCAAAAATGTTACAAGATTTGAAAGATTTTTTTTGAAGTGTAGCCTTCTGGTTCAAGTGAAGCAGTAGTTACCTGCTTTTAGATTGTGGATCTGCAGTGAAATCCCTACTTCAATTTTGTGCAGGGGCTTTAATTTGGTTTTGCAAAAATCTTAGTTGCTGTATGGTGAGCCTTGCTTGGTTTTGCCAGCTATAGGTATTGAAAAGTCACAAACTTTGCACCCCATAAGTGTTCTGAGTGGTGATTTACTATACTTGATTTCTTACTGTTTAATGTTTTCTTTGATTTCTTCTTTCTGTTTCCCCTGGCAGCTGAAAAGAATTTGAAACTGATTTTTAATTAGTTGATAGACTAATTGGAATTGATGGGCTTCCGTCAGACATGTAGCATTAATCTCCATCAAACTTAGAATAGATATGATCAGTGCATTGGAAGTGACTGCAGATTATCCTACCTTGAACTCAAGATGTGAGATAAAACAAATAATCAGTATAATTTGAGGTAAATCTGTGTTTTAAGTAGCTTTCAGCTAGCCAGTCTCAGTGCTGAGAGGAGGGACGCCAGCTCAGGCTTGCTGCCTGAAACACTGATGTGTTGAGCAGGTAGCCTGCCTGAAACTTGTGCTGCTGTTTGTCCTTTGTATCCAACCAAACTAATGTGGATTTGTCTCAGGTGCACCTGTACAAACCATAGTTCTGCTTTTTGATTCCGTGTTCTTGATTTTGAAAAACCTATTCATCATCTTAAAAAACCCACAATGAAAGACACTTCTATTTTACTGCAATATTCTTCTGAACCTGAATATCTCTTGTATGTAGTTTTGGGGGGTTTTTTTATTTTCCAGTTGGTTTAATTCCTGGGAAGATAGACTGTGTGCAGCAGGAGCTGCAGAGAGGAGCTTTTTGTTGGAGAGACAGGATTAACAATGAGAGAAGGGAATGGAATTTTGTGTATGGAGGGAAGAAGATATGAGTGGAGGTCAGGGTGGAGACTCTGAGTACATAAAGTATTGTTTGGGGACAAGGAGGATCTAGCAGGGATGTACCATAGATGTGAAGGGAAGATGTGTGAAGAAGATGTAGAACTGGCCAACCTTTTATTATTCTGGTATTTGCAAGGGTTTCCTGTGTGAATAATGGGGCACTGAGAGAGGCTGGCAGGGCTTTTCTGCCTTGTGGGGCCACGCAATTCCAGGAGCTGCTCTTGTCGTTCTCCGACCTTCTTCTGCCCTCTGCATCTGAAGGATATAAATACACACCCAGCTGGTCTGTACTCAGTGCCTCTGGGCAGTGGAGTGACCTCTCTGCTTTTATGCCCACATGAAAGTGTGTGTGTGTGTGAGGGGCTCTAATGTGAAGGAGCTGTATCCACAAAAAGCTAAGACATGTAATTTTACTAAGATAGCACCTCTCAAATCTTACATCAAGTGATAAAGAGAACCTATGCACATTATACTGTGAATGGCATAATTCCTCCTTCCCATTTATTTCTGTTCCATTTGCCTGCTGCACCGTAGAATTGCATTCAGGTTTCATGCACTGGGAGGTGAAAGCTTCAGCAGCGTTGAGTTAATTAAGATGTAAATGTACAAACATACTGCATTTAATCTGTAATCCTGGATTATTCAGGACAAAAGTGGAAATATGTGGGTCATTAGTGCAGATGAGGAGCTAACATGAACTATAGCAAAGCTTTCTGGGATCTAAATATGTATTTATCACCTTTACTTGTTCACTATAATGTGGTTTATCAATTTGGTTGCATTAGAATAATAAAATGCCCAATTCAACAAAAAATGTTATTCAGTAGAAATTACTTTGTTTTGCTCATTATTGCATTTTGTTTCAAACAAAAAACAGTAATGTCCAAACATGTGCTTAATGTAGCTTGTACTGACACAGGTCATAAAATGCAGCTGTATCCAAGCTTATATCTTATGTTAAGTATATGCTTCTTATATTTAAATGGTTATAAATGTGGGTTACTTGTTACAGTCAAGTTAAACTGTAGTTAGAAATTAAAAAGAACTATATGAGTGGAGTATAAATGTATGTAGAGTATTGCATTTGTGTATCTCCTACTCTGTTTTAATGACAACATAACACAGCAATAATTGTGTATTCTGTTGGGAGAAATGGGCCTAAGGTAGGGTGGGGATATTACTGTATTTTAGACTCTGGCAGTTAGGCTGGACTAAAGCTCAGGCCATATTCACAGAGTGTTTCAAGTCTTATCTGAGAAGCTATTGGGGGTGGTGGGGACAGAATTCAGGTCTTTAATCTTTTGGTACAGTAAGTAAGAATTTCAGTAGTCACCAGATTAACTGTGCAGTCTGTACACAATGGTGCACATCCAAATGTGTGTATAAACCTTTTGCTATAATTTAGTTAATGCTTGCAGAAGAAAAATAATAGGATTTTTGAGACTGGTCATTTTTAAATACTGTTCTTGAGTAGTGTAGTGCAAGAGTTTTCTCTGAATTGTTCACCTAAAAATCTGAGTCCAAATTTTGCTCCATACGCCTTTGCATTCCTTGTAGTGTTCTGTGATTTGTTAGACATCAGGTTTTTGCTGGTTGATCCATTCTGCTAATGAATTTCTTTTTATTGAGCAACATAGGAATAATTTGTACTACCTGGAATGTCAACAAAACTGATGAAGCATAATTGTCCACTTAAATAGTTGTGGGCTGTGTGACTGAAAGCTTTTGTAGCAGATGTGGTAAAGCTGCTGTAGCCAAGCGTTTTAAATGAATTATGCTGTACATAGTAGGACATTGTTCTTTCAGAAAGGATTCAATCCATCCCCTCATGCATAATAAATTCAACCCTGGTTTTTAAAAGGTGAAAACAAGATGCACTTTTCCCTCTGATGTCTTGTGGATTTTTTTTTGTGGGTGACATAAGCAGCATATCTGCCATTTATTTTAGTTTGGAACAACACCTTTTTGATTTTTGTCAGTAAGTAAAAACCTGTTCTATGTATCAGCTATCACAGTGCACTGTAATAAACTCATGAGTTCTACTTACCAGGGCTTCAGATGGGTAATTTTTTCATTCTTATGAGGAAACTTGCAGTAAGTAGGAACTTAAGTAAAAACTTATTCCTGCCTTCAAGACATCTTTTAAGTGACCTGGTAGGATCCCAGTGTTTCTGTTTCCTACTGTTATAAGATTCTCCTTTTGTCTCTGGTTCCTTGGTGAATTCTTAGCATAGTTGCTCTTTGGGATACAGCAAATTCCTTTGGGAGGAGGGGATGGTTCTTGTGTGTAGCTTTTTATTAATAGTTCAGCAAATCGGTTGCATCTACTGCTTCAGATAGTGATATTCCCATTTTGCTGTATTCCTTGTTTCCAATTAAACAACCTTTTCCAGTTTTTTTGTTTAACTTTTGATACTTGCAGCTACTTTTAATGGAATGGGGCTTTTTTTTTTTCTGATAGAGTAGATGTCCACCACTTCATCTCTCCCTCTGTACCACTTGATAGCAGTTTACTTAGTCAAAAGAATTTGTAATGTTTACTTGCACTGAAGTTCTACCCCTTTAAAAATAGTAAAGATGTTCAGAAAGCAAAACCAGTAAACCACTGTTTACTTCTGCAAACTTGCCAATGAGTGCACTTGCTCTAAAATAGTGATTTAATTTAAAATTCTGGTTTGTAAATCTGGTGAAATAAAGCATCTTGAGTGAGCAGTAACATCCTTTTAAAATACTTGTTTATGTGAACTACATGAGGAAAGAACTTCTCATTTTGAGGGGGATTCAGTTTTGTGTTTTGATATGAGCTGTTCAGTGTTTAAAGCAGTGTAATGTATTGGGGCTGAGCAGAATTGCCTGGACCCTTCCTAAGATCCAAAGCCTCCTCCACAGGAGTGGTGGTGCAGGTTTGAAGCATTGCCTTTTCTCTGCACCTTTGTAGGCAGAATCACGGCACCTTAGACCACCAACTTTTTTCTTGCTTACTGGGTTTTCTGCATTTCTACTCAGTTCCGGTCTGCACCTGTGAAAATGATGCAGATGTGGATGTTCAGTTCAGCATTCAGTTTCTCCTTTTAATGTTTTTAATAGCTAGGAGACTTTCAGCTGTTTTGTTACAGATGAGCTATGATGGGCTCTGGAGTGTTTCTGCTCTGGCTGCTATCGCTCAGTTAGCTGAGGACAATACATTCTCTTCTGTGTTTTCTTTCTTTCTTTCTTTTTTTTTTTTTTTCCCCCAAACAACTTTGTTTCATGCTCCTTTTGGCATCTGAAGAATTTGTAGGTCACCAAAATCAATTTTCTCAATGAGAGAGATTCATAAAATAAACATTACTTTTGCTTTCATCCTAAACTATAGAAACAAACCAAGGGAGGAGAAGGGGGTTGGTTAGGTAATACAGCCCACTTGGAATTTGTTGGAAGGAGAAGGAAGATAAAAGGTATGAGGAGCTTGCTGGAATGTTGAGTGAGGCTGCTGTGCTGTATAAATTAATTGTGAGAACAAGCAACAAAGCAAGTGAAAAGTAAGTAGTGTAAGCAGTTAACTATTTCATTTTCAAAGGCAACTTTTTCACTTTCATGGAGTTTTACTGTAGTTGGGATTTCTCTTAGTAAGGATCAGTTGGGGAGGGGATGCAGAAAGGCAGCTGCTTCCTAATGGCAATGAATAGCAATTAAAACCCTTTTACACTTTGAATTTAGCATCTAATATTGTATGTAGTAATTGAAGGTCTGCCTTTTGGACAAATTTGGTGAGAAGACAGTAGTTTATTTAGTGATAATGTGACATATGGGAAATAAACCATTCTAAAACATTTCAACCTCCTGACAATAAAAAAGTCCAACTGGTTTAAGCTTTATAATTTCTATTCTTTTTGTCACCTCATAACTGTTGTCATATTTTCATTATTTTCATTACCAAATCTGCATTTTTTTTGTTACGTGTTGCTCTTTGCTTTATAGTCTTGCACATAGCAGATAAAAATGGAGGTAGTGGGGCTGGCATGGAGCAGTCAGTCCTATATGGTGGCAAGCATTAGGGTATAACTGATGATGAGCCCTTATATTTGCCATTTGCAGTCAAAGTTTAGTGTAACAAGCTTCTTTTACATCTTACAGCTTTTTTTTGCCTTTGTAAATGAAGAAAAGTTTTCTGAAAATGGATGGATGGTGTACAACCCGATGTCTGAATACAGGAGGCAGGTGAGTTATTACAGTTGCCATTGCCTGGTGCTTTCACATCTCCCAACTTGCATAGAGGAATTACTGTTCGTACATTTCTCTTATCAGCTGTTGGGAGAGGATGGAATTTCAACTTGAAAAAAAGTAAAGAAATAAAACACTTGAACATTTAAAAAAACTTAGAATGTCACAGGAAGGGAGTCTTTGCTCTTTGAAGGAAGTTACTGATGCCTCTTACAATGTGCCACTGCTAATTGAGTGTAGGGTGGGGAGAATGTTCCAAATATGTAACTATAGTGTCCTGGACATAGATTGGATTTGTTCTTCTTCCTGAAATGAAGTGGGGGAAAAAAAAAGCAGTTTGTTTTAGAAAGAGCATTGTTTTACAGAAATTACAGATGTCTATCAGTATTCTTCCTTGCTCTTAGGTGATCTTGGAAAAATGCCAGTGAAAGAGGATGATATTTCATTTTAATATATCTGTTAGATAATTTGATTTAAGTATGACATTAAAAAAATTAAACGGAAAACAATAAGAACTTCCTTAATTTTTTTTTCCCTCCATAGCTTTTTGGTTCATGGTTTAGAAGCCTAAGGCCCAAAAAAGGTAAAATACAAACACCCAAACAAACCCCACTGTGTGCAGGACTTATCAGTATTTCTCAGCTTCCTGGAAATGCCTTACTGGGCAGAGTGCAACTAGGAGTTGTTCTTTCTCAATAAGAAAGTTACCCTGAATCTTACTTTTAACCTGAACATAGTATCGGGCTACAGGGAAGAAAGGTTATAGTGAGACTTCCTCCCCCACAGTCTCTCTTCACCAGGGAAGGTGGAAAGGCAGAGCTTTAGGGAAGGAGAGAAGGTAATTTTCTTTCCTCAATCCCCCCGTTAAAGAAATACATCTCCTAGTTTCAGTCATTGAAACTCACTCTAAGGCTAGAATTGTGTACATAAGGGTATGAGATGGCTCTGCAGCTGTTTAAGGTTGTGAATCCATCTGCAATGAGCTGGTTTGTGTGGTCTTGTAATCTTTTTTACTTCTATTGTTTTGAAACAGTATTTAGTTAAATTGGTAGGTTGTTGCCACCATGTGGCCATAATGTCATGTAAAATACAAGAGCAGAATTATTGTTTGTTCAGCCAAAAATGCATTGAATAACTTTGTGTTCCGTTTTAGGGGCTGCCTAACGAGCGGTGGCGAGTGACTTTCATTAACGAGCATTACGGGCTGTGTGACACGTACCCATCGCTCCTGGTCGTGCCATACAATGCAACAGATGATGATCTCAAGAAAGTTGCTGCCTTTAGGTCCCGAAATAGAATCCCAGTGAGTATGAGGTGATGGAACTTGCCTGATGGTGTAGCTAGTTTTAAGCTAGCTTAAGTTGCATCCATACAACTTCTTGCTGAACACGACACAGAGGATGCTTTTTTTGGAAATGGTTATGGCAAAATAGTTTTGATTGGCTGGTGGTTTTCACTGCTTGAGACTGGTGTCTTGGCCAAGCCACATTTCCGTTTTTCCCCCACAACAATCACCCATGACAGCTTCATTGGTTTTAATTTGACTTGCCCAGTAACAGTGGCCAGCAGTGCAGTTTCCTTTGATGAAGAATGAGCCTTACACCGCCATGTGCACTGGTTGCTATTGCTGGATGCCCATAAAAAGTGATCACAAATGTTGTCCTGCAAGCAAACCACATGGCATTTAAACATAGTTCCACTGGTCAGTCCTAAAATAAGACTTCATGCGTAGTCTCTTTAGTGAATTCTTGGGCTTTTTAGTCTGTAGAATTTTAAGATATACCCATTTGACTTCTTGAGTGTGTTTCTGTAATGAAAATTTTATGAGGTAAGAGAGTTTTTATGTATCAGCTCTTTACAGCACTATAGAAAATACTAATGTCTACTCCAATACTTGTTTTAACTGGTATTTCCCTTTGGCAAACTTGTAAGGTGTGCTGGATTCTTAGACAGTATCGGAAAGCTGCCTTGAATCTCTGTTTCAAACAGATGCATAGCTCAATATGATAAATATTTATTAGATGTGGTATTTACTGACAGACTAGGCCTATAATTATAAATTCACTAAATATATACGCACATATATTTGTAAAATACATAATGTGTATAGAATACATATGTGTAATGTATAGCCTGTGCATATAATTCTCATAACCTAGCTGTGCCATCCCTGTCGCCTCCAAATTCATGACAGGCCTTTTGGCATGCCTGTACAGTGAGAGTAATTTCCTTGGTAATAGTAATTTCATTAAAATAGTAATTTTAAATAGTAATTTCATTCTTGTCAGGAAATAGCCACTCATCCTCACCCCCCCACACACTGGCAGATCTTGTTTCTGATCTACACCTCGGGGTGTATTTCAGGAATGAACACTTTCTGAAGATTGGATTTTGGGGTTTTTTTTGTTTGATATTCTTTCACTCTGTAACCCACAACTTTCAGAGTGGGTGAGAATTCTATTTCTTAATATTTTTCAACAATGAATTTGCATTTTTTGCTTGTTTCTTGGGTTCTTTGCTTATCTTTCATCTCTGGCACTGCATCTGTTCCCTGGGCAGCTCCCTGTCTTTTGTGGCAAGTCCTCTCTGGCTCAGACCAACAAAGTCAGCATGTGCTTTGCTCCAGTGCCTCCTCTTTGTAAGGAGGGCTGAGGAACAAAATGTGCTTTAAAGAGAAGAGAAAACATTCAAGATACTGCAGAAAGGTTCGACTTTCCTTCCTTATCCAAAAAAAAGGGAAAAGTTGTTCTTGTAGAATTGGAGCAACTTAGTCACCATTTCTACAATGAGTTCATTCTCCTGAATCGTTTACTAATTTCAGCAGAGATTGCTGTGTTTGTTTCTAGTTTACTTTTCAGCATTGTTTGTGTAACCTAAGACTTGTAGAAAAATATTAAAATACATTGGATAATATAGGTAAGTATGATTTCAGTAAGCATTAAATATGTAAGAGAACTCTTTTGAAGATTATTAATAAATTTTATGAGACTAAAAGCAGTTGAGATGTCAAGGGATTGTATTTTGAAGAAATAAAACAAGAGTGTTGATTTTCATACTGTGTATTTTAAAGAATATAGCTTTAAGTGACGATATTTTTACTAAAAGGAGTTTCTTCTGTTGTGTTTGCCTTGTGACCAGGTTCTCTCATGGATTCATCCGGAGACCCAAGCTGTAATCATGCGCTGCAGTCAGCCCCTGGTTGGAATGAGTGGCAAGCGGAATAAAGATGATGAAAGATACCTTGATATCATCAGGGAGGCCAATGGGCAGATCTCCAAACTGACCATCTATGATGCAAGGCCCAATGTCAATGCAGTTGCAAACAAGGTAAACAAATGCTTTTAACAGTCTTATTTTCAAAGGGAATGAGGAGGAGACTTAGTTTGAAGTTTTCTGTGGGGAGGTTTTGGGGAACAGTAGTAATCTTAATATAGATAAATTTACATAATCAAATACTGAGGCTCAAGGTCATGAAAGGACATGAGTGTCTAAAGTAGGTCCCTAAGCAGAATTTCAAGACCATATGTGGATTTCCAGACACGCTTTATGGTGTCTGTTCTCAGCCAAGCACAGATCTTAGCATGGGACTGAAGTCAGGCATGACTCCACTGTGCACTGGGAGGTAGCTGTGGGCTGGACTGTAGAGCATGTCCCCTGTAGGAATGACAGGCCACCTCTGTGCAACCTTCAGATCCTCTGGGAAAATTCCATCCTAGAAAGGATGTGTGCATAAAGCCAAGCCAAATGACAGGCATCCTTCGTTTGGTTCTTCCTAACCATTACATGACTACTTCAGACCTATCCTGGCATCCAGCAAATAAAGAGAAGTGATAAATAAGTTAATTTGGGTGCTTGCACTCTGAACAGCAGTGTGGGTATGATCTTGGATACCTTGGTACCTGCTGTTCTTCCCCAGGTGCTTGTAGTCGGTAAGTACAGAAAGTGTTCCCATCGGGTAAGGTGACTCTTTTTTTGCTATCTGTGATTGAAACCTAAACGGGATCAGAATCATCTACCAGCCCAGGCTGGAAGGGATCTTGAAAAATCATCTCCTCTAACCTTTCAAGAAGAAAAGGTGTGCCTGTGGATTGATCTCTCCTCTGCTTCCCCCTCAGCTCTGTTGAGGACTAGATTATTCAGGCAAGCTCAGATAATGCCAGTACACTCTGTCAGTGTTGTATTTGGCATGGAGCACAGTAGACGTGGATGTGCTCCATCTTGATATGAAAAAAAACATGTTAGGGAGTGGTGGTGGAGGAGACAAGTTTAATGCTTTTGTCATATGAGAATGTGCCACACCTGGGTATGGTCCCTTAGTCATGGAACTTCCAACACAAATGAAGGGATTGTGCTTTTCAGTATTTACTACTGAAGGTGTGTGTCTGCACAGAAAAGGGCAAGAGAGCTGAGCTCAAGAGGGTTTGAGATCTAAGTGAAATGATAAGTGTGCTTATCAGGAGAGAAGGAATTCTAGCTTCCAAATAGTTTTGTGGAACAAAACGGACACTAGTTTAGTGAAATGAGTCCTCTTCAGTGTTTGTGCTGAAAGGAATATGAAATGGTAAAATTTGGTTGCATCTAAGTGGTTTATATGTAACAAATGTTAAGTTGCTTTCAAGAGGAACAATAATAATTCAAGGGGGACAGTAGTCCTGGTAGTTTGATCTGTGTAAGTTAGGTGCACGTATTTGTACCTGTACAGCCTCCTTCTCTATAATGCAGAATATAGTTTGTTAAGTTTTAGTATTATGTTTGTGTGTATAGCACACATTCTTTTTGAGATTCTATCCTAGGGGCTGTTTTAATGTGATGGTTTGTATTTTGAGGGTCTGCTTCAATTGTTTGCATTTGACTGTACAAATGCCATTATCCTCTGCACACTGAATTTTTATGGGTGAACAAAACATGTAATCTTTCTGTTTGCCTTGTGGAAAGATTGTCAATTACATCTTTGAAACAAATGGGGTAAAAAAATTGAGTTTGTCCAAGAACTGAGGAAAAATTTAAGGTAATGTCTTATAGACAAACTTGATATGCACATTTTAATTAACTCCTCATATATTTATATATAAAATGCTCAATCAGAGCAGTAGACACAGTAGGGTACATTCCTGGGTCTGAGGGAGAATGATATAAAAAGTGCAAGTCAATGTTGATCAGCACTGAAAATATTTTTGTGAACAGCTGTGAGGATTTGTCTAAGCAAAGTCTTGGGCTGTGCTACTCATGCATTCCTGTGTTCCTTGTACATAGGTCAGGACACACTGTCAGGAGCTGCAGCAGCCCTAATGCTGAAATTACAATCATTCCTCACCAAGACTTCATAATACTCAAAGGAAAGAGTAAAATGCACTCATTGCTTCTTTCACTGCAGAGCCTGGCAGCTCTGATAATAACCCCACATCTGAGAAAGGAGATAGAGAGCATAGAATAGAGATACTGTGCTGCTGTACAGCACTATAGGTGGTACTCGTGGGGAAAGGCTACACGGTGCTTTAGGCTCTTGTCTGATGTGTAGTTGGTGGCTGCAATGGCTTATAAAGGCAAAATTTATTTATCCAAATGTACGGCATGTTTTTGCTGTCTGCAGGAAGTGTTGCAATTTTGCAGCTCTGTGAGCTTGAGGGAGCTGGTGATGTTTAGTCTGGAGGAAAGGAGGCTCAGGGGGGGACTTTATCACTCTGTACAACTGCCTGAAAGGAGGTTGTAGTCAGGTGGGGGTTGGTCTCTTCTCCCAAGTAACAAGTGGTGGGGCAAGAAGAAACGGCCTCAAGTTGCACCAGGGGAGGTTTAAATTGGATATCAGGAAGAGTTTATCTGTGGAAAGGCTGTCCAGGGAAGTGGTTGAATCACTGTCCCTGGTGCTATTTAAAAGATGTGGCACTTGGGGGCATGGTTTAGTGGTGGGCTTGGCACTGCTGGATTAATGGTTGGACTCAATGATCTTAAAGGTCTTCTCCAACCCAAACGATTTCATGTTTCTGTCTTTGGAAAGTCTCATCAGTGGCATTGTGCCCTAAAATATGTGTGGGTTTTCTGCTTCCTTTTGTAACCAGACACATCCTGTGGTGTGGTGGTGGTGAAATGTTTTAAGAGAGCAGCAGTAGAACAGACTTTTTACTTATGTGGCTCTTTAATATCCTAACAGTCTAAATATATATTTAGTCTTCAGCACTAAAATTTAGTGTTAGAAAAGTTAAAGTAAACTTTAATTATACTGCTAATTTTCTTCTTAAAGACAGAATCTAAGATTCTTGAACATAATTTTTAAATAAAAAGGTAGCTTATTCTTAACTGAACTCTTAAATTTAAATTTGTTTGGCCAAGCATTTTATCATTTTTGTCTATTTCTATGTCAAATGACATTCATTCCTGTCTTGCTCTGTTGAAAAGAGTGTGTGTATGACTAAAGTTAATTTCAGATCTCTTGTTTGTAGGCAACTGGGGGAGGATATGAAAGTGAAGATGCATATCCCAATGCAGAGCTTTTCTTCTTGGACATTCATAATATTCATGTCATGCGGGAATCTTTGAAGAAGCTGAAGGACATTGTTTATCCTAATGTGGAAGAATCACACTGGTTGTCAAGTCTGGAATCAACCCATTGGTTAGAACATATAAAGGTAACTTTTCCTTGATTGTTCAAAAACTGTTTGTCCAAATCTGTCATATCAGACAGCTTTCTGTGCTAAGTTTTGAAGTAGTCCTAGAACACATCAAACTACTTGGACTACAAAAGCAACATCCCTGAGTGTTGGCTTTTTTTGCCAGCTAATCTTAGAGTATATTGTGAGATATCATAACTAAGCAACAGTAGGTGAAATTGAACATTTGTCACCTGCCTCAAGTTAAGTGTCTTTAGTAGAGGAGTGCATTCTTCGTCTGATTGGCTTCACATGCGTGAGAACTGATTTATTTCAGTTTCTTGCAATACAGGCCTGCAGATGACAGTCATTGTGAAATACCAGTAAATACTTCAGTTGTCAGTGTGTATATGACTTTATTTTGTGAATTATGGTTTTGTAAATAAATCTTGTAAATTTGTTTGTAAATTTTGTAGTTTTCATCTGGTAGCACAAATAAAATACTTAAGCTGGTAATTCACCAATGTTCTTACTAGTTGACCTTTGAACCTTTTGCCTCAAGTACAGCTGTGCAAAAGTAATTAGAGTATTATGTAATGAATCCTACTTAATAAAATTTTCATTTTAATTTGATAGTTGGAAAATAAGTATATTATAAGGGTGCAAGCTCCTTTTTCCAACAACTGAGATAATTCAGTAATTTACTTCAAAGAAAGGAATCAAATGAAATAACGCAGAATTTTCAGAGTATATGCTATGGTAAATCCCTTCTTTCTTTGAAAAAGAAGCTTATGTTCTTTGGTTTATCAAGGTTACTGTTTTGTGCCCCGTTTTTTAAGAATTTGCTGTGAGATGAATTTGATCTTACTAAGGGATTAGGGAACCAATCTGTTTCTCTATTTTTATACAAGAAATTCACTTGATCTCCTAGAAAATTCTTTTCCAATTAACTACACCGCTCTTTTCAGGTCGTTTAATGGAAACAGTATTAATTCAGATACGGTGTAGATACAAAGAAATCAACGTAGTGTTATCATTTGAGCAGAAATAAGTTGTGTTGTTTGTTTGGTGTGTGTTGCTCCTCGCCAGCTCGTGCTGACAGGAGCCATTCAGGTGGCAGACAAGGTGTCATCGGGCCGGAGCTCGGTGCTGGTTCACTGCAGCGACGGCTGGGACCGCACGGCTCAGCTCACCTCCCTGGCCATGCTCATGCTGGACAGCTACTACAGAACCATTGAAGGCTTTGAAGTTCTGGTGCAAAAAGAGTGGATAAGCTTTGGACACAAGTTTGCATCGGTAAGAATTAGAAGATAATTGCAAAGACTGTGCAGCATTAACTTTCTGAAAAGCTTTCAGTGTTAAACTGCTTACTTTGCGTCAGGGTTTGATAATTCCTTTCATAATTTTTGAATTTGGATTTAAAACATTTCCAGGTAAACTGAGCAGAACTTTTGGGTTTGGACCTGTTTCGTCAATATTGTTCTTGGTATTCTTTCTCTGGGAAGTCATACTTCGTGCTTTGCATCCTTTTAAAAGCATAGAACTGCTAGGGTTACTGTGGTTATTGAGCAAAGAAAATAAGAAGGTAGAAAAATCGTGTCCTCTCAAATTCTTCAGCTGAAGATCAGATAAAGCTGGGATATGAGGTTCTCCATCACTCTTTCTTTGGACTGTTCTGAATGCCACAAGAAGCAGATGAATGAGTCTGGCCAGTGTCTTCTAAGTGAGATTTTGCGCAATTTGCTGATTCCCAAATATTCTAAACTTGTCATAATAGCTCCCAAGAGGCTGTCACTGGTAATGCTGCCTCTACTTCTGTTCACTTGTCTTCTGGGCAGAAGGCTAGAAGCTCAGAAGGTTAAGTTGTTGCTTCCATAGCAAGTCCTTAGTATTTCACAGGTATGTGAATCATTTTCACAGAAAATTCACAGAATATTCTGAATTGGAAAGGACCCTGTTCATCTTGTTTGTATTAGAAAACTTTTCAAAGTCTTAGTGGAACTTCTTCTAAATGCTGCAGCTAACCATTTAACCAAGAAATCTGTACGAGGAACCTGGAGGAGGAGATTAGGTTGCCTGGGAGACTGTGCTGTTACTTACTGTAAGCATTACAGCAGTGTTGCTTGTTGGTGCTGAACCTTGTAATTCACAGTAAGAAGTTTCTACAACTTCAGTAGAAGTTACTTGCATGGATATTTTGTCCCTAATGAAATATTCTAAAGATATTACTTAATATAGCTAAAACTTGGAAAATAGGCAATCTGGAAAAAAGCAAGAAATGGAAAAATATACCTCTGTGTGTGTTTCATGCCCATTTTACATTTGCAAGAGTGTTGCAGTCATTTGGAAATCCATGTATAGCTACTCAGCATAAATCACCTCACCATTTACATGTGCTTGTAGGCTGTGGCAGTTTTTGATCTGACATTCTAAAGGTGCTTTGAGGCTTACAAGATTTGTATTTTGGGTGTTGGAAGTGATAGCTGATGTAGTCTGATTTTTTGTGTACTTTCTTGTGGTCTTTTAGCAGTGATATGTTTTATAAACCTTTGAGTATTCTGTCTTGGTACAGCCACAGGAAAACGTGAAGCTAGTGGCTTGACTTTTTATTCTCATATTTTATTTTGTATTAAAAAAAAAGTTAGAGTCAGGATGTAGATAAAATTAGATGGTATCCCTGGGAGACTTGCAGTCAAACACGTGTTATAGTTTAACACAAAGCTTAAAAAGAGAGATCTGTGTGTTCTTCATTATTATTAATAAATTCAAATAATCTATGATTCTTTTTGTTAAACCATTCATTTTAGTTGGGTAATCAAAGGATTTTGTTCTCCCTCAACAGCTGTTTTTCTCCAAATAGTGAGGCAGGACTTGGCATCCCTTCCAGATGACTCGCTCAGTCCATTGGTTCATGTCTGACAATGTAGCAGCAATAAGAATGATTTAAGTAGCTGCTTTTGCTTAAACTGCTATTTTTCCAACTTGCTCACTCAAGTAGCAATCTTTCGAAATGGTTGAAGCCACTCTTTAGCCATCTGCTGTAATCTGAGAGTACTGTAAATTTTTATTTAAAGGGTTATTTAGCGTATAGTGAAGGTCGGTCTTTTCTGGAGTGTTCTGTAGAAGTGGTGGAGTCACCATCCCTAGAGAGATTTAAGAGACCTGTGATGTGGTGCCTGGGGACATGGGTTAGTGGTGGACCTGTCAGTGCTGGGTTAACAGTTGGACTCCATGATCTTAAAAGTCTTTTCCAACCTTAACTATTCTATGATAAAATTATAATGTAAGCAGAAAATATGTTGATCATTCATGCCCTGTTTTAGTTTGGTAATTATTTGATAGAACCGTGCTTTGAATAGTGAGAACTAGACACTCAGTGCAGTTAGAGCAGTTCCTGAACCTCATCTCTGAAACTCTTGTTGTTTCATTTTCCCTTTAGTAGAGAGTTGAAGAGTAGGGTATTACTTATATTGTCTGGGTTGGAGCAAGCTTCATGTTTTTATGGTACCAGGGTTGCAATTTGGATTATTTAATATCAAATAACCAAATAGTAGACTACTTAATATTTCTTCTCAGTGTTTTATATCAAATGAGGTGAGCAATAAGTTTTCTATGTGTGGTGAACTTAGTGCAGTCTCCAGATGATAAATTTGCTTGTTATGTGGAATTTAATTCTCATTAGGCATTCAAATATGAGACATAATTATAGATGGAAGATACTCAGACATCCTGAAACTGCTAACCGTAGTGGAAGTGGACAGACTTCTGCTCCTTACTAAACACATGTATGGTTCTTAATGGATAACAAGTATCTCAAACCATGAAAACTGAAGAACAAGGAAGCCAATTTGGTTTTCTTCTTTATAGTGCTTTTCTAGTCATTTGTTACTGTTGACTGAGTTCAGCTGCAATCCCTCATCTCCCTCTATTTCCTGCCATTCAATTCTATTATGTTAAACTATCTTGCAAGCCATTGTACAGAGCAGTGTACTGCTTTTATGATTTTTCATGTCCTTGAGGCATTAAGCTTGCTATCTTACAGGCAGATAGACAACATCTTAGGTCAACATAAATGCTCTTCTTTTGTCTCCTCCAGGCAAGTACATTCAAACAGAATTATGTAGTGAATAGAAACTCCTTTTCCCTGAATCTCTTACCTGTTCTCAGCTATCAAATGCTAAAAGGAAGTAAACAGCTTTTACCAAATCTACTGTCTGTGGGGCAAATTCCTTTGATTGTTACTTTGGGCACCTCAGAATAAGGGGCTCACCCAAACATTAAAAATCTGTGTTAGTTTTGTGTCGAGAACATGAACGTTTTTTGATCTCGTTCACGTTTGTGTACTATCTCAGGGTGAATGTTAAGGTTCAAATGTGGAGGGGGAAGAGAAGATTGTGTGGATAGTTTGATGATCTAGGTCCTGCAGTGGCTTAAAATAAAAGACAAAGTATGTAACTTGGCTTTTGACTGACTTACCATGTAAATATAGTTCAGAATATGTCTTGATTATTTGTTAAGTAATGGATGCTTCAACAATTCTGCTTGTCCAATAACCAGCCGGTGTTTATAGAAGGACCAATTATCAGTTTGTAATTTTTTTCAGCATCTTTGGAACAGCTTTGCAGTATTTATCTGAATCTCTCCTCCTTGGTGCAGTAACTAATTTTGAAATTATAATACTGGGTTGCTTTATTGCAAAAGAATTAATGCTCTAGTACAAAATAAGAAACCATGTCTATTGCCATAAAATAGCCTGTTTCGGTTAACAGGAGGCTGTATTGCTTCATTTCAGAGAATAGGCCACGGTGATAAAAATCATGCTGATGCAGACAGATCACCCATCTTTCTCCAGTTTATTGACTGTGTGTGGCAAATGTCTAAACAGGTATGTTGTGTTGTTCTTCAGAAGGTAACAGTGTGAAGAGATGACTGAATTGAAACCCTGTGTCTTTATTTTTTGAAAAAAGTATTTGAAGAGGACAGCATACACCTCTGCTCTGCCCTGTAGTAAAAAAGAGTGTATTTACTTTTGTGAAAGTGATGCACAAGCTGTGGTTATGTTGCATGGCTCTGGCTGTGCAGGCATGGCTGGTGTTCTCGGATATGAGATTCTCAGACACACACTGAGGGATGTTTCATACCCGGCAGAAAGCTTTTACAAGAATTGCATCCGACTGCCTTAATGGGGTCTGTTCTGTTTGACCATTTTGTGAAGCTGTTCCTTGAACTGCAGGGACACATGTTGTTTTGTCAGTGCTTAAAGAGGAAGCAAGGGAGCTTTTGAGTGCTATGATTTAACATTATATGGTCAATAAGTAACAAAACAAAGCAGTGAACTTAGTCTGTTTAGGGTCAAGGATCAGGACCTTTATTTTCCTGTATGGTGCTGCACTGTAACAGTGCACTGAAGATACCTTACTCTGTCTTGCTAGTAAAAGCATATGTGTAACGATTCTGTATCTTATTCTTTTTATAAATTAAAGGTAGGTAGAACATTTTGAGATTTTTCAGTGGCTAGTTTGAGAAAGTTGAATGCCTTGTGTCATCTGAACACTTAGTCTGCTATGAAGTACATGAAAGTATTGCCTTAAAAATTACTTGTAGATGTATCCAGGCTTCTAAACTCTACCTTTAGCCTTTTAACCAGGGCATGTGCATATCCTTCTGCATTTTCCATGTAAACAATGAATTTGTCTTTCCTGGTTTTAGTTTCCTACAGCCTTTGAATTCAATGAGCAGTTCCTGATTACAATCCTGGATCACTTGTACAGCTGCCGGTTTGGCACTTTCTTGTACAACAGCGAGTTTCTCAGAGAAAAAGAGGTTAGTCAAACCACTGATTGTGTAATTGTATTGCTGTCTTTAGGTGATGGCAAAAGTTTTGGTTGTATTGTATTTGGTTATAGTCTTTGCAGACAGTGATTTTGAACTGGCTTTTTTCTTATAGAATAGTGCCATGCAATCACTAAAATATTTGTCAAGCACTGGGTTTGGAATCTTTCTAATACAGTAATGCATTATGCTTCTAAGTAAACCAGAAATGTATTAATTTTAGAATGTAACAATGGCTTCTATGATGGATTTCTTGATTTTATGCAAATACTTACTGTTCTTATTTTGATTTCATTTTAGAAAGTGACTGAGAAAACATTATCATTATGGTCTTTGATAAACAGTGAAAAATCTAAATACACCAATCCTTTTTATAGTAAAGAGCTAAATCGAGCGCTCTATCCAGTAGCCAGCATGCGGCATTTAGAGCTCTGGGTCAATTACTACATCAGGTGGAACCCAAGGATTCGGCAACAAGTAAGTAAATCCTCTGTAGTGTACAAAAATTGCTTTTAGACTTTGGAAATATGGATTTTGTGTCATAACTGACTTGTAGAGCAGTACTTGTAATCTGTTCAGGTTTTTAGTGTTGTATTTGTAAAGATGGAGAAAAAAAGCGAAATTAATTATTTAGTTCTCTCATTAGCTCATTGAACTTATTTCCCTGTTTAGTAGCAAGTCATCCTTGAGCTCTTTCTAGCCCTTTTTCTTGGACAGGTGTCTAAGGGCATTTGATGCCACTAAATCCTGAATGACAATGCTTAGAAATAGGGCTTGCCTGAAGAGTTGGGGCATTAGCAACACAAACACAGCTTGATCTTTCTTCTTTTGCTGAGAGAGCCTATGAAACCATTTCCAAATGAAATGACCCATTGAGTCCTTTCTCTTTCAAAGCTATATGTATTGGTGGTAAGATTTAATTTTTTTATATAACAGTGATGACCCAGCATTGTTTACACTGTGGATGAAAGCTGTTACTGAAAATTATACAAATGGATCAGATGGGAAGTCCAGAAAAGCTTTTCTCAAACGACACATAATTCAGTTCTGTGCTTTTAATGCCTAGGGACATTCTGTGTTTGTTAGAGTCTTGCTGGAAATCTCAGCCATGTGGCACATAAAGATGGTGTACAGAGATTTTTTTTGTCCTTTTTAACAGCTTGTGGAGGTTTGAGTAGGAGAAGATAGAGGAGCAATTTGTTTGACAGAAGCAGTCTTCACAGTCCAGCCCTTGGAATGAGTCAGTAGTTTTCAAGCAATACACTTCCTTTTCCACAGCTGATCTCCTGGATTATTTACAGCACTTTAGAGGCTTCAGGAAAGCCAGGCAGTTTGCTATGGCTTTTTACAAATATGTTGCCTATTTGAATTTGAAGTTCTGGTTTTAAAGCTTTTGTTGCTTGTTGTGAAAAATGAGGGTGTTTTGCAAAAGGTGAATCCAAAGATTTATTTTAGAAAGTGAAGGATTATAAGACATGCAAATTAGCTGTAGATCTACTTAAAAATGCAGTTTGCCATTATTTGGGAAAGCTTTTTGGCTGGAGTTTCTCATTAGAAATGCAAACCCAAGTGACTATTCCATGCTGCTACTACTGGTCCCTCATTTTCACCATTTTTGTACATAAAATGCAACTTTTTTTTCTTGCACATGAAATTCATGCTTCATCTTCACTTAAGCAACTGAATAATGAACATGTGTGGCCTGAACCATTTTTTTTAATGATGTTTCATAGAGCCATTACTTAGAAGCATCTTCTGCTAGCAAAACCATTATCCTACATCACCAGTCATCTTAATACGTACATTCAGCATTGATCCACCTTCCACAAGTGCCTCAGCATTCATCACAATCCTCACATGGGTGCATAGTGAGTGGTGCACCTCAGAGTGCTGGTTGAACTGGTTTTGAACTGGTGATGTGTTTAACCATTTGCTGCTGAAACTCCACTGCTGATAGCTTTGAATTACAGTTAACTGTGAAACAGCAATAACTTCCAGACAGGTACATTCAGCTGAAGGTAACTTTAGGCTCTGTCTCTGCCTTGGACATTTGTAATACTTCTTTTCCATTTGTTTCATTACTCTGAAAAGGAACTTAAGCGCAAAGTGGAAACTGTTAAAAGGCTCTTTCTGAGTAATCTCCTGAAAGCCAGAGCAGTTGATTTTAAACAAATGCAAGTTTGCTTAGAGAATTCACTAATAAAGTTTTTTATTTCATTTGTTTATTTACACTAAGTTGCAAATTTACTATTAAAAACTCAAGTAAATTTCATCAGTGAGAGAAGTTGTTTAATCTGAAGATGTGGTTCTTAATCTGATCAGTGTAGCTGAAATAATCTGGCTAAACACTGGACATTTGGCCTCTGGACTCTTAAAACTTTTTAGTAAGTCAAGAAATAAGCTTTGGTCAAGGTGTATGAGTAACTATCTTGCACACAATATTAAATAACAGGAAAATAAAACCCCTATGCTCCAGGAAGTGGTGGCTGATTTTGAGTTAGGACAAATGGTTTTGAGCAAAGATTGACTTTGGGGGACACAGCTGGAAGGCAGAGGGCTCTCAGGTTACAACAGTGAGTATTTCTGTTTAGCTATGACTTGCTATGCCTGCCAGGAGCCCTGGATACTCGAGCAGCCTGTGTACAAGTAGTTGGAGTGAAGTGCTAAGACTAACATGGATCTCTTTCTAGCAGCCAAACCCCGTGGAGCAGCGTTACATGGAGCTCCTTGCGTTGCGTGATGATTATATCAGGAGACTTGAAGAGCTACAGATCACAAATAATTCTAAGATATCCAATTCATCAACCTCATCAACATCTCCCTCACAAATGGTGTCCCAAGTACAAACACATTTTTGAAGAAAATGTTGGCTTCTTTCTATACTGTAATAGCAAGTGGTGCTTAACATAGATCTATAGCATAAAGAGGAATAATCTAATGCCTTACATTAGACTGTCCTAACACAAATTATTTTAGACTGTCTTCATTTGAGGAGGACTTCAAAACAAACAAACCCAACTCTTCAGTTACGTGCCTTTCAGAACCTGTGGACTGGGAACATTATTAATCAACTCATAGCTATGGAGGGCTTTATGAGTTATTTTGGTAGGTCTGGTACAATTGAAATGAAATGGATTTATTGTTTTCATAAGAATGCTTTAATTTATTACATTGTAGGTCATGTTCCTGTAAGGAAACTCATGCTCAATCTTACGTGTTGTGAATAAACACAATAATGTCAATAGGAATATTCACATTGTATAAAATTAGGCATGTGTGTATTCCTGTTAGGAATACATTCATGGAATTCATGGGAGAAAAATAAATTCTATTGCAAGATGTCAGAGAGAAGTGTTGAAACTTTAAGATTACCTGAGAATTCCAAATTTTTCTTTTTTTAAATAAACAGAAATATGGAAGGCATTTCACTGATATGCTTCTAAATAAAAAATTCAAATAGCTCAGTAGATATCAAAATAAAAGAAACTTTTTTAATGTAAATTGATTTTATTTTTTTTTAAATAACAAATGACAGTTGTACTGGATTCTGAGAAGTTCTGTTTGGGATAGCTGTTCAGCACTAAAGTACAGTACAAATTATCACTGTGGACAGTATTGGTTCTCTGGATTAACACAGAATTAAATGTTTCTAAAGGAAGTTTATATAATTAAAAACAGAACCACAGAGACATTGCTTTAATATCCAGCAATAGCCATAGTATTAAAGCTTCTGCTTGTCTTCTAAAAGTAAATGTGCCTGTTTAAAGGAGCTTTTATACCAAAGTAGGCAAAAATTCTCAGTTATAAATAATTTTTAAAATGTGTACATTTATACTTTACTGTTTAATTTAACTTCTGTTCAGCAAATTTATTCTTAAGTATTTAAGGGGCTTCGGTATCCAAGATTTGCATATAGTGTGTGCACTTACACTGAACGTTCAAGTGAGCTCTTGTTTCAAGCCTACCTTTCAGAGGCTTTTTGTAAATCTTTAATTTGTTCCTTTCAGGTATTTTTTTAAATAGTTGCAAGCATTTCTTATGACAGCACAAACTTTGCTCTTGATATTTAATTAAAATTTTGCATATTCTCAGAAGTTTAATGATATTCAGGCAATCCAGGAAATACTGCAATTCAGAATCTGTAAAGGACTCTAATATTGTTATTTTAAAGGAGATATTTTGATGCTTGAGGCTTCTGTCATTGTAAATTATTGTACATGTGGTGAGTTTTGATCTGCAAGATATAATAGAATTATATATAAATTAAGTTTTGTGTAAGTATATATAATATAGTTTATTAGAAATTCTGCAAGTTTGTAAAGTGTAAATATTTTGCATATGAAAGCTAAATTTAAAGCTATAGTTCCATAACAAGTCAAAGTTTAGAGGACACTGAATATTTTTAAAACAGTATTTTTTCAAAGGAATAAAAGTATCCTGCCTCTGGATTTAATTCAGTATATGCACTGAGTTGCACTATGTTTTCAGGGAAGTTCAGAGCATACGGCATGTGTGTTCTAAATACGCAGAATTATATGACTTTTGTCCTCTAAATTTCATTCTCCCATCTATGCTCTCCAGTATGTGTATGCAAAATAAGAATGTTGTGCCCAAATCTTGACTCGTTGAGGTAAACAAGATTCATTACATCAGATAAATGAAGGAGGATAGTCAGTTGTTCATGATGTACTTTACATTTTGAAAGCTATGCATAATCTGGTATATTTGCCTTCTACTTACTCGTGATATATTAAAAAAAAAAGCTATTTTTATTAGAATATTTAAATTTTCTGTATTTGAGTTTAACATGTTGGTGACATCTCTGAGCAGTGTGAAAAAGTTCTGAAAATCCAATAGTTTTTACTGTGTAAACACTACGTGATAATCTATTGCATTTGGGAAAGTGTAATATAATGGAAAGGATCTTTTTGCACTTACTTCATTACATATTACTTTGTTCATATTACTCTTCAGCTGAATTTGTCTTTGAAGCTCTCTAACATGGCTCTGTGTGGGCTTGGAATTTTTCAAGTCAGCAGATAAGATAGGTGTTTTAATTGTTTTTACATACGAGACCAACATAAGGGTGTTTTTAATCCAATATGTTCTGGAAAATACCACGAATGTAGGCATACAAACTTATCAATGCTAACAGAACATCTCTCTCCTTCCCCCATAACTGGGTGCTCCGGGCTGTCGTTCTGCACAGACCTCCTGTCCTCTGTGCACACTGTAGCCTGTTCCCTGCCAGGAGCACACCTGGGGAAGCTTCTGAGGTCGTGAAGAAGAGAGTTCCAGGCGCTGTGTGCCTTTTCTAGGAGGGGTGAAAAAGCAGAGCTGGGGTGTCAACATCACCAGCAATGAATGCCCAGTATCCCATAAGAAATGTCTGTCTTGGAATGCTAGTTTAGGTTTTTTGTATTCTTCCTTCCATGGACCTGAGGAGATAAGCTAGTTTTTGTGCTGGGCTTCACTTACTTATTTAGAAAGGTTATTTGTTGAATGCCTTCTTTATTTGCTCATGCCTTACCCTTCCCCCCAGCATCACTGTAACGGCTGTACCTAAGACATGACTTGTGTGCTACCTCCTTCTGATGTATTGTTAACCTCTGCCTTGAGTTCAGGTGTTGTCTCGCAGCGAGCATTCTGTCATGCATGAGAAAACATGATCTGTAACAGCGCAGGATCTCCTCAGTACTACCGCTTCCTCACTAACCGTGTCGGCCGCTCTCCTTGGATACCGCGGGACTGCTCTGGAGCCGGGCCCTGTGTGTCAGGCGGCATTGCGCCGGGGGGAGAGCAGCGAACATCATCCGTCTGCCGTGTATGTGCGGGGAGGGGAAAATAAAGATGTCAGTGCTGAACTCTGCCTCCAACAGCCCCTTTCCTGGCGCGCCGGCCGTGTGCCGCCTCTCCGTGCTGGGGCTGCAGGGGGCGGCGGGCGGGGGTTGCCGGGCCCGGCCCCGCCGCC
>VXAD01002609.1:2680263-2832788 GCA_013399195.1 Dicrurus megarhynchus | reverse complement strand
GGCCGCCGTCCCGGGCCGCCCCCGGCCGCCCCCCTCCTCCCGTCCTGCGGCCACGGCATCGCCCGCCCGGCCCCGCCAGGTTCGCCCCCTTCCCCGAAAGGTCCCGGGCAGCCCCCCGGGAATTCCGTTTCGTTCGTGCGGGGAAGCTCCTCAGCGCCGGCAGCCTCCGCTCCCTCCCGGGTGGGAAGCGGCTGGCGGCGGGGATGCGGGGGCGCTTTCAGCAAATCCACGGGCAGAAACAGAGATTTAAATTTGGGGATATGTTTTTCCGGATGGAGGGGTGGAATTAAATCTATTTCTAACACAGGCTGGGAGACCAAAGGCACCCCCTCATACACAGGTTTCAGTAACAGGAAATTTTCTCTTCCTTACATTATAATTGAACAAGCCCCGCAGTCTACTTGGAGAAAAGTTGGAATTCTTTATCGAGGTATTTGTTGTGCTATTGTCTTTGTGCAGTGAACTTTACATCGTGTTATTCAATCTCAATCTATATTCTCCTAGCTACCAGTAAGATTAATTTAATCATTGTAATGCAATTATTAATACTGTTTACCCAACGCTTGATTTCAGGTTTGCTGTTAAGAAATTAAGCTTCTTGCTGGGTGACCGAAAAGCTATGCAGGGATTTCCAGCCCACGTCGAAATAAAACAGTCCTCTTTATTCAGTCTCAGAACTCTAGCTCTCAGCCACGGGCTCAATTAGCCAAAATGGAAACAATTTTCATTCATTGCAATAACTCACTGTTCTGCTGATCACTTTCAAAATATACACTTTATTATTATATGCTGACCTCGGTGCCGCGAAGTGGCAAGGCTAGAAAGAGGCAGAGGGATCTCTCCAGCCCCCTTGGGCTGTAATTATTAGAAATTAATTGGGTTCAGGACCCTGGGTAGCATGGGTAAATTAATAGCTTGTCTGGTTGTTTAAATCCGAATTCTCAGTCCACAGGAGAGCAGGGGAGGGAGGCTCTCCCTCCCCAAACCCACCCCGGGAGAGCGCGGCAGGGCTGGGGCAGCGCGGAGCCGCCGGCTGATTTCCCTCCTTCTTTTCACCAACGCATTGTTTTCGGGGAGCTATTTAGGGGTTAAAAATCAAAAATAAAGATCCTGTATACTTGGAGCTGTCGTGCGGGAGTAAAAGTGAAAAGGGAGCCTTAGGCAAAAGGAAATTACTGCAAGCCCGCGTGACCTTTCCGAGAGGTAATCAATCAAGTGATCAACAGGGATATTTATCATTGCTAGATGGGGCTACTTTACAAATGCACAGGAGGGGGGGCGGGGGGATACACACACACACACAAAAGTTTGGATAAACCCGATAAGTCTGAAGACAAATACGGAGACTTTAATCACTGGGAAGATTGCACATTTTCTTTTCTGAGCTCTCAGAAGGAAAGGAAAGGAGAAAGCCACTGCAAAGTTTCCCAGCAGAAAATGCCTCCTGTACTAGGTGGTCACATGGAAGCTGTCCACTTTGCTCTGCAGTCCTGGGAAAGGCTGGGAACAACAGATGTGATTAAAAAAAAAAAAAGGCACCAAATACAAGGGAAAATAATAGCGAGAGATTGAGGCTTTGATAACTGGGTTCGGTGTTTGTTTTTATGTAATGTGTTTTTATTTGCTGGCTTGAAACTCGGAGCTGTAGAGCTCAGCCCTGCCTGCCTCTAGTCCCCGAAACGGTTAACTCCGAAAACGAAACAAAAAAAACCCACCCCATGCCCCCTACTATATGAAATCAGCGATCTGGTTCAATTAAACTTGCTCTCCGTAGCATAAAGCATCCACCACAATACAGGCAATGAAATCCAACAATAAAAGCCCATGCATTTTCTGCACAGTTTCCTTCTCCCTTGTAAAACATGCCGTCGTGTAAGCACCAGACATTTAATTTTGCTTCCTATAACTTACCGGATTCCTTAACAAACCTACTCTGACCGCTTTTTTTTTTTTTTTCCTTTTCTTTTCTCTCCCCATTTCCTTTATTTTTTCCTGCTTTGCGCTGTGCTCCACGCACCCGCCTGCACAAAGCCTCCCCGTCTGCGCCCTGCGCTGCTGCCTCTGAACGACTTTAGAGGCGGGGGAGCACCCGCGGAGCCCCCGCCGCCCCTCGGGAGCGCCGCCCGAGCCGCGCTTGCGGAGAGATACACGGGGAGCGGCTGCGCGCCCGCGGGGCCTGCGGCTGAGCGCGGAGCAGCCGAGCGGTGCCTCCGCCGCCGCGGGGGCTAAGGGAGAAAACCCTCCCAAAAAAACAGGTTTGGATGGCATGCGGGCTTAGGGTCCGGTAGCGGCGCGTGCCGGGAAGCGCAGCTGGCTCGGGGGTTGCAGCAGGGCTGGAACGGGGCTGTCCCCGCCGAAAGGGCCGCTGAAAACACGCGGCCGCCGAGAATGAAACGCGTTCATAGGCGGGGAGACGCGCTCGGTGCAGCTCTGAGCCCTGCACAGAAATGTTCCCCTACAAAAACGGTGCAGGGTGCCAACTGTGAAGTAGATCTTGTTTCTGCCTGTTGGAAGGACCTGGATTTTCACAACATCGAGGTTGAAAGGAAAACAGAGGAAAATGAACAGGCCGGAGGCAAGATTGAAAGAGCGGCGTGGAGGCCGGTGTGGTAAATGGGGACACCGGAGAACTGAACCTGATTTTCTGCTTCCTGGCAGATTTCCGTGTTACTTTGGTAGTTGGTTGCATCCCCCACCCCTTACCTGAAATGGACAGAGGCTTCCTGAAACCCAAAAGCTGGAGGTCTCTGTTTTAAGGGGCACAGCAGGGTTGTTTGCCTCTGTCCCTAGCCCCACTAGAAGGTGGTGATGCAGGACCATCCCTCAGCATGAAACAGGACTCACATATTATCTAACTGCATCCAAAAGTCATTTACCCCATACCAAAGAGAGGTGCAATCAATATCCTCAACTCAAGCTCTTTTCCAAGACTAAAAGCACTTCCTGGCCAAAAATGTCATCTCCTCCTATCCTCAAGAAGTTACCCCCAGTCTGCCTTGCTCTTTAAGGAGCATCAGTGGAGAACATAATTGGAAAAATTAAAGAGTAGGAGGGGGAAAGTAATTATTCCCCAGTAGAGAAAAACAAACACGTTCTGAATGTAGACAAAACATTGAACAGAGGGGAATTAATAGTACTACAAATCAAAATCCTATTTAAAGTGAAAATAGAAACAATCGAAATCACAGAGAATCTCAGAAGGGGAAAGGAATTTGAAAAGCAACCTCAAGTCAAAATAAAGGAATGGAACAAATTTTACTCAGTACACAGTGATAGTTAAAGCTGATGCATGAATGTTTAAAGAAACTGAAGTCCCACCATGAAGGTGGGTCAGCAGGTGAGAGAAAACCTCAGCTGATCACACACAAGAGTTTTGTGATTTATACCCACCGAGCCAGGCTAGCTCCCATTCTGCCAAGTGAACTGGGCAAGGCTGGAAAATCCCTGCAGAGGATGAAAGGGGATTTTCCAGTATGCCCCGTAACCTTTCCCTTCCTCCCTGGCCTCCCCAGTGGCTTCCCAAGAGGAAGGAGCTGGGGACCGGTGAGATCTGGGCTTTGAGGAGCTGTTGTCCCCTTTGGCCAAAGCAAAGAAGATGAACAACAGGGGCTGCTCAGCTCTAGCAAGTCAGTAAAACACTCTGGTGAAGTACATTTTCTTTGGCTGAAGCCACGTTCTCAAACAGGCCATGAAGGCTGGGGAAGATTTGGATTTTAAGCTGTTTAAAGATAATACGAAAAAATGTAAGGAGTACAATTGTAATGGGGTGATGGCAGACAGGTTCCCAGAGCTGGTAGTGCTGAAATAAATGGAATTTTGAAATGAAGAAATGAAATCATCTCTTTGTGTGGTGAAAGCTGTGTCATGACCAAGGACTGTCATCACAAACGTGGGGCTCCCCTTTGTTCAGGGCATTATCTGCTTTCACTCACGGTGTAACTCCCAGGCAGGAGTGGGCTTCTTGCTGCTTGTCTTTAAGGGAACCACAAAGGCAGGTTAACACATCAGCCTTTATAAAATCCACAACCCCATTTTTCCCTTTAAAGCATAAGGAACACATTCATATTTCACTCTCATTTCTCTCCAGTACAAAAGCAAGGGGTCGGAATTAATGAGCAAAGTATTTGTGTGACGTTTTATATTGTATTGGCATTTATATAGTGCTTTTCACAGGCTTCATGTCAAAACCCTTTACAGGGCAATAAATCATATACCTTTCCTGATGAAATTGTATGTAGGCAATTGGGCACCTATCCTGCCCTCAGCAATGTCCCACGTGCGAGACACAGGGAGTGTGATGAAACCTGCAGAAGTGGGTCTGAAAAAAATGGATGTAGGTCAAACCTTCCCCCCTTAATATCCTGCAACACGTTAAAAAGTCTTTAGAGCCCACTTGAACAGCCACAGGAAAGACCTAACCTTAACACGACAAAGCTTCTATTACAGTCTGAATTACTCAACATGCAAATCGAATTGTGGGTCTTACACTTAACCCCAAGGTTTTTTTGCCTCTGAATTTAAACAAGTTGTCCATTTACATGGAAAATAAGGATTTTTCAATTGAATTCATTTCTAAAAATAGTGTCCATTCACAAGGCTGAACCCAAGCACAGAATTTTGGATGCTAGGTTTTCTGTTAGCATTCACAACTATCCCTCCTAACATGAAGTCTGCAATGTGACAATGCATCTCTGCCCTGCTGGCGTTTCCCTTCTTATGTGCAGTTTTTCAGATAACGAAGAGTAATGAAGTTCTGAGAACTGTATGCCCGATTAGACTGACTCTTTTACACGTTTACTTGCATTCCTGCCGTGTTTCCAAAAGCCACTTCGGGGTAAGAAAAAAATGCAAAGTCACTTTAAGTCTTTTGGGGGTTGGGAAGCAGGAGCCAGAGTTCTGCTCCGTTGTCTGTCTGGGGCAATCACAGCACTTTGCCCAGTTAAGGGATTTTGGATTCCATTGGTGCCAAAGGAAGCTTTGTGGAGAGCCCCTCCTGGCTGATCGTGGCCCCTCCCTTTCAACCCAATCGCTCTGAGACGGCACAAAGGCAATGGCTCAGAAGCAAATGGAAAATCTTTGCAGTAGCTAACACCATTTGAAAACCACATTTCCACCTCCCCTATCTGTAACACACGAAAACTGATAACATTCTGCACATACTGGCTGATAGTTCAAATGCATTAGAACCAACCTAGTTATGATTTATTAGCCGGAAGAGCTGTTAGAATAATTTATAAATGTGAAAGAATACAGAAAAAAAAAAAAAAAAAAGTGCTGTTCTCCACCAAACAGACATTTAGATTACTTAATCTAAAATCAAAGCAACGCAGAACTAGAACAAAAGGTAAAGGCACATCGCCCGGCTCCATTAACTGCCGTGGGCTGGGTTAGAAGTGGAGGGTTCTTGCATCTTTGCAGAGGTGATTAATGCCCTGTGAGACCCGAGCACTCACTGTGCAGATGCACAGCCAAGGAACAAACTAACCTGGCCTCTGCTTTCTTTCGAGTTTTGTGTCAGGAGCTCTGCACCCACAGGAGCTCAAATTCACACACTGTTGTTGTGCTCTGATGGCAACAGAGCCTAATTTTATCTCTTGTTCCCCTCTGGGTATACACCTTATTTGGCAGTTTAAAGAATGATCTGTAAAAAATACACGTGCACGGACTTCACTGAGATGGATGACAACAATAATTAAAATGGTCTTTGCAGTGGGAGACACCACCAGCACCAGTAGTTAAAGCTGAAGTTCAAGAGTAACCAACACATTAAAGCCTGAAAGTTCTATTCTTTCTGGCAGTAATACATTTGAAGATTAAATTAGACAAAATGTTTGTTACAACAAACGGACTTCTGTTTCTGCATTCAGGATTATGCTCCCAGTCAATGTTTATTATGCTTTTGGTTCTATATATTCTAAAGGTCTCAATTTCCTACTTCCATAATTTTTTGATCAGTTTTGTTTAAACTGGGAGCCTTTTACTTTTCACTTTAAAAATTACTGCTTCTTCTTAAAAATTCTAGCAGATTATGGTATCTGGAATGAGTACTAAGGAAAAGGAAACAAGCTAAAATAAATTACTATCTAATCTAACCCATCTGACTACTTCTAAGGTACCTATTATTGTGGTATCAAAGTACTGGATCTCTGATAGCATGTGATCTTTGATCTTAAATTGGACCTCCAATAATATTTTTAATTAAACATCTTATTTGATGCCTGCTGGAGCTAAAATGCAAATAGTGTCACATAAAGAATGGAAGTTAAGAGAGCAGGGAACAGAAAACAATGGCTGGTTATAGTGTGGTTATTGTACCAAAGCAAAGAACCCCATCCTCCAGACCCTGTGGAATTAAAACAATCAGCCTCAAGGTTCAAAGACTGAGTAGAAACTACCTAGAAATGAAAAATGCTTTCAATTTATAAAAATTAATAGTGAATAAAACAGTTTGTCAGAAGCAAATTCAAGGTACTCACAAGAATAATTTAGAAAAATTGTAAAATTTTTTTGCTTCCTTTGCCCTCCAGCACCCAGCAAATATTCCGTTCTGTTGCAATACTTCACTAGGAATTTTGTAGGACTTCCACACCGGCTGAGACAAACCATGTCCATCCTCTTTGAAAGGTGCTTCCAAATCATTTTGTGCACAGAAACCATTGGTACTAAAGCACGAATTCACTGCCAGACTTTATTCAACTACATTCACAGTGGATTTGGAAGCGATTTCTAAGAAGAAGGAAAGCATCCTCAGAGCACGGCTCTTTGAGTCTGTGGAGGCTTTTATGAGAGCACACATCGACCCACACCTTCTATCACTGCAGGGCAAACACAGACAGCGCCTGCAGCTGACAGCAGCCCAGGGTGTTCAATTCCTCCCACAGCAGATCAGAGTTACTCCCTTGTATGTTATGTGCTGCTACTTCTGCTTGGGACACAAGTACAGATAGCACTGCTCAGAACTTTCTGCTAGATAAGGAATCCCCAAAGAATTCCGTGGCACTTAAACCTAATGTATATTAAAAACCCATCAAGTGCAGTGTCACGATGCTTTGACTACAGAGTAATTATTTTTTAAAATATCTTTGTCATTTTCTAAAATGTCTTTGTACTTTTCTAAAATATTCCCATTTCTTTCTTTCATTCTGCACTCATCACCATAATAAGAGCACACTAAACAGCTCTTAGACCATTTTTTTCCTGAGAGGAGGATGAGTATATGTGAAGTGATTTATGAGATTTAAACTTTTCACTTTGATACAACTATGTGTGAAGATATGACCACTCTGAGAGCTCTGAAGCCTGGAGGAGCAGCCTCTTGGCATCTGCTGCCTGGAAGAAGGCAGAGTATAAGCACTGGTTATCCACACTTACCTGAGGTCAAATTCAGCTCTTTTCTTTCAACTGTCACACAGATAATGACAAAAAAATCTTATAGCCACAACCACTGCAAGCAGTAAATAGCAATAGATATCGGATTCCAGAAAGAACAGTGATGGAATTTACATTTATTTTACCATGCAGGTAGCATTCCTAACGGCAGGAACTGAAAAAGCCCATGAAGGTGGAGAGCCAATTTGTGATTTCCTTCAGACAAAACATCAGGGCTGGTGTTGATGACAGGATCAATTCCAGCAGAGCCATCCCATTGCCTGCCAGTCCCCTGAGATCCCAGCAGACCCTCCCTGATCACACAGCAATGCCCCATCCACGTGTCATGTTTGAGCAGGAGCAGCCAGTTCTGCACCTGAAGAACGGGTGACAAAACCCTACAGAAGAGGCAGGAGAGCGAAGATTTCATTTTTCTCCTTCTTCACATTTCATAAGGTAACTGTGGTTTAGCCTTTTGGTTTTCATTTTTCAGGGAAGTCCTTAAGCTTAGTTCACAGCAGTCTTTATGGTTGAGAGCTCATTCATCAAGAGCAAAATCTCAGATGCAAAGTTCATGACAGAGTGGTGAGGTGCAAAGTTGAAAGAGAAGGAAAATATTTTTTCCCATCCCAGAAATCCTTTCAGAATTTCAGAAGCACTCTCAATCACAACAAGATGACCTTAGAAGTGGGATTTGCTTGTTGTTTGGGGGTTTTGTTTGTTTTTACAGAAGCCTAGGGGAAAAAAGCACCCTAACATCATCATAACCGAGAATTTGGACTCTCTTGGAATGTGAAGACTTTGGGGGTTAAATCCTTCTTCTCAGAGAGTCAGATCAGGGTTAGAGCACACCCCCCTCTAGATCCTAGCCTGAAAACAAACTCTTTATTACAGAAGTTTCCCTGAAACTGGCGTGTTCCCACAAAATGTTTCAGTGGTGAGAAATAAAGAGTTCCCAAGTGTAAAGCACTGCCAAAAAATTCCCAATCATTTCTAGCCAGTGAGCAAGGAAATGTGTTGTTTTGCCATCAGTGGAGAAGGAAGCCCCTGTCCCAGTGGTGCTGTAAGGTCACGCTTCATCTTGTCCCCAGCAATTTGTGTGGGCACCCACGACTCCAGGTACCTGGAATAATGTAGGGCCATTTTCTAATGCATTTCAGGAGTTTGTATTGCAAATGCCTGTATAAAAAGAATAAACATGGCTAAAGAAGACAGGCAGAAAGCTACAGTGACCTCTTTTCTATCCTTTTACAGCAACCTCTCTTCCCTGCAAATACATATACACATCCCCCTCATGATGTATGAAGAGATTTTGGAAATAAATCTTTCAAAAATATTTACTCTTCGAACCTATATGCTTTTAAAAGAGAGGTGGGATCCAGGTTTCTCCTCTGGCACTTAACACTTGCCTCCTGCTCACATATTGGGAAAAGCTGGGAAAGAGAAGCTCTTATGTTGCCTGAAATTGAGTGCAAGGTGATACCTCCCTGATTTGTCAGAACTCAAACTCTTTCTGGAGGACAAACTAACCAACCCATGCTAACTCCATCTTTTTCCCAAATTTCCTTTGCTATCCCCAAACAGGCAACACAACACCTGCTGTTATCCCAACAAAGCAAGTGCTACCAGAGAGGAAAAGCACTTTATGTCACAGAGCAAAGAACTCCTCCACTGGCTGCTCTCAAACAAAATCCAGCTGAGAAAAAGAAATCCTGCTTTCTCACTGAAGACGTCCTCATGTGCTCAAAACAACCCTGAAAGAACTCAAAGGCTTCATACAATTTTTAATTAATTCTATCTAGACACACAGCAGTCTGAGAAGCTGTAGTATTATACATATAACCTCCTTACGTTTCACTATTTACATTGTGTTATTCTCTGGCTGTTTCCCAACTTTATTCACTCACCCTAGAGATCAATTTAGGCACCAAAATAAAATATGATCTTATCTTTGCACTGCACAGAAAAGCGAAACAAAATTTCTCACGGGAGACAGGGGTTAAGGCACTGGACTGGGTGTCAGAGAAGTGGTGTTCTATTCTTGGCTCTACCACTCACTTGCTGTGGGAGCTTGTAGAGCAAGATACAGAGCAGGAATGGAGACTCCAGCCAAGAAATTTCTCCTCTGTAACTTTTCCTCTTTCATTATGCATGAGAGTGAGTTTTTCCAGCGTTCAAGCACACATCTGAAAGCTGGGGAAACACGATTCTACCAAAATACAGAACCAGCAGAGAAAGAAAATGAGTGGAAAACATCAATTACAAAGTTTTCTTGGGTACCTCTGAAGAACTGAAACAGAATCTCTACTGACACAGCGAAGATAGAGAAGAAATTCAGCCCCAGCTTCAGCAGGCAGTGCTCCAAGGACTGCACTGGACCTGCACGTGGGCTGACTTTGGTCTGTTGTGCTGCTACTCCTTGATCTATTTGCTGCTTCAGACAAGTTTTCTGAGACAGTGAACAACAAACAATCAGACCAGGGGGGACAGGGTTTGCTTTGGGGTTGTTTTTTTTTCAAAAACAGGAACCTACACTTTGCTTTTGAAATAAGCAATCTGACTTTTAAAAAGTAAAAATAGACTTCATTGTGGCAATTTTTGTTCTAAAGCCATAGCCAGGACTATATCCAGACCGGGAGTAACTAACTAACTAACTAACTAACTAAACTGCCTAAATTAAGAATGACAAACTCACAGTTAACTCCTGCTGGAAGCACTATTTCCTTGCATAGGAACAGGGCGGGCAGTACTTCTTGCTTTAGGGAACAGCTGCGGTCTAATGCACAAAATTGAAACATTCTAATCATTTCAGGAGAGCTGAAGAAACAGTTAACATGTAGGTCCTCACCTGGTGTGGCTGGATCCTGTTCTACCATGCCAGCTAATGAGTGAAGGGAGAGATTTTTGCAACTACTGTGTTCTGTGTGTAAAATATATCACAAAGCTGATTTATCCTGGCCATATTTATTTTTAATCATCTTACCACCTACTCAGAGAATCTGCACCACATTCTGCTTTGAGCCATGTTCAAGATGCTCAGTGCACACTCAATTCATTTGCTGACAGTTTTACAGCTGGGTCTCAGACCCTTTAGGCTCACAGAAACAGAAAACTAATCCAGTCATAGAATATTCTTCAATATTAACCTTTTTCTTAAACTTTGTATAAGATATATGGTAATAGTTTATACCTTGTTTTAACATTTTAAGAGTCATATGAAATCAAAGATTGACCAATAACCTCACAAAAGCAGCTGCTGTGTAGCGTCAAGTCTCAGACACAGGCGACCCTGGTTGTACTGTATAATAAAATATAATGTCTTGGCCAACAAGAAGAAAATTTCTTATTCAGCCAATCCCTCAAAATGCCAGGCTTTCAGAAACTTTTGGTCTGAGAGTCAGGCACACCTGGACTCCTTTAAGGAGTCCAAACATAGAATATATCCACTCATAAGTGATTTATTTAAAATGTTAGCAGGGAATATTGGTCTCCTTACGTACAAAGTGTTTCTTCTCTCTTCCTTTTTTGATGTCAAATCTCTAATATTTCTGATTTTTCAGGGCCTGTAACAAACTGTCCCAGGGAGTTGCTCAGTAAGGCCAAATAGCTTCTTGATACATGACTAAAATCCTTCCAATTTCACACTTTCTAAAATTTTCTATCTTTTAATTGCTGAAATATTAGGTAACCACAGCCTTTAATCTTTAATCTAAGTGCAACCCACACTTGATATATAACAATTATTTCTTAATAAAATGTAATTATAAAAAATTCAGGGCAGTCTCAGGGAATGTGCAACCGTAATTGTTAATATACCTGGGGGATTATTTCCACACTTATGTATATTAGGCACTATATAAAACATAGGATTTCTTGGGACATTATCAACAAAGGAGAATATTTTCTTTTTTTAAACCTGCTTTTTACTGATTGCATTATCGAGTTCAATTTTATTAGCTTGAATCTTCTGGGAAGGATATGATTTTAATAATGTATAAAAGGTTTGCCTGGTAGTTGGCTGTTGGCTTTTACTGGGTACTTAATGTAATCTGTAATTACTGTAGCAGCTCCTATGTTGGCCAGTGCGTTAAGGTCACTGGAAAGCTCTGCTGGCTTGCACTTGGTGTACAAGAACATCCCTCTGCTGATTGATGGCTGCACCCCATGGAAATGTTTTCATTTTGTCCTTGAAGCATTCCTTTAAGGAACACTGTCAGTATATATTCCTCCTTGTCAAGCAGCAACCTGGGGACAGCCCAAGATCTGCCTTTGTACCAATGAGCACTCAGTAACATCTCCTTTGGCTCTCACTTTGGGTCCCAAATCTTCAACCAGTGATGTATATATCTCTTAATTATTAGAAAGGGCTCATTTTAAAAGCACAATTGACCTTGCACAAACATGAAGATGGAAAACACTTGAAGCCCTTGCTATACTTTTTTAAAAAAGGGAAATTAAGTGTTGCAGGACTTGTCTTAGCGAAAGTAGATTTTCACCTTTTTAAATATTGTTCCTTCTTGCATGTTTTTTCTTTAAGCTGAAAAATCCTGAAATATCTGAAACAGTTGGCCAGAACTTGGAGTTGAGATACACACTTAAAACATGATGTGAATGGGTTTTATTACAACGCCAAACCGAATTTTAAAGTGTAACATTGCCAAGCCAGTGAGTCACCTGTGGCTTCATGTGTCACCTGTGGCTTCATGTGTCACCTGCCTTGGTGGTACTACCAAGATAAACTTGGAACTAGAAGTAAAATGCTGGAAATACTCCAGGACTGCTGTATCCCTGAGTTTATTAAGCTCACTCTACTCACAAGATTTCCATTAAATAGGTTGACCACTAAACCACTGTATTCATCACAGAATCAGCGATTTAACTATTAGTCTACATGTGTTTATGATCCTCACTGGATGTAAACCAACTTTTTGTCCTGGTGGTATAAGTTTGCTACATTAAAAATGACATTTCTGGGGACAAAAATCCTTACGGGAAGTTCTTGTGATTGGAGAACGAAAAATCAACTTGGTAGAAAAATGGATGATATCAAAAAGCTTATCAATGGTTGGGGTTTTTTTTCTGTATTGCATAACAATTTTTGTACTGCCTAACTCTAGTGATTCTATGCATTTATTTCTGGGAAATTGTTCACGTAAAGGTTCCTGTGCTTTCACAAGGAAAATCAGGAGAAAGAGTCTACTGTCATTTTTCAGAATTTACCATCTATTTCGTTTCAAATTCATGGTGGCTGCTCTCTCTGAAGGCGAATAGAACATGGACTCATAAGCCATAGGAAAAGAAAGCTGTAAAATACTTTATAAATAATATTTTGGTATTTAAAACACCAATAAAGAACCATTCTCCTAATTTTCAATAAAACAAAACAAAAAAAGGCTCCCTGAAATGGGTTTTAAAGAATTTTTTCGGTATAGAACATCATGTTTTAGTGAGTTGGTTACCCATTTTCTCAGGGAAATTCTTTCATTTCATCTTCACAAAAACCTGCTGCTCTGTGGAGTTGGCCATCCTCATCTCCAGTTCTAGCCAAGAGGGACTGTGGTTTTTCTGCATCTCACAGCTCCCGGGACAAGGGTTTCCTCTCAGGAGAAGATCAGTTTAAACTATAGATAAGAGCCAAACAGATTTTTTTCCTCATATCAAATCAACTTAGCTCTTATTGCAAGTTTAAACCTGCTGCAAGACCAACACAGGTGGAAACTAAACATATTGTCCTTCACGTCTAATGAAAGAACAGGGAGCTTTTAAACATCATTCTCTGTAACTGCTAAATCGTTCACATATACACACCAACAGACCTCGTCCTTTGGACAAGTCTTGTGATTGTTCACTGAAAATTAGTTTTGTTTTACTCATCAGCTGAGTTGCATCATTCTTATTATCAGAAAAAAAACCAAAACCAACCAACAAACACATACAACCAACTGAGTGACAAACCAGCTGATATTTCTGTATCCTGCCTGGCTAAGTCTATGGGTTTATCTTTTTCCTATAAATAAAAACAATTTAAAATCAACATTAATAGAGAAGAAAGCCGCTATTCAAGACATCAGTGAGAACCCCCGTTACCTGTAAGGCTGCTACTGTAATCCCTGATAATTTCTTGGGACCAGAATCAAAGGACTACAGCATGCAACTTCAATTAAAAAATCCAGCCAGAATAAATAGAGAAAACATGAAAACAGTGATTTTCTGTCACTCCGTTTGAAAGGAAGAGTTAAATTAATACATGAAAAGATCCTATCAGCTCTGACTTGTCTGAGTTATTAATTGAACACCTTCTTGGAAACACATAGATAAAGACGTGTACCTTAGAGAATATGAGATAAGAGTGAAAGGAAAGGGAGAGAAATTAGCAGTTTTGCCAGTTCACTCCCTTAATTGTCAAGCTAAGGCTGCTCAAAGCTGCCTGGAGCAGCGCAACACGAAATGGTAACGAAAGTGCGGGCTGGTGATGCAGAAGATTAAAACTTCAGGATTATCCTTAAACGTACTTATCTTTAGACACAGAAGAGGCTGTAGAGCCAGCTGAACGATATAAAGCTGTTCTAAAACAAGACAAATATCTACTCCATGTGTTATAAGCAGTTCAAGCTGCTTCCTGTGATGAAAAACATGGGCTGTACGGTAGAAATACTACAGCTAAGTACAATAGATCCCATGATACAGTTGTTTAAAGGAATATTAGAGTGATGAAAGAAGTGATGGAATTCTGCTCTTTAGGAGGCTCAGAGGCTGAACAGGAGAGAAAAAAAAGTTTAAGCATGCTGATTTGGTAAATGTTGCTGATGCTGGAAGTTTGCGAGCTAGAGGACAGTTTTATGCCCGGGTTCTCCGGAAACAATAGAGCTCGATGGGTCTCTTGCCCCGGGCAGGGGGAGAGCAGGAGAGCGCAGCTCAGCACTTCCATCCTCAGCCTCCAAAGGGCGGCGGGTTCCTTCCCAGCGTGCTGCACAGGACGAATCCAAGCAGCTCAGAAGGGCACCTCTGGAGTCAGTAGCAGTCCTGGGACCAAACCCCCCTCATCACTTCATTGCAGTCAGTTTTCATCCTTTCTGCCTTGTATTGTCCCCCGCGGAGCGCAGTGAAGCGCCCAACTGTACAATTCAGATAATACCAAATACAGTAATAAGAAACAACCTTATTAAAATACTAATCACCGCACTAAAATGTTTCCTATGAAATTATCATAGCTGCCAATATCCCATCATTAATGTACAAAAGTCTGATTATCTTTTCAATAAAAACAGAGAAATTCCAGCCTTTAAACTCGTTATCGTGGCAAACCAGAATGCTATGATAATGCATAAGAACTTCGGTTTGCAGCTGTAAAATTCCCAAAAGTCCTGTGACTTGGTTATAACTTTGTTATAGATGATTACCTTCCTCACTCACACAACTCCCACGTTTGCTTTTGGGAAACAAAGTGTATATTCCACAAAAGCAAATAGTAAATTTATTTAAATAAATGAGAAATATGGAAAGCAATTTATCCTACAACATGTTGCTGTGTACTGGAAAGCCTGACGTTTGCACATCTGGTTTCAAATCATACAATGCATTTTTAGAGGCAAAAGTAAAATTGAAGATTTGCAAATGCTGATCTCTGACACTATTTTCAATGGGGTCAAATTGTCAAAATACTTTGCCAAGGTGAACCCTAATCAGGATAGACAGGAAATAAAATTCTTTAATTTGTGCAAATATATGTTTTAATTATTTCTTCAACCAAACATAAACTGAAAATTAGTAGTGTTTTGAGCAAACTTGAAAGGTAATAAAAATCTAGTGTTAACCAGCATTTCTTAATCACTTCCGTTTATCTAGAATATACACTGAAAAAATGCATTTTAAATACCTTTTTACATAGGGATGACGATTCATTTTAATACCTCCTGTGAGGCTTAAATAACATTTTAAAAATTTTTGCTTTGAATTGGATTCCATAAAAAGAATTTATTTAAATTGCAAACGTTTCCATTTAATGGCAGTTTGTCTGTACTTTAAAAAAAAAAGCAAAAAAACCCACCAAAAAAAACCCAAAACAACCAACAATTTGCACATAGTTTCACTTAAATTCCCCTCTTTGCACATTAAACTGTGTAATGCACCGAGTTCCACTCCAGTGTTTTACAAATGAATGGCTGTTGCCATCTACCGTTGGAAAAATAGGATAAACAGCAAGAGATAACAGCACAGATAAGACGTGCGAAACAAAGGCTCCAGCAGCCACAGAGGATAAGCTCTCCCTAGCGAAATCTTTGAAATACAAAATTCAAGTGACCAAAGAGAGGTAGAAAAAAGTCCCTTCCACTTCCTAAGCCGTTGTGATTTTTAGGTCTGATCCAGCTGGGAAGTAAACACCAATCCAAACCTCGACAACGTCTTTATGCACGGATCTGAGGGTTCAGAAGGCTTCACCTAGAACTGCAGCTAGAGTACACACAAATTTTAAAAAATTAACTGATAAAGCTTAATTTTAAAATACTATTAGGCCCAAGTTCCAATCATGCCTCTGCAGCCTGAAAACTGTAAATGCAGGAGGTAAAAGCCGTGTCCCGGCTGCCTGAGCACAGCCATGCAACGCAGAGATCTGGCTTGAAAAAGGACCTGACCTGACCCATGGAGCAGGGCAGAGTCACCAAGCACAGGACCAGGACCCGGAGCAGTTCTCCCAGGCTCTCGTGCCAGAGGTTTCGCACTGCCTGGGGTTGGTTTTTCCAAACTTCTTTTGGATAAAACAACTTCCCAGCTTGGGCGTGTTGAGCTGAAATGCAGAGAACTGGGCAAAGAAAGGCAAAGAAAGTTATTATATTCTTACACCATCTTTAGTCCATGGATTTTAGCATTTACAAAGATTTGATTGCATGTCTTCTCTTCACCATTAAATTACTTATGCATAAACAATTGAGACATATGCTTCTTCCATTCCCTTTCCTGATAAATACCCTTAGATACCACATCCAAGCACATTTTGAAGGTACCCCTTGTTGAGGCAATCTACAAACAGAATTAGGGTAGGGTTCTATTAATGTTTGCCAGACCTGTCGGAGGTTAAACAGCCTTTGAATTAAACCATTCTTTACTCTTTGATAATTATTATTTTTCCTTAAGACACTTTCTGTTGCCTCATAAGCAAGGTCAACTTGAACTGTTTTGTTAGACTCAATATCTCAGTACAACGTTAACTCTGCTCGTGCTGTTCTTACAAACTCTGCGTGTGCTGTCACCTCTGCCAACAACTTTCGGAAGTGTTTAGCAGAATGCTCAGTAACTGAAAAAACTCCAGCTTTTCTGTTGGTCATTTCAAGTACATTGCTAAGTGTACTTTAAATTTGCACACAAAGTCACACCAACATGTGAATTTATACTTGTCCATCCTTGCATAGAAACCTCTTGCACTGATTTAAATCTTCCTTGGTTTGTTTGTTGTGCCCTGACACATCGCATCCAACCCAAACAACCATGATTAGCTTTCTCGCATTAGTTTGAAAAAAACTAAACTGGGAACAGATTAATGAAAGCAGTGTAAGATAAAATCCTGCTGCTTTCATGTACAGGGAGTAAAAAAGGGCAACGACATCGAGAGGTGACTGAAAGCAGAGGCCAAGGTAGAGCCAGGAGTGGAGAACAGCTCAGGACCGTGCCTGCCACACAGCACCACAGCTGGAATCAACCTGGCTGAGACCTCATCCTGAGAAATGTGCGCTTGGAAATGTGGTAATGGGGGAGGTATGTTCATCCCCTCAGGGGCCCCAGGTCTGTCAGCTCCCAAAACACCCTCAGAGCTGTTTGCACAAGCACTGTAATGTTACCCCTCCTGCTATCCTGCCAGTTCTATGGGATCTCCTAAGGGATTTCATCCGTGGTCTGCTGATTTTTTTTCCTAGCTTCTCCGCAGAAGAGGATCAATTTTCCCACAGGGACAGAGAGCTCTGGGGTGTTCATAAACAGCACCCGAGAAGATGACCATGCAAAAGGAAGGCAACCCCAGGCACAAAGGAGTGCAGCGGGGCCACTTCATCCTGCTGGGAGGGCAGACAGGTCTGGGTCACCTTTGGCCAGAGCACTGTCCCCGTACCCAGCCTGATACAGCAAACGTCCTGTGGCTGACCTCAAACAGCCACAATGCTCACCCTAAACAGACCTGAACCAGCCGTCCTTCAAAGCTCAGCCTAAACATCTGCTACAGAAGCTCCTGAGCACTCCGTGCTAATTCCTGAGCATCTGGCACTCCACAAAGTCACCCAGGATGTACAACCCTAAATCCCGAACTAACCGAATGGCAGCCCAGAGTGTGAACCTCAATAGCACCCTTTCATAACTCTACTGAGCACAAGAGGTCCTCTTCTCCCAAACATAATCATAAATAGGATTTTTAAAAGATTTTAAAATCAAACAAATCTGGAGACATTAAGATGAGCACTTAAGTCCTGAGGGAAGAAAATTGACTTCATGCCAAATGATACAAGATGGAGCTGCTGATTGGGGCAGGTAACTGCTGCTGGATGCCAGGTGACTTTATTTTCCTATCTGCTCCTAGGAGAGACATTGAATACAATTCCTTTGACACACTTGCAAATGGTTTTAAACACTTCAGGGCTGAAGTAGCTGAGAGCTTCTGTTTGCATTCCTAAAAAGCCACATTAGCACGTTTTTTGGCCTGTTTCACTGGGGCAGGTAGGGCAGCTGTGCAGGCTGTTCGGAAACAGTAGCAAGCTGTACCTACAGCTCCGTTTGTTGTCCTCTCTGCAACAATGCCACGTTGCAGTTTTCCTTGCGTCCATAAGTAAATAGAAGCAAAAGTAGACCACGTTCTGAGTTCCTTAGCATTTTCTCCCTGACATGGGGATCTGCAGAGTAGATACTTTTTTACGACTACAGAAATGTGGCAGTTTAAGCTTATCACTTCTTTCAGAAGGGATAGCTAAAAAAAAGTCATTTAAAATGCCACCAAACCAGGTCTATTTAGAAAACAAGACTTCTTTTTCAGAGAGACAATTGTAAGTCAAGTAGAGTTTCATTTGAAAAACAATGTCCTAAGCACATGAAATATCTTGGCTCTACACATTTAGTTGAGAGTTTGAAATTAAGTATTTGATGCTAAGTGAAAGCTGTTGCTTGGAAACAAGATAAAACAGTGAAAACACAATTGGTTGAACCAAGAAAGAACATTACCATCAGCAGAGCCAGCACTAGTTTTAGCTGGATCAGATTTATTAAGCAAATTCAGATTCCAGTACCAGAAAGGCCCTACATATCTTCAAGTGTGTGGGGTCAGCCTCTCCTGTTTCTGTTTATTCTGGCTGCAGAAGGTTTCTTTCAAACAGAATCAAAAAATTAAGTACCCAAGTTCACTCCCATCCTCTGTGAAAAGAAAAAATAGAAGGCCACAAGATGGCACTGGTCAAACGCTGAGGATATTAACGGAGAGCTGGTAAATGAGCACTGATGATGCCCAAGCACAGTTTGTAGAGCTGTGTCTGTGTTCCACACGTGCACCCCGCAGGTCTGGTGAACCTTCTGTAAGTGGTTGATGCCAGATACAGAAATATCAAGGAGGTTTGGCTGTGGTCAGAACTAACAGCAGAGGTAAGCAATCAGCCAGTTCCCGTGATGGTCCAGGATGGGCCCTGGGCATTCCTCTCTCAGGCAGGCTGTGCTGGGCCTCAGCACATCACTGGCAGGTTTGGTGCTGTGCCCCTGGCATAAAATAGGCAGGTTTGGTGCTGTGCCCCTGGCATGCGTTGGAGAGTTTCTCTTCATGGCAGTGCCAAAGCCTGAGCACAGGGAGAGGAATTGCTAAGGGAGGACAAGCTACAACACCTTCCCCTCACAATCCCTGCTCCGCACTGCAGCGAAGTATTTGTCCCCAGCTCCCCGTGCTCCGTCTCTCACGTTTTCACAAATTTAGCTCCTTGCCGCCAAAATCGATGAATAAAACTCAACATTTCTTGAAGTCGATGAATAAAATTCAGCATTTGTGAGCTTCCATCACCGCAGGGCTCTCCTAGATAAGATCTCGGCGGCGGCGAGCGCATCCGTCCCACCGCCCGCACTCCGAGGGGAGCACACGACAAATCTCGGCGGGGACCGACGCTTCGGGGGCTCCGTTCGGGATCCCCGGCCGGCCCAGCAGAGCCGGGGGCCGCCTGGACACCCCGATCCCGAGAGGCCGGATCCCGCCGGCGGGGATGGGGGGTTTGGGGGGTGTCGGGGCGGCGCCGGCCGCGCACCCCACGTCTGAGGGAGCCGCGGCTGCTCAGCGCCCAGCGGCGCCGCGCCCGTTTTGTTCTGCTGGGGTCCCCCGGCTACCCAGGGTGGGCGGGCCGGCCCTCCGGTCCCGGCCGCCGCCGAGGCTGACAGAGACGAGCTCTTCGCGGCGGTAGTGGCGCTGAGCCTGCCGACCGCGGCCTCCACGAGGGGCGACGGCGAGAGCATCCCGGTTGCGGAGGAGGGACAGAGACCCCAGGGTGGGCCGGGGTGTAGATCCCCCTCGCTGGCTTTTTTTTGAGGCCGTACCTCTTTCCCCCCCCGCTTCCCTCCCCTTTCCTTGGGCCGCTCCCTTCGCCCGCTGAAAGTCAGCGAGTAAAACAGCGGGCGGGCGTGAGGGGCGCAGCCGCCATTAGGGTTAGTTAGCTGCAGGACCTGGCCACCCCGGCACGGGCCGCGGCCGCCCCGTGCCCCGTGTCTTATACCCCGCGGTCACGCCCTCCGCGTTCCCATTGGTCAGAGGGGCGCACTCCTCCGCTGCTATTGGCTGTGAGGGGGTGAGGGGGCGGGGCGCGGCGGGTGGCGGGAGTTTGGAACGCTCCGCGTGCTCTCGGGAGCGCGCCTGGGAGGGAGCGCGCCTGGAAGGGAGCGCGCCTGGAAGGGAGCGCGCCTTCCGTGCCCCGCGGCCGCGGGTCGGGATCCCGGAGATGCGGCCTGGGTCTAGGACGGGGACCGGCCACCCGGAGCCCGGCCTGGGGCCTGCAGCGGCATTTAGGGGCTGGTGCCTGGGGTTTGGAAATCAGTGCCTGCGATTTGGGGGCCGGTACCGGGATCTAGAGGCTGGTGCCTGGGATTTGGAGGCTGGTGCCTGGGATTTGGAGGCTGGTGCCTGGGGCTTAGGGCCGTGACCTGGTGTTTGTGAGCTGGACTTAGGGGGACTGAGCCTGCGTTCAGGTCCATCCTGTCTCAGCTGAGGATCCCTGAATAAGGAACCAGGCCATCCCTCTCCCACCGTTCCCCCAACGCGGGGCTGTACCAACCCCACCAGCCCCCTCCTCCCCCTCCCGTGCTGTGTTGGATGATGGTTTTTATTCACCTCTGCTGTGACCTCTCTTTGTGCGAGGCGGATGCTCCCTGCGGTGCTCCCTGGAGCATTCACCTTGGACCCCTCTGCTGCCTCCTGTTCCCCAGAGAGGCTTTTGTGTGTTTGCTTTTCTACCCTGAGATTTCCATGCAAAAGCAAGGCGTTTTGCAAGTGTAAAGGAGTGTGAAACAATAGTGTAGAGCTCTAGCTCTTCCCAACTTTAGTTGTACATATGCCATGCAGGATTGTTCTGGTAAAGAGTCTCACAAAAAAAGAAAGATGTATTCACAGATTAAGAAGGAATAAATTGTGCAAGATGTTATGATTTTTGCTGGTGTGCTACGGACACAGACTTCTACCTGCTTGCTCCCAGGTAGCTGTAATCTTGGGTTCTTTTCCATGAAGTATCAAGGAAAATCTATTGTAAGAACATTTATTTTAGAAACATTTTCTGTGCACTGTGTTAGGCTCAGCCTCCCTGTACTCTGTCACAGTAATCTATATGGGCTGGAAGGCACCCAGGGAAGCAAGGAGCCTTCTGTCCAAACTGAAATCTTCTTACTAGCAGAAGCTCTGACTTTCACCTCGACACCTGGGACCATGTATTGAGCTTAATTCCAGGGAAGTGGCCACCAGAAACCACAAGAAAGGAGTGGAGCGGAAGTCCTTAGGCCAACATGGTGATGATTTATTCATGATAGATTTGGAGCAGAACTTGCCACTCCCTGCTAACTGTGCCAAAATCAGGAGGGCGAAAGAGGCTTTTAGGACAATTAAACCCTTGATTCTGAACTGTAATGTCATGGAAGGTGGAAAGTTTCCATCCACTGGGATTTTTAGTCATCCCTTCCCTAAGCCTGAGGCACACATAATATCATCCTTCTTTAATGCCTTGTACAAGCAGCTTCTCAGCTACCGTGACTTGTGAAGTGCCACTTTCAGAATCCATGTTACATGATCTGTAAGCTCACAGCTGTCCAGGTCAAACTGGAAAATACCAGGGGTAAAGCAGCAGCCTTTAGAGATTGCTGTCACTGATTGTCACTGTGGGTGACACTGTGGCTGGAGTCTGTCACTCAGCCTGTGCTGAGACCTGGAGCCAGAGTGGGAGCACAGCCTGGACTGACACACAGAGCTGGCACAGCAGCCTGCTCAAGGGAGACCTCTGCCATTTCTTCCCACAGCCTCCCATCTCCCCAGGACATGACAATCCCACGCTTTTATGGATAAGTACAGGAATCAAACAAAATACAGTGCTGTTGGACAAGCACTTTTCCACCCCAGTCTCCGTGGCAACACCAGAATCTCTGGCATCTCACCAGCATCTTTGGTCAAGGTATTTTGGGGATGTCGCAGGTGAAGGACATTGGGAATGTGTACACTTCAACTATGTGTTTTGTTTTGAAAAAAATACTGGGAATGCATTTGACCTGCCACTATCCAGGCAACTTCAGCTCCTCGGAGAAGGCTATAGGATGTATCTTTCCACTGGTTGGAATTTGGCTCCTGTTTCCCTTTGCAAAGAGTGGCAAAACCACATTCCCTTCTGTAGCTCCTTCCAAGATCTGTTATTTCAGTTCCTGGTGCACTAGAAAATCCAGGAGGATTAGTCACTTCCACATTCTCCAACTCCAGCTGTAGCGAGAGGCCTGCTGAGCAGACGCTGCCGGGTGTCACACGCTCCGTGTCCAGCTCCCAGCTCTCCTGTGCGCTGCTTCATCACTGCCCTGCCCCGCCAGCAGTGCCAAACATTCCCTTTCTCCTTGAAGTTTCTGGTTCCCACCGACGCTGGCATTCCTGGTGTGCGTGGGGAGCGCTTGGCACCCCTGGGGAGACCCGCACTCGGGGGTGACCCGCCTGCGCTGCGGGGGGACGGGAGGCAGGGGGAGGCTGAGGGTCCTGGGGGCGTTTGGCGGTGTCCCCGGCGTCCGCGGGGCTCGGGGCGCGGTGCGGGGCAGGAGGGGACGCGGAGGTCGAGGAGGGGACAGCGCGGCCGGGCAGGGGCGGACAGCGGAGACGGGCGGGGCGGGAGGCACTAGGGAAGTAGCTGGGACAGCTGTACCAGCGGCGTTTCCGTAGTGTAGTGGTTATCACGTTCGCCTAACACGCGAAAGGTCCCCGGTTCGAAACCGGGCGGAAACACTGGCCAGGGAGGCTACTTTTTTTTCCCTTTCTGCCGGGCCGCGGCACCGTTCTCAGCTTTTCAACCCCGTTGCCCGCGTTATTTTAATTAAAGCCACGGCGCGGCGCGGCCCGGCAGGAACATTAAACCCGTTTTATTCCCCAATTTCCCAATCTGCCCCCGGCGCGAAGGCCGGAACTCGCGTCCCGGAAGCGGCGGCGGCGTCACCGGGACATGGCGGCCTGAGCGCNGCGCCGGCACCGAATGGGGACCACGCCGGACCCCCCCTGCCGGTGCCCGGTCCGAGCCTCGCGTTCCGAGCCTCGGGCCGCTCCCCCGAGCCCGGGTGTGACACGGTGTGACAGGTCCCGGGTTTAGCCGGGCTAATCCCGGGGGGCCGGGAGCGCACGGCCTCCGCCCGCGCCCCCGCGCTCCGCCGCTGCATCGCAGCGCGCCGGGTCGAGCAGCAGCCACCATCTCGCTGTCCCTCGCACTGCTGCCAGACTGTCCTGAGGGAGCACGGGCAGGCTCGGACTTCGACTGCTCTGTAATCATTAACTCTGTTAAGGAGAAAAAAGTGAAATCTTGCGTGTAAATTGGTTTTTTTTTTTTTTTTTTTGCTTTGGCAGATCAGAAAGCGGCTGCAGCGCGTTCTCAAAATGCAGTATTCCCATCACTGTGAGCACCTGCTGGAGAGGCTGAACAAGCAGCGAGAGGCCGGATTCCTCTGCGACTGCACCGTGGTCATCGGGGAATTCCAGTTCAAAGCACACAGGAATGTGCTTGCGTCCTTCAGCGAGTACTTCGGGGCCTTTTACAGAGATGCATCTGACAACAACGTTGTCTTGGATCAGACTCAAGTGAAAGCTGATGGATTCCAAAAGCTCCTGGAATTTATTTATACGGGAAACTTAAACCTTGACAGGTAACACGCTATTAAAGGGGGAAAGGGAATAGAGAAATAAACTTTGTGGTAAGGCAGAACTGTATCTTTTGTAATAAGCTGTGGAGAAACAAATAGCAGTGGATGTGATACATATTGACAACTTGGAAGTTCATCTGTGTGCTTTAAAATACCCCGTGACATGTGAGTGCAAAAATAAAGGTGTGCTGTCTGATATTTCACTGATTGATAGTTTCAGTCTCCTGCTGTTTCTGTCTGGGTTGGGAGAGATTAAACATCGTGCATGATTACCAGGAGAGGGAAGGACAAGTGTGTGTCTGGAGGTGAATTACAGTAGTTCTTTTTTCAAAAGCACACAGGAACTGTGCATGTGGTGGAGACTAAAGTCTGAGGGATGGATGAGGATAGACACAATTTTAAAATTTGCATGATCTATTATTTAAAATTTTATATTACATTGCCCAAAAGGAGTCACAGAAAAAGCGTGTCCCCTCATTACTGCACTGATTTTGTGCTTGTTGTGCTGCTTCTTCACATACGGTGAGGGTGCTTTTTTCTTTGCATTGCTTTTTTCTCAGTGAAAGAGATTTCTCTCTCATGAAGGAGGTGTGTCTACTTAGAAGTACCAAGTCCAGGGTTTTTACTTCTTTCTCAATGTCTGATGTCAAATGCAGGCTTAAAAACTTTTCTACTGAACTGTGGAAACTCATACTCGATAATTTTAAGTGCATAGATGCAGAGTATTTATTTTAATTAGCTGCAAACTTTAACAGCAGCAGAGCTGAAGTTAGTGATTGGTGCTTTGCCAATTACAAAAGAGCAGAATTGTGCAGAGTTCTTGATGTCCGTGTGGGACTGCAGCAGGAGAGTTTCTGGATTTTCTGAGCAGGTGGATCTCTGAAGGAGGAGGAAGGTGAAAGTACCGTTCTTGCCCGGAGAGAACTGTTTGGCTACAGGTGACACCTGTCATGTTGTCCTGTGTCCCTTTGGGGCTGCTGCAACTGCCTGCAAAGTGTGTTGTCCTCAAAGGCGGTGGGTGCATGAGTGACACCAGGAGGGTACTTTGAACCCAGCACTCCCATAGTACAAGATACTGAAACAGTTGTATTCATGTGGAGAGTAACTGTGGCAAGTTGTTTATTGTTCAGTTACATTTACTGTGTAATAGATTGTTGGAATGAGTTTGTTTACCATTAATTTCTCTTTAAAGTGCTGTAAATCCATAAATGCACTCATGGTATGTGTTGCCACCTTTTCCATATCATTTTTTCCTAAACCATCCTGCCTTTGTGGCAGGAACTGAAAAATAGAGTGTAGTGGTTTAAATGAGGACTTCCTTGGTGTTAATGATGTCTGTGTGCAGCTGATACAGAGTTAAGACTGTTTACAAATCGTTTTATAAAACAAGATTAATACCTGCCATTGAAGTGCTGAGGTGAATGCACTGCTAGTGAATTATCTGAGACTTTGGCCAGAAGGTTTATGAAATGGGATTTCAGGTATTTTATTTTCCAGTGTTTTATCCCTTCGTGCTACATTATTTCTGAGCTGTTTGGACCAACAAGCCCACATCTAGCCTCACCACCTTACAAGTTGACTTTTAACTTAAAATTCTACAAGAGGCATGTAACTAAAATAAAATCCTCAGTTTGAAGGTCTGCAGACCTCCCTAGACACGGACCTTCAGTTCAGAAATAATTGACATTCTAGAGCCTTGTGGCACTACAGCACGGAGAAATTAAATGTTGCTGTATGTTCTCAAAGTTACATTTTCTGCCAGTATAACTCTTCTGCAGCTCTGTGTCCCTGTGTGATACAGTTGGTGCAGAACAAATGTTTGCTTTGTCCAGAATGTTTCACCCAAGTTTTGTTTCCTTGCAGCTGGAATGTTAAAGAAATTCACCAGGCTGCCGACTATCTCAAAGTAGAAGAAGTGGTCACTAAATGCAAGATCAAGATGGAGGACTTTGCTTTCATTGCTAATCCCTCTTCTACGGAGACATCCAGTATCACTGGGAATGTTGAAATGAATCAGCAGGCTTGCCTCCTGACTCTGCGAGATTACAATAATCGGGAGGAGAAGGAAGATGCTGCTGCTGCTGCTGCAGAGCTGGTTCAACCACAGGCAAAGAAAGCAGCTCTAGAAAAGAAATCGCCTCAACCCAAGAAGCGAAAGAAGAATTTCAGCCCCGCCAAAAGCATGGAGAATAAATCCCTGCACTATCAGAACGAGGTGGCCGGGAACACATCCTTTGAGATGTTTTTAGATGCGAATAAGCTGGCCACCCACATAACAGAACAGGCTGCCCAGGGCAGCGATAACTCGGAGCTGCAGCTGGCAGTGGTGGTGGAGAGCGAAACGCTGACAGCACAGGATATCCTGGCCCAGACCATGGCAGCCAAACAGAAACGGGGAAAGCCTCAGCAGAGCTGTGCCCTGAAGGAGCACTGCATGTCCAACATAGCCAGTGACAAGGGCACTTACCAGCTGGAGAGCTCGGGAGAGGAGCTGGACCAGAAGTTCTCCAAAGCCAAGCCAGTGTGCAACACCTGTGGGAAGGTGTTCTCCGAAGCGAGCAGCCTCCGTCGGCACATGAGGATACACAAAGGGGTGAAGCCCTACGTGTGCCAGCTCTGTGGGAAGGCTTTCACCCAGTGCAATCAGTTGAAAACGCACGTAAGAACTCACACAGGTAAGCCACTGGCTTCAGTGTCTCGTGGGCTGTGGAGGCCTGGGATCACACACAGCCTGGGAGTGCAGGACTGGAAAGACTCTGACTTCTTCCTCTTGAAATTTTGTCTGCTGTCACTGTGTGTGCAGGGGTAGTACCGGTATCCTGGTAACATGAAATGTTTCAGCATTTTTCAGTACAAAATCAGAGTTTGTACTTTCAATAGCTAGAGAGGACTATATTAGTCTGAGCATCTTGATTTGTCTGAGCATCCTGGTTTCTGGAAAGGCTCAGGGGTCCTTCAGCTCTGTAGAGTGGTGGAGTGGCCAAAAACTACTGTCAGTAGAGCATGAAAAGCAGGCTGTACTTGATACTAGAATTTCTGTTGCTTTTTTTTAAACTTCAAAACATAATATATGAGAACAAGAGTGGGGAAAAAAATCAGTCTTATAGCATGTCCTGTAGGGTCTTCAAAAAAAGGTAGGAAGGTTGGCTGAATTACTACAACATTTGAGATTTTATTTAGTAGCTGTGCAGCTGAGAGATGTGATGGTGTTGTGATCTCTGCATTCAGTAACATTACCAGGACCTTGTGTCATATCAAGCATCCGAGAGAAATCACTTAAGGAACATTCAAACGTTTTAATCCAACATGTCTGACTTAAAAAGATGATGAACAACAAATTGTTGGAGCCTGGGAAGATGCAGGGGAGAATTCCTGTGCTTGTCTTTCCGTATGTTCTGTATGTTGCAAAGCTCTGAGCAGAGGTCGCAGTGGAGCTTTTTCCCAGGAAGCTGTGAAGATGTAGGAGATGTTGAGGAACAGCTGCAGGAGAACACCTTGCTCTTCCTGTGACCTAGGGAGAGAGTTTCAAATTGTATCAGCCGGGGTCTAACCAAAGATTCACACGTGAGGTGGAGTTTGATTGCAGAATTCAGGGACAGTGCTGGGAGGAATGTCAGCTGTACTTTGTACCTTTGAGGGTATTGTCCTGGGAATTTTTGCAGGAGTGGGGAGGGAATTCCGTGGTGTTGGTTGCTAAATGGCATGCTAGATGTCTAATACTTTTACTTTTGAAGTTTTTATGTACATTATTTACTCATGAGGTTTGATTGTGCACTGCCACAGAGTGGCAGAGAAAGGCATTTTTATACTTCATAGAACTGCAGAGTTGCACAAGCCCTTACGGGAGACAGTTCACCACTAAGAGAGCATGAATAGTCAGAGAAGTACCTGTAACATTCTGCAGCAGACACTGATGAGAAATTAGGGAGCACTAGACTGTGTGTTGAAGACCTGTTGCTGTAGGACAAGCAAGAAAAAGCAGATGATATGTTCATTTTAAATATTCAGAATGATGAACAGACATCACCAGCAAAGAGTCTGAAGTAGCAGCATTCTTGGAATAATGTGGAGAAGGTGGCACTATTAAAAACATTATTACTTCTGTTTTTTACCCAAACATAATGTGTTAAAAATAGTCCTGTTATGGTCTGTGTTCTACTTCAGTGGACTGTTCTGCTTCAGTGGACTGATTACAGGATGTTCCAAGATGTTATTTGTGAGAAGCATTAGAACAGACTCCTGAGCTTTGGTCAGGTCATGGATTGCAAAGCTTTCTTATGTAAATAGAGAGCACAATGGTGTTGTTTTTCACCAGGGGAGAAGCCATACAAGTGTGAACTGTGCGACAAAGGCTTTGCCCAGAAGTGCCAGCTGGTGTTCCACAGCCGGATGCACCATGGAGAGGAGAAGCCTTACAAATGTGATGTCTGCAACCTGCAGTTTGCAACCTCCAGCAACCTGAAGATCCACGCCAGGTAGGCACAAGTGAGATCCTGCAAATGCTTATCCTTGGGTTTATTTAAATAGAAACATTTACTCCAGTGTGAGCAAGAGTTACACATTCACGTGATTGTGGCATTGCTACTCCTTTTCCCATGGGACTTTTTTCACAATGCCTAAGGGAATAATGACATGGATGTACTTGCTCATTAGGGAAGAGATTTGTGCTGGGAGAATGGTACAGCCTGGATCTGGTATCCTTGCTTTAAACTGCTTGTGGCACCAGAGAGGAGAGAGTTCCGTGGTGGGAAGTGAGAGACGTTCTCACTTCTGTCTGTGTGGGGCTTTTGGCATTTTTGGCAGGAGCGGGAATGATACTCCCGTGTGAGGAACCATCATCTTACATTTCAGTACCCTAAAGTGCAAAGCACGCTGAGTTCCCATGGTGCACGTTACCCGTGCAGGGCCTGTGGTTCAGCTCAGCTGCCGTGGAAGTCACGGCTGTGCCGATCCCAGAGGGTGTGAGTTTCACACCAAACTCACTTGTAACCTGTTTGCCGTACCCCAGGAGGAGCTCTGGGGATACAGCACTCCCTGAGGCCGGTTCCTCAGCCGTGGGTGCTGCTCCCCGTGCCCGAGGGTGACTGGGGTGCGTTGTTGCAGGAAGCACAGCGGGGAGAAGCCGTACGTGTGCGACCGCTGCGGGCAGCGCTTCGCCCAGGCCAGCACGCTGACGTACCACGTGCGGCGGCACACGGGCGAGAAGCCCTACGTGTGCGACAGCTGCGGCAAAGCTTTCGCCGTGTCCAGCTCGCTCATCACCCACTCCCGCAAACACACAGGTACGGGCACAGGCGGGGCTGGAGAGGGGCAACGTCCTGGAAATCCACCTTAGGAGCTGTCATCCAGCTCCTTTCTCGTGTTTTTTTTCCTTTGATTCCAGTTTAGGGAGCACTTTCTCCCGCTGGACATTATCTCTGTTTTGTTTTGTTTGTTCTTGATGTGTATTCTGGTTTATATATTGAAATAACAAGGTCCTCTCGTTTCCTTTAGGAGAGAAGCCATATATCTGTGGCATTTGTGAAAAGAGTTTTATTTCCTCTGGAGAGCTCAATAAACATTTTCGGTCCCATACAGGTCAGTTTTCAGACAAGCTGCTTCCTGCACTATAAATTATAATCTACTTTTACCCTTTTGCCTTTAAAATACACTGTATTGGGCTGTACTTGAAAGTAGAACAGTTTCTTAATTTATATATCTCTAGGTTAACATAATGTAAAGAAAATATTCATTAATTTTTTTAATTGCCTTTTTCAGAGTAGTATCTGTGCCACAGCATAGGTGTTGATGTATGATCGAGGCTTTACTTAAAATGTTTGGGTCTTCTTGCTCTGTTTTAAACTATTTTTCTGGAAATAATTTTATTCTGAATAGAGAGACAGACAAAATAAAAGATACGAAGTTGTATTTCAAAATAGAACATTGAAATCTGTTATCCTATGTCTCTAACTGTATTTTTTTCAACATCAAGATTGTTCTCACTGCCAAACCAATTTTTTTCAGGTGAAAGACCATTTATCTGTGAAATGTGTGGAAATTCTTACACAGATATAAAAAATCTTAAGAAGCACAAAACGAAAGTTCACACAGGTGAGTTCCTTGTGCAAAGAAAGGTTAAGAAACCACATCAGCTCTTTTGCTTTCCATGCTGAATAAATCTTTTTGCTCATCCAGGCCTGAAATTAGAAAACAAAAGAATTTTGGATAGTAGTTGTTTTTAGGGCTAAAAGCATCTGTATCCAGCCTTGTTCAGCACTGGCTCCATACTCCTTGTCCTCTGTCCATCCTTGTGTATTGACCATAAATCCCTTGCTCCTGTCATATGGAAAAGGGAGTAACTGATGTACTCTGTGTACATCTGGATTGGGAGGGAGAGGGTGACAAAATGAGCCATACACGGAGACAGCTTTGAGTTTAGGAGGGCCCCAGTGCAGCAGGAAGCCAGTGGTGAGGGCAGAGCAGCACTGAGTGTGGAGAGCACCTGGCAGAGCTGGAGGGGTGAGCTGGGAGAGCTGCCAAGGCAGGCCAGCTCTCGTGGAGAGACAGCAGGGAGCCAGGAGTGCCTCAGCACTGAAATAACAGGCTTTGGAGCATGCTTTGGTAGAGGAAGGGTCAGATATCCTATGTGGCTTAATCAGAGAGCCATCCAAGAGCAGTGGCTGGCTGCATTCCAGTGGGAAGGCAGCAAGGAAGCCACTAACAGGGATTTCAATTAAGAATAGAAAGTAATTTTTCAAGTGACTGGATAAACTCTGGCTGGCTGGAATGAAGTTAACCAATGTTGTCGAGGAAGTTTACAGACAGATGATACTTTGTACGCTGCTATCTCAGTTAAAGGAGGATGCTTGGATGTGGCTCTGCTTCTGAGACTTTCTGGGGTGGAAAATCTCAAGGAAACTTTCATGATTCCAAAGATCCTTTGTTCACTCTGATGTTCAGGGTTTGTTACCTTCTGTACCATGCCAAGTAGAGATCAGGTTGGAATGCATCACCCTTCCAGCTGTCACACTACAAGCAGCAGCAGATGTGATTCCCAGTGCTGACATTGTACTTACAGCTGGTCTGGCTTTGCAGCACATGGAAGCACCAATATCCCAGCTGCCCAGGCAGCCTGTGACACACCAGGTGTTGGCTCTGACAGTCTTTGGAAAGGGAATTTGCAGAATTTGTGCACAAGCTTTTGAACATTTCTTTCTGGGTTTTTTTTTGTTTTGTTTTGTTTGTTTCCACAGGACCTGAAACTCCCCCTGATTCTACTGCACTTGATAATTCTTTCAATGAACAAGAATCCATTCAGAGTCAGAAAAGTCCTTTATCGGAGTCCATAGATGTGAAACCCTCTGAGATGTCTTTAGCACTTCCTCTCCCCATTGGGACTGAAGACCATCAGATGCTGCTCCCCGTGACAGGGAGCCAGTCCCCTTCATCAGAAACATTACTGAGATCTACTGTGACTGGATATTCAGAACCTCAGTTTATTTTCCTGCAGCAGTTGTACTGACAGAGCAGTGCAGAGCTATCCAGGTAGTTTGGTAGTGAACTTGGAAATGTTTGGTAAGATGAACACAATCAAACAACCAGTCATGCTCTCTGAATTGGACTTGTTCTTTGTTTTCCTCTGTGTAAAGACACCTGTAAGGCATTTCCATTGTGCAGTGCTGAATTGTGCTAATCTACAATCAAATTTCTATTTGTGATTAACACTGATTTCCAGGAGATGATTCCTTTCCAGCAACACCTGCCTTAAGAATTCTCTGTTACATATGTTAATGTATTTTGGAGTTCTCTTCCCACGTTCCTGCTGATTTGATGTGTCACAATGTCATTTGAGAACAGATATTTTAAGCCATATTTGATAGTTTAGGAAGATTAACCCAGAGGTGTAGGGGGAAGTCATAATTTGGATGTATTAGTAAGCCTGCACTTAAAGGTGCTCGAATAGTGCATGATGAAGGTAGGTCAGTGCTCTCCTGAGGTGCTTGCATAGGTTTGCTGCTGGCTGCCAGAAGTGCCATCTTCAGGGGAAGCCTGACCAGAGGGAAAGAAAGGTTTGGGTGTATTTTCCTGACAAGAAAAGTAAAGAAGCATTAATTTTTGTCTGTAGTGTGGCAAGTTGGAGGGTCCTAATGGCATAGATACTACTGGGTCTTCTTTCCAACAAGTCACCTTTGTTTGTTTAAGTGAATCCAGCATTGTTGTATCTTGTCCCAGATTTATTTTTCACATCCCTAAAACATCCTGGGTTTGGCACAAATAGCAACAGAAGGAGAGCTGGGACATGCATGTTGTAGATGAGGCGAAAAGATGCAGTGAGTTAATTAGTGTGGCATGAATCAGAGCTTCGTAATCCTTTCTTTGCTGTAGTGCTGCTTCTTGTGCTGGAGAGGAAGTGCAAAAGAGGAAATAAATCCTGCCCTTCACTGTGAAAATAATAAGTGAACACTACATGAGGGGGCATTAAAGAATAATACAACAGAGCAGATTGATATTCTTCCAGGCAAGGATTTGTTAGAGTTTAACTGATTTGTTCTAATTGAAGTTTTTGTGTATTGCTTTACCTCTCATGTCACTTGTCCACAGTAACTGCACAAAACTGGTACCTAGCAAGGCCCATGTAAAGATAGGTTTTATTACTAGCAACAGACATACTTAAAAAACATTTTAATGTCGTGGTAGGGTCATAAAAGACTAGGTGACAATAGAAGTACTTTTCTACTCCATTTTGCCAGTTTGTGCCATTAACAATTGTAAGCATTATTTATGTAATCATCAAACAGTAATGAAACAGTCATGGTACTGTACCAACAATGCATTTAAAGCTGTCCTTTGTTGGTTATTTACTTGGTGCTAGCATTTATTTCCACCGATGCCTTGTGTCCAGACACTGATAAATAGAAGAGCATAGAAGATACCTCTTAACTGATTCTGTTCTACATGGAGTAATAATTAATCTGCACCTTAATTAAACAGACTTGTGAAAAATTTCTTGGAGGATTTCATTTAAAGAGTCTGAAAATGGTCCCTTGACTCCTGAGTGTGACTATAAATTCTTTTTCTCTTCCTACATGTTTGTATTTGTCAAGTAATAGACCTTTTGCTGCTTTGTGTTGAACATTTTGGTATTTGGCACATCTTTAACCTGCTGCTTGGTCACATTTTATGCTTTATTATATGGTAGATTTGCTGATGAAGCCTACCATGGACAGCAGGAGTACAGCCATGTTCAACAGGAACACCCGTAATGCAGGAATCTCTCACCCTGTCCCCACTGGAGCTAATTATTGCTGGGCCTTTAATTTCTCTGCTTGTCTGTCCCACTACACTCATGAACAGCTGATGTTCATAAAGCTGCAAAAGTCAAAGGATGAAGTTCTCTGGTATTTTATTTTTGGCATTTGCCTTTGTCTCCCCTCTTGTCTCTTTCAGCTTCTGTTGTTGGTGTAGCCCCCGAGGGATTCCTCAGCCTTGCCATTTAAGACTGAAGAACCACAAAATCGGGATCTTGACTGTGTGTAGCTTGTACTAAGCTTCCTCTTTACTGTCTCTCTCAGAAAGTAGAGCAGAAATCTTGGGATAGACATAGGTTTAGTCATGAATACTGAGAAAGAAAACACCATACGACTTCCGTATTTCAACAGCTTTGGAAGACAAACTAATAATATGCTGCTGGTACCTGAGGAAAAGCAACTCAAGATAACCATAGCCAGGATAAGTGACCAGGAGAGAGAACTAGCTCTGGAAAAAAACCTAAACAATAACTACATTCCTACGTAGAAAATGCATTCCATAACAGTGTTTGTTTGGACTGTTTTTATATTTCTAAAATTATAGCTTATTACTGTATTCTTAGATTTCAGACTTTTTTAAAAAAATACAGTGCTTAGATTTATACAGGATTTGTTTAGATACTTATAACAGTAACAGTTGCTTTATTAGTCATTTAGTTTTCTTTATAGACAAGAAGATATTCATTATTTTTTACAAGACAACAATTTTAACCTTTCTTAATAGAATACACGGGCTTGTAGTTTTGTCTTGGAGCAATAATTTAGTGACCTGCACTCTTGAGTCCCCATCTGAGAATCTTGATTTTTATCCTCATCTTTCGTGAAGATATCTCAGCTGCTGAGGTATGATCTCTACCAACTGTATTCATTTACTAGAATATAGATTTTAAATAAAAAAATAAATATATATATATATATTTGTAGGTGTGTTCAGGCTGTAGGTCTGGACTGTACCTTTTGCCAATAGATGCATGGAAATCAGCTGCACATCTAAGTCCTAGGCTTAAGGATTCTGGATTCATTTTGAAGTACAAGGCTTTTAACAGTGTTGGTAATTTCTGTAAGGGATTAATATGGGAGAGCATGGAATCTTTTTAGGCATACATGTCCTTGCAAAAGAAAAGAAGGAATTTCAATAATGCTATTAAGAGTAATACAGAGAAAATGACATGATTTGTCATACGGCTGCTTCAGTCAATTTTGCACTGAGGTTGGTGCAAGTTTTGCCTGAACAGCTTATCTGCATCTCTAAATCTCTGAATTGACTGTTTGGAAGTACTTAGGTGAGAATAGCTCCTTGTATCACATTTACTTCTAAATTAGTGCCTCTAAGTGGGCACAAAGCATGACAACCTTTCTGAAATCATGTGTTACAAAACAATTTTCAAGTACAGACAAGTTCCACATGAAGGATTTCAAGGCTGTGATCCTGGACAGGCTCAATAAGCCTTGCAGAATTAAGTTCAGATAAGGACTAATAACTGATTTTTTTGGTTAAATTATTTTGAAAGTATCTGTCATGTACATACAATTTTTTCTCTGTTATTTGTATATACCTCAACTCTCAATTTTATAATCCCTTGGGAAGGGAGGGAGTTGTACATATTTAGCCTGAAGTGTTTTATGTTAGACTTTAATAAACTTGTTTTATAATTTTCCCTCACCTTGTGTCTCCTGTTTATAACTGCAAGAGGTAGCAACAAAAGCAGGAGGGAACCAGTCAGACACAACCCCTCTCACCACCCTGGCACGAAGACCATGGGGGCCCCTGGAGCACATGGTAGGATTTGGGGGACCTCTGCTGCACCCCTGCCCTGCTGGATCAGTCATTTGCCTCTCCTCTAAAACTGGGGCAAAAATGCTGCCTTTCAGCAAGGTACAGTGAGGTCTAAAAGCTGAAAAAATGTTTTTCAGGGCAGGATTATGCTTGCTTTAGCTACTAGAATAACTCAGAAGAACATGGCAAAAAAATTCTAGCCTATGCAAATTCTCTTGTTCCAAAGAACACAAGATGCATCTCCTAAGAATTTCAGGGTCAGAGGAAGGAAGCAGTAAAAGTCTTTAAGCAATACAGGGTTTTGCACAAATAATTGTCTTAGTTTGCAGGAAGCTATTTATACAGAATTTGGTAGGAATTACTCTGCAGCCCTTTCTTACAAAGGAGTATCAGAGAAAACTGTAACACATGAGCTGTTTCTATGGATATTGTCAATAATGGAAAGTGCTTTACAGGCTGAACAAGTAGCTGTTAAACAAGGGTTCAGATAGAGTGCAAATACTTCAAACACATACACCAGCACTTTTGAAAGTAGATGCCATTTATCCTGATCTATATGATAGTGTTGCCCTCTTACCACATCACTAAAAACAAAATACTGCTGTGGGTAAAGTTGGGTACCTGTTACCAGATTAACAAATGTCATTCATACAAGCAAGTTAGGACTTAATTTGATCAGTGAAATTAGCCTGAACTTCATATACCTGACAAGGGAAATAAAGATACAGTTGAAAAAATACCTGTGTGAATCTTGCAGTGGCGTTTCTGGCAAGAAATTCTGTCACCCGTGTGTCAGTACTGAGACTATCAGAGTGTAGCCTGCAATGATCCAGAGCAGCAGCACTCAGAAAAGCACCAACAGAGGCTTACCTAATTATTTCAAAATTTAGGAGTGTTCACAATGTGCAGATTCTTCTCAAACCACCATGTTCAGTGTATCCCCAACTTTTGTTCTCATTGCTCCATCCTTCCTGTTGAACAAGAGTTAAAATATAAGCTCCTCTCTAGAGCTGGTGTGATGTATGGACTTTGTGCTCAGCACAGTGACTGCAGGCTGGGAGGGCCCTGTGCAGGTGTGCAGAACAAACATACCTGCCCTGGGCTTAGCTCTAAGTCCTCTCAGGATACCAGGGGCTCTTGGAGCAACAGAGCCTGAGTAATTTGTGTTTGGGGGTGGGGGCAATGAAAAAAAAACAACAACCAAAGAACAACAAACCTCCACCAGCTCTCACACCTGCCCTGGTCATTTCAGCTGGGGAAGAGGTGTCCAAATGTCTTCCCGTCCCTACACTACCACAGTGATAATACAGAGTCTGAACAGCAGCGGTTACATTGCTGCTTCCCAGCTGTTTTTACCGAAATAACTTTCTTACCTCTTTCCTCTCATGCTTTGATCTGGTACGTACAGTCACAGATCATTCTGGTACTTCATGCTAATATTTAACAGGCACATTTAGAGGGGAGGAGGATTGCATTAATGAAAGGCTTGGAGCAAACCTCTGCTGTTCTGTTCAGGAGCATAAATTAAGTCACTTCTGCAGGGATGAGCAGAGTAAAAGGAAAAAGGAAACAAGCAGAGTGATTCCCAAACTTACACAAAGTCTGCATCCAAACCATTAAACAATATTTAAACTACCCTTACATGCATATGTTGTCTTACTCATGTGTAGGAATTGCCAGAGGGCTATAATGATAGATATGTTTTTAGGCAGTTTTCATGAGATGAGAAGAAATTATGGCAGCAGGTTTGGTGGTGGTTTCCATTTGTAGTACAAGAAGCAAGTATATGCTACAATTTAATCAAAATTCCATGTATATCCCAGCAAACTGGGTTCACCAGCTTTACGTTCTAGCATGGCTGTGGCTTAATGCTTTAGTTCACTTACCTTGGTTTTTAAAGTCACTATTGGAAGAAGATCAAAAGGATGCAATTACTGAGGAAAAGGAGAGAGTATATGGAGAACAGTGCTAACAATGGATTTGCCCAAAGCTCTCGGCTTCAGCAGGAATCTGGCTCTGCAGGATACCTGATCTGCTGCCCAGCAGCAGTCCTGGGCTATGCTTTTGTCAGCGTGCTCTGCCTGGGCGTGAATCTTTTCATAGTTACAGACTCTTAATAGATGGGGCATTATTTAGCAATGAATTTCAAGGCCGTTGGTTCGATATTTTCTCTCTGTTGCCATTTCAAGCTGGTTTAGATTCCTCCTAGACTCAAACCCCAAAGAAACAACATGCAGCGAGTCTGATACAATCTATTTTACTAGAAGGGAAAAGTACAGTAGGGAAAGCTCAGGCACAGGGAGTGCCCTGGGGTGCAGCCTCACTCACAAATACTCCGAGACAGGGACAATGTCCAGGCTGGCGTTGGCGGCGCCGGGGGCCACGGCGGCGCAGCGCGGGGCCCAGTAGCGGTGCTTGGCCAGCCCGTGGGACAACTCTGCCAGGAAAACCTTCCCGTCCACCTCGTAGGGAGCCACGTCTGTGCAGCCCGGCTTCAGGCGGCCCGTCTCGATCAGCTCTGAGAATTCCTGGAACAAATAAAACCGGGAATACGACACACGGTACTGCTTCGGACTGGTGAAGGCTCTGCAAGGTAACGCGTGGCACTCAGTCCCTTCAGTGTGCAGATCTCTCCAGGGAGTCTCATTCCAGCACCACCATATTACAGTCACAGTTTAAAAAAAGACCAAATAAATCAGGTGTCTTCTTATTGCTGTAGTCTTCCCAACAGTGGAAAGACAAATTAGAACAAACAAACCCCAACCTTCTCAGGCGAGTTCAGAACCAAACACTTACCACACAGGTGCTTCTATCAAATTCGTTCCCCCAGATGTAAATATGGGAAAGTTGCGTGTTGAATTGCATTGTGTGTGCAAGAGCTACGAGTCCTTTGCCAGTTATATTGTTGCTTACTATGGACAACCTAGAAAACAGAGAAAATGTGTGCCAAACCATGGCATTCCCATCTCTTAGATAAAAAATAAGTATTTAACTATTATTTAGTCTTATTATTATATATATTATATATATATATAGAACTTTTAAATAATATAATTATTTATTTGTATCAGGGCCGGTCCTACTCTAATATACTTTTCAGGTGGCCAAAGGCAGTTGGCCTGTGGACTTGTTGCTATTTCTCAAGGCATTTCCATGACTCATGCAGCCAGGTTGTTCACTACTGAGTTCTTCAGTGTCAGTGACTTTGCTGCATGGTGGCCAGGTCTCATCTCTAGCCTGCTTTGAAGCCCAAACCTTGGCATTTATCCAGGCTAAGCTTTGATCTTTGTAGAATGGCAGTTATTTTTATATTAGTGAATATAAAATATGAACCTGCAAGGCTTTCAGAGGCACCTCTCAGCCACCACCTCCTCAGTCTGCTACTTAAAACTAATGGCTTCAGGTAACACCTTTGATCGGCTTTTACATCCTGCCGGTGGGGGTTTAACGCGGCTGCAAAAGACACCCTGATGGAAAGATTACAGCTCTTCTGGGTTCACCTGAAGCGAACTTAAACAGAGGATTTTCTTAAGTGTTGAAGATCAGAACCAACAAATATAGTGCCTTATCCCAGCGTGGAATCTGATTATCTCAAAATTCTGAAGACCTACAGCTCTTGTTTTCGTTTGTGGGCCCCGGGGACCTGCACTTCAAAGACGCCGAAAGAACTAACAGATCAATTGCCTTTCCCCGCACCCTCGTGGGTGACTGTGGAAGCTGAGAGGGCTCTGAGCAGAGCTGGCACTCACCTCCAGCACCCCAGGGTGTCTCACAGGTCTTGGGGCATCTCACATGGCAGCAGACACCTACGCTTAGCAAAGAAATCCCACCCAATCTCTCACTCAAGTTTTTTTTTTTTTCCCCCAAGAAGGAAAAATTGACCAAAACATGTGAAACTTCCTGACTTTCCTATTTTGATCAACATCAAGGCTCAGAGCTTTGATGCCATTTCAGCCACTGCAAAGTCCAGGTTTCTTACCTGCAGTCTCTGAGGAATCTGTGCAAATACTTACGCCTGCAGACTCCTGTTCCATGTAAGCAAGGCCTCACTCAGGTAAATGGCTCCAACATCTTCTATTCGGTTTGCATTAAGATCCAGGATCTCCAGGGTTTGGTTCTTTTTTAGTAGCTCTCCCAAAAATTTTACACCATCACAGGTTATGTTATTACTGAAAGAGAGATGCACATTTTAAATTTTTTTTTTTTTAAGTTGCCGAGAAAATTAGTTACTAATGTTAGTCAGGGCTGTGTCACATTTAATCACTCTCACCAGCTAAGGTCAAGGTATCTCAGGCTGGAGTTTTGATAAAGGGCCTCACACAGTCGCTCTACACCAAAGTTTTTCATTCCATGCTTGCCCAAGTGTAGTTCCACAAGAGAAGAGTTACTCGTCAACATCCGAGCTATATGAACTGTGGTCTCTTCCTAAAAACATACACTCCATTTTATTAATCTGGTCTTTAGGATAAGATACAGTCTCGCTTCAGTAGAAGGGAGATACACAACTAACTGCAAGATCTGGGCATCAGTAGTGTTCTGTTTTGTATACTGTATAAAAATAACCACAAAACAACATCTTATGATAAAGCTAAGAATGGAAAAAAAAGAAGAAAAATACTGCAGAGATATTTGCAGATTTACAGTTTCATATACACCCCTGCAGATATCAGTGAAGCATCAATATTTAATTATGTCTAATCAGTTTCCCTCCCTGTTATTAGTCTTTAAAAACTGAATGTTTGAGTCAGTCTTTGCTAACATTTGAAAGTATTTTGTCATGATGCTAATTCTTTCATACAAGAAGGAATTGGTCAAAGTTTTTACTTGATCTTGGAGATCTTTTTCAACCTTAATGATTCTGTTAATTCTTTGCAAAAGAAACAGGACTGCTATGGGAAAAAATATGTCCAGCCACTCTAAGGCAAAGGAAGTTTGAAGTTGTCAGGTTTAGTTAATAAAATAACTGAGTGAACACTGTGAGTCAAAAATAAAGAAAAAACCCAGAAGCCTCAGAAAATTATAGAGCTGAAGGTGGAAACAATGACAAATAGAGTCTCTGACAGGACCAGACCACTGCTATCAATAGCTCTAGTTTAAACTGACTTCCAAAGCTGGGCTGAGGCAGACCAAGCCCTGCCTTGAAAGAGAAACAACTAAAATCTGTACAAACTGTTAAATTTACCTTTGGGAATTGAGGAGGATCTGGCCTTTATGACAGTTTAATTTCATTATCCTGCCATCAGGAAAACACGGATCCTGTCCCAGACACCTGAGAACTGCTGCCAGGCAGGCGAATCCACCTCCACCCAGCTCTGCAGCCAAGAGCTGAGCAGCACCAGCCATGCACAGGGTGAGACAGCAAAACCACCCAGCCCAGAGAATGTGGGGTATTGCTGCAGGGTCTTTCTTCTGTAGGCTCAGCACCCTTTGTGCTCCCCCTCATTTCCTGCTACACAGCATTGCTCCCTCAGTTTGCTGAACAACACAGGAGACTCCATGTTGTAACAGCAGAAGGAATACCTGGGTCTCCAATACCAACCCCTCTCCACTAGCCCATTACTTAACAAATGTACCAACAACGACATTTTAAAAAATTTAACCTTCTAGTTAAACAGGGCCAGTCAGTGACTGCACAAAACTTGGCACAGAAAGAGAAAAATAATATTCCTGCAACCATTTTCTCCAGTTTGTAAGGAAATCCAGAGAGCTGTGTAGTTCAGCTGTCCATAAATACATCAGTACTGACTTGACTTATGCCCCTCTCTCTGAGCTGACTGCACAGTCACTCACATACCTGTTGGTTGGATAGCAAAGGACGATTTAGATTTATTGCTTTGAGAGATTTGTTCTGAGTCAGGGCTATGGCTATTGCTACCAGACACTGCAGGCCCTGGGAATGAAAATAAATAAACTATTTAGAGAAACCTGTTCAGTGTATAGATTAAGCTACCAAATTACCATTACTATTATTTCTGCCTTCATGTACTCTGGAGGGATGGGAGTACAGTAGGCAACTGCTTACAGACACATAACAGATTTTCTGATAATACCAATGCCAACTGCCTATGGAATAGCAGAGTGAAATTAGACTAAGTAGTACAAATGACATGGCAACTCGGAAAATAAAAAGCAAGAATAATGGATCTCAAAAATACTTGTCCATTCATTTGATCCTGTATTTTGATTTCCGTGATTTATGAGGCAAAATCAGCTTATGTGAGTGCCCCTAACATTTATCCACTAGGTAAATTCATATTTAGTATGAATCAGGCAAATCTAGGGGGTTTTTAAAATTTTTTTCTGATTTGCCCTCTATTTTATATTTATGCTACTTTTCAATTAGGCTGGTCTGTACCCAAAGCCATTTCATTTTAAACCAACTCTCTATCAACTCCCTACCAAGCACACACATACTAAGCTTTTGAATAAATCCTACACTGCCTACACTTTCCTTGCTCACGTATTCATAACACCTTCACACTTTCTGAGGGGTATTCCCCTTCTGGCTTAGAAGGAAATTCTGTATTTCCAGGAGACAAATGTAGGCTTTTAAAAGTGATGCACGGCTTTTAAAAGTGATGCACCGCTTTCCAAGTCTCCCTGTGCTCTGTGTAAGAAGTCTCAGTGCCCAGCTCTAGGAGGAACCACATTGTCCAAGAGTAAATTGGGTGCTTTTTTACCCAATTCAGCACTGCTGCGCTTATGCCCTTCATGGGTCAAGCTCTGAAGGGAGCAGCAGAGCAATGGGGTGGGTGATCTTCAGGTGTTACAGCATTGCACACTTTAGGAGGAAAAGATTCTCCAGGGAATGAGAAGTCCATTCTTCAATGTGAATTATACAGGACTCAGCTTAACCGAAAGGAACAGCAGAAAAACACCTCAGAAAATGTGCAAGCCAAGCACTCGAATTCCTAGAGAGACACAGGGGCTCTAAAATAGCCCCAGTTCTGACTTCACAGGTGCTTTATGCAATGTGCCTTTCCAAGCACACATTGCAATATTATATATAGTGTTACCTCTGGCTGCCACAAAATCAATGACAACAGATGGCATTTCCCCCTAATTAAGCCCTGCAGGACCCTTGTAATACCCTTGAAAGACTTATGTCTTATTGCTGATAATTTTACTGGGTTACTCACCACATCACAGTCTCCAAGATCCAACTTCTCTAAGGTTGAGTTCATTTTTAGCATTGAAGCAAAGAACATTCCACCTTGGTTTCCTATTTTGTTTCCAGTCATTCTCAGGTGCACAAGACTTTCATTCCTCTAGACAAAATTAAAAAAAGAAAAAAAATCCTTTATGATGGCCTGAAAAACAACAGTATGCTTTTTTTTTTAATGAGAATTCTGCTGGTTGTCACACAGAGACCAAACAAACTTCCAGAAGAATTGTGTCTAAGTGATAACACTGGCTCAGCTCTTGGCTCAGGTTCCCCTCAGTGGCATCAAACACAGGAGAGTCTGCAAGCAAAACTTCAGTATTTGAAAACTTTTGTTTCTTCCAAGTTCATTAATTTCATCACACTCATGAAAATAATCCAGGCAAATATTTCTGTCTAAATTGGCATCTGAGATGCAAAGAGCATCAATACTGATTTAAATCTGGTAAGCCTTGTATGAGCCCAGCATTGTACATCTACTGCACAGCCTTAGTGTTTTGGAGACCTGTCAAATTTAGTTGAAATAAGTTCAGGGTTCAAAGACTGTGAAGGAGGAAGAAAGAGCTCATGTGAGTCTCCTTTCACAAACACAACAAATCTTACACACAAGCTTCATTTCCTTGGGAAACCACATGAAAAATAACAATCTTGGTTTTGTGATGCTGCTGTAAGGCAAAGTTTTGAAAACATGTCTCAGACATCTTGAATCAAGACAAATATTGATGTCAAAATAGAGGCAAATTTAATTTAATTTTTTGGGGGAAAAAATGATGGCATTATATATCCTGTAGCATAGCATTTTTCACACAGAAAAACCCAGCTGCAATAGCTGTGCTTTTTATAGACAATTACGTGTTTTTATAGATAATTAAGTGTTAAGGGCAGCACAGTGCAACTTTCTCTTGTGTGAAATCTGATTTCTGAAGTGTGCCTTGGGAAAACAGGCAATCCCTGTGACACAGCAACATGCTGAATGGAGCAAAAACAGAGGCCCCTTTCAGCCAGCTCTGATGTTGGCAGGACAGCCAGTACTGGTCATCAAAAGCAGAGATATCAAAGGAGATGCCACTGTCTAAATCTCCCAGGCAAATACTCACATGGAGTGCTCCTGCTATCAGCTCTGCCCCACTTGTGCCAATGTCATTGAACATCAGGTTCAGGTACCTCAGAGTGGAGTTTTCCTTGGGTACAAACAAAGCAGGAAGCAATGAGAGTTTTTTCTAAAGCACAGCTGTATGTTCCAAAAAGGAGATATGCATACAAAATTCTGCCCTTTGCAGCATTTCAGGCAGCTCATGACTTGGAGAAGTGGTTAAAGAATGCCAAATTATGTCAGGTGATGTGGGCAAGGCATAAAACCTGTCGTGGGGAGGGTCCTCACAAGGCCTCAGGAGCCACCCAGGAATCCTGTGCTCAGCATGACCAAACAAGGCAGGTGGTCAAGCTCAGATGCACAAATTCAGGCATTTTGTGAACCTAACAGTGCCCCTCCAACTCTAGGAACCCAGGGACAGGGTGACAACTCACTATTTACCACCTGTATCCCAGTGCTTACCGTGACAAAAAGGATGCATTAAAGTTCCCTATGTTTAAGCCAATAAAAAGGTTAACAGAGATTATAAAACAGCTGAAACAAAGGCCCTGGCACACTTGACACGACCATTACCCCCTTTGTTGAATTGAACCGTGAGCCGAAAAGCCTCATAGCTTACTCCATCACTCTTTTCTCAGGACACCCCAGCCAAATATCCAAAGGCCTTCTACCAGAAATTTAAAATCTCCACAGAGAATACAGCCTGAGGTTCTAGGAGGATGGATCGGGATGCGATAGTCAAAATTACTGGAATTTTGCCAAGCCAGCTCATTCTTGTCCCCAGTGCACCACATATAAATATTACTACAGACAAATAAATTACAAGATGCTGAAAGATGAATATCTCTTGGCACCTGGAGGAATGTTGCCATGGTCTTTGCTCCAGCATCAGTCAATACATTATAGGCAAGATCTAAACCTGAAAAAGATGAAGAATAAGGAATGCGACAGATGCGTATCTACGTTGAACAAAAAGAAATAAAGATGAACTAAGGCTGCAATCAAGACTGATTGTGTTTTCTTATATTAGCACAGCAATGTCAAACACACAGAGAAAAACCTTACCTGTGACAAAGGCAGCTTGGCCTAAGATAGAGACAAGAACTCCAAGATCGTCATCTGTAACTCTCGGCACAGGCACCAGATGATAATTGCCAGCTAATTTTAATGTGATTCCTTCTGTACTTCTGCAGTAACATAAAAATGTAAGCACATGGGGAGAAGTAAAATGATAGAGAGAAATAATTTCTCTTTCCAGACAAGAGGTGTGCCCGTGGCTGCCCTCACTGGTGCACTTGCCACTGGCTTTGGTAACACCACGGCAGAGAAGAAGGTTGAAGCTGTAGCTCAGCACTGCCCTTTCTGAAAGCACTGCTCAGCTGCAAGGCCACGCTTGCACAGAAAGCAGAAATAACCAAGATGAGGGGAAGGCAGATGGAAATAAAGATTATCTCAGAGGTTACCTCATCTTCTTTTTACTTGCTCTCTTTCCTTTATTTACTTTATCCTGCCCTCAGGATCAAAACCTAACAAAAACCATTTCATATTCTCACGTTTTTTCCCCCAAAGGACAATTAACTTTGACCCCAGCACCATCCACGAGAGGAAGCAGTACCTAGCCCCTTAATGAGAGAGAATTTGGGTGGTTAATAGTTTGGCAGGATTCAGAGACAGCTCAGGGAAGCATGACCATCTGGAAGGCAACTGGGTGCAGCTGAGGCTTTTTAAACAGGAGCGAGACACAAAGAAGGGAGTTAGGATGACTAGACACTGGGTTTGGCTTCTTTAAGGGACAGAAAGGCACCATCCTGTACATTTTTCACTTTTTTTTTTATTTCACTGCTTGTAAAGCTGCCCAGAAAGGATATATAGCTACAAACTTCTGCCAAGATGATGTCAAGATGAGTCAAACCAGAACTTCAGCAGTAAATGTTAAATTTGATTTGTGTTTAAGCCTGAAACTGCATGAACTTTCTCATTTTTCAATTCCTCATCCCGCTACCCCGTTTAAGGCTTTCAGAAGCATCTGAAACACACCGTTTGTTATTTCCTTACATGTCATCATTTTTATCAGCTTCTTGAAGCACACGAGCAATGAAGGGGTTTTCAGGCTGGCTCAAATTTTGACAGGCCTGCACATAGTGCAGGTGAAGATCTGGAAGAACCGACATGGCCTGCAGGAAAACAAAACCAAGTGTTACTGCATCGTTGTGGCAGCCTAGCAACAGCACCAGGAGGGATCTGCGTAACGATACAAATGGGCTTGGTCTGGAAAGGGTTACAGCTCGTGGTTTGGAGTAACAGATACAGGAAAAGCATGAGGAAAACGGTGGGTGTGTTTCTGACGTGCTGTAGCTGGCTGAGCGCGGTGCTAATAATACCAAGGTGGGCCATTCACTTCAGAGTTGAACTCGATGATCCTCGCGAGTCCCTTCCAGCTCAGGATATTCTGTAATAAACTCAGAGATAAAAGGGTCTGAGCTAACAGAGAAGTGATCCCTTTGGCAGCTGAGCCCCCCGGCCCCACAGGCCTTACCTGAGCGGTGTCCCCCTCTCCCCTGTGCCCAGCTCAGCCTGCGGTGACCGGCCCGCGGTGAGTTCGGTAACGGGGCTGCTGCGAGCTGAGCTGGGTAACGGAGCCCGTCCCAAGGGAGGGTGGCCCGGGGGCTGCCAGGAGCCCCGCGGTGTCCCCCGTGCGGGGCTGAGCCCCCGGTGCTGCCCAGACCCTGCAGGGCAGGGCAGGGCAGGTTCCTCTCCGCACCCCGAGCACAGACTCGCTGTGCCCGCGGTCTCCGAGGAGCTTTTGCGAAACTGTCCGTGGTTACACGGATCAGCTGCTCCTTTTCAAAGATTCCTGTGCTGGCCCTTTCCAGCAAATAAATCCCTCTGGTGATTTCACCACTGCCCTCCTAGGCAGGAGGGGCTGGGCTCCACTTTCTCGCATTGCAGCGCTGCCAGGAGCTGGCTGTGCTGCGTCTGTCTCGTAATCTGCTGCACAAACTTCCCGCAGGTTTGAAGAACCCCCCTGACGCGAGAGCACTCGGACTGTCTGGACAGCCTGGAGAAGATCCCACAGCAGCTCTGCTGCTGGCCTTCCCTTTCGCGTGTTTGTGTGAGGAACAGCACATTACACACCGTACCTGCGTCCTCCACCGGGTGAATCAGTGTCAGGACTCTAGATCTGAGTGAAAAACGCTTCGATGCTATTCCTAAAGGAATATGCACTATGAAAAATGTATTTGTTCCTTTGTTTTAATTTTTATTTTCTTGATACCTCCATTTTGCACAGTCTAAGTTCTCCATTACAAACAAGTGCCACTTTTCCCTGCCACAGTGAGAAGGCACATTCCACTGGTGCACACTCGAGCCTGGGCTCCTCTTTATCGCTGGCATCTCAGCATTCAGGCAGGGAGAAAAAAGCAAGAATGTGGAAACACTCACCTCTGCGTTGAATCATAAAGGTGGAATCCTGACTGGAGGAACTGCTGCAGGTTTTTTTGCATCTTTTTTTTTTTTGTGTAAACTGCAAATTAAGAGCTGCATTTGCACAGAATCAATATGTCATAAAGTGAGCAAAGGGCAATTTAAAAATGGATGTGATATTGTTAATGTCTTTAACTCCATGAACATTTGCTGTTGATTTGATAATGAACAATTATGCACCCTTGGGCTATGGTAATTGTAAGAGTATTCATAGACATCTTCATTTTAGGGCTCAGAAAACACTTTCCTTTTTATATAATGCAATGCTTTTTTCCCAAGGATTTTTTTCACTGGTGCAGTTTTCTTCTTGGTTACATTTACAGAAGTAGTAATTTATGCAAAAGACTCCCTTTCCGATTTCATTAATTTAAATTGCTTTCCCCTGCACTGTGCATACAAAGGAAATGAAGAAGCAGACTAATGTTTCTGCTAAGAAATAAAATAAAACCCATAAGAATTCTTTCCAGCACAGGAAACAACATAGATGTCTTTGCCAAAATTTCCACCATACTGTGAGGTATAATGTGACATTAATGAGCAGAATATTCTGTGTTCATCTGTCAACAGTAATGCAGCTCCACAGAATTTTCTTAGGAGATTTCTTCCCTAAAAACAAAATCCCAAAGATTACTATTTAATTGACATAATATATCTTTTTAATGACTGTGTCTAGATACCTGCAGAGGTGAAGGAACTGAAAATTTTAAATGCCTTAGCCTGTCTGAAAATCAATTCACTATCTTTCCAAAGGGGATCTTTCTCCTGGAGTCATTGGAAAGATTATAGCTGAGACAAGATAAAGGAATTAAATGTCTGCCAGAAGACATAAGCAAATTGCAGGCAGGAGCAATAGAAGGGGAAAGATCTCAGTCTGCTCCAACATGGAAATTCCATGGGCTTCAGCTGCTCCCAAATGCAGGACTGAAGGGACTCTTAATCTCTTTAGGTACATGATGCAGCATCAGAGCTGTCACAACAGGAATAATATCAAAGCTCAGCGTTTAAAACTCATGTTGTCTCTGTATGTTTAGTGATCCCAATGATACCACAGTTTATAAACCTTACTTATGCACTTTACCCCCAGAAACGATCAGTACCTTGTTTGGAAATATGGAGTAGGGTTCCAGACAGGCAGAACAAACACTTCTACCAGGACCTGCGTTACCATCCTGTCTTACAGAGCTGTAAAAAGCTGTTTGAAAGTATCTCCACACTTTTGCAAAACTGTTCACTGATGTTTTGACAATCTGCAGTTACAGCACTTTGAATGACTGCAAGCTGTCACTTCCTTAGTGGTACTGCTCCTCTCTAAGATGGCTCGGTGACAGTTTGTGATGTGTCGGTGTATGACAGGCTTATTTGAAAGCAGCAGGTCTGCAGGATGCAATTTCCGCCATGATTCTGGTTCTGACACGTCGTAACACCTTTGTTATTAAAAAGAACCATGACAAGCATAATATTATCTAATTCTCGCATGCCAAATTTATATGCAACCATGTTTTTCCACAGCACTTGACAGGCAGACAGCTGTTTGTCCTAGACACATAATGTCCTTGTCTAGTTTTCATTCTGTATTGCTCAGCTACCCCTTAAGTCCCTCAGAGTTTTATTTGCAGTGTACATAGAGCACAGAGCTGGACTGGGGCCAGCCACTGTGCAGGTGGGTGGGAGCAGAACCCTTTGTTTGGTTTAACTGGCTGGTCAGAACTGCAGTCCTGCTCTCCCTCCCCTTGTCTCACCTCAGGGAAGGTGGTGCATCCTGAGGCAGGGTCACCAAGACCAGCTCTTCACAGAGTTCCATCCCCAGGTAGTGCTCTCTGAGTCTGCATCCAGGGTATGGCTCTTGATTGATACTGAAATCTCATTAATAGCTTGTTGGCAGGAGAGAGCTGGGACTGCAGGGAAGTGGGACACCTCTGTTCTGATTTTCCATTTCACTGGGTAACTGAGGCTGTTTTGATTGTTTGGAAATGTCTAATGAAATTTTTTCACCCTAATTAAAGGCAAAGAGGAACAGATCGAAGGATGAATCAGAAACTGCCAAGGAGGAAACCGTTGGAAGGGAGATTTCTGGGAAGATTGGCAGATTGACAGGACATTTAGTAGAGGTGATAAAAGGAACAAAAGGTTTTTAGTGGCATGACAGAATAATAAGAGGGCAAAGGACTGAGCAGGGGGATCAGGACCAGGGGAGAGTTTGCCAGCAGTGGGTCTGTACTGTGCTCTGGAGCTGAGAATGAAGAACCCAGCTATGAAAGAACAGGAAACCCCAACACTGAAGTTGAGCTCAGTTAGGACAACTTCAACAGAATGTGGACATTAAAGGTGAACTGGAGAGAGAGGTTCAAGTGGGAAAGGATTAATTCAGAGAAATTCTCACAGAACAGAAGAAAGATCAGTTTCCCAGTTGGATCAAAGGCAGGTTTGAGCAGGAAAGTCAGGTGAAGAAAAGTGAAAAAGAGAACAGATTGGTGTGCTGCTGTTAAACAGACATGATGGTATTTCCCCATTAGAACAACTGTCCTGGCTTAAGTCACTGTTTGAAAACCTCTCGTTAGCCCTATATGAAGCGGGGGCTCTTTTCTTTATTTCAGAGGTTTAGGATCCCACACAGCAATTGCCTACTGCCTCTGACCAAGAGACTCCAGTTCAACTCATTTCTCAGAGCTGGGGGAGCCAAGTGCACTTTTCAAGTGGAACTGCAAGGGGAACCAGGAAGTCCAGGGTGACTCTTCCATGAAATCATGGAGGAAATGATCAATAGGTATCAGCACAGCATGGTCAGCTGCTGGTTATAGCCCTGAACAGGCAAAAGCTGATGCTGGAAGGGTCACATGGAAGCTGAATATTGACCAGCATCTGCAGGGGAGAACTTGCTGAGGGGGACCTTAGCAAGTTAGGAAAGTGCCACTGAATGATCCTGTTGTGCCTCTCCTCCAGGAGATTGCTGCAGCATGTAGAGATGCTCAGAGCTAATTGAGCAGTACTTTATCCCTCAAGCTGCCTCAGGATTTCTCTAAGACTCCTCACTCAGTGGGCACATCTAATATCTTTACTTCCTAAAATACCTTACTGATGAATAATCCCACTGCAGTCCTGGAGCTCACGTGTTAATGTGCTCCATGACACAAGTGACTATGCCAGAATTTGGCACTTATTGATTGCTTTGTGTCCAAAATTCTTGTTAAAGTAGCAGGACATATCTCTGATTTAATGTACCACAGCTTTTTCCTTGCCCCTGAGACTTGCAAAGACAACAATTAACGTTTTTTTACCTTGATTTTATGCTGATTCTCTACACAGGACTCACCTACACTATGAGATGGCATCAAGGGCCAGAGCAGAGGCAGACCAGTTCCTTCTGTATTCTCCTTACTGGACTAATCTGTAATGTTGAGTTGTTGGGATGGTTGCCAAATCTCCCAATTATGATTTAATTAATTCACAAAGAGGCAAAAGTTTGGGGGGAGAAGAAACTAAAGTTTAAAACATGGAGGTTTCAAGTATTTTCACATTAGAGGTATTTTCCGAGGCCACATTCACACTGCCCACCCACCTGCATTAACACACACCCCAGCCCTTCCCTCCATGGCCAAACCTGCAGTGTGTCCCTCTGAACCCAGCACTGCTCTGCGGGCAGTGACCTTGGCACTATTCACAACATGAAGCTTAAGTAGTGTAAGCGTGGCCCAGAGAACCTGAAAGAATGTGTTATTAAATTGAATGATCTATGGTGCAGAAGGTTAAATAACAGTTTTCTATAATTGTGAAATTATTTTGAGAGATTATTAAAAACTGCAGTCTTCTGAGACACATAATGTTTGGTTCATGTGCTGCTCCCAAAAGGCCTTCCAGACACCTCCAACCTTCATCAACAGTCAAAACGAATGTTTCTTTTGTTGTCTTGGTTAAAGTCTTCCATTTGCTTCCTCTGGGACTCTGAAAGGGCCCATCTTTGCATGCCCAGCTCTGCCAAGGCTGGCAGCTGTGTCAGTGCTGCCAACAACTCCCTGAACCATGGCTCACAGTCCCGGCAGGACGACGGCCGGAGGCTCACATCCAGCTCTGAGAGTTCCTTGAATGCTCCTAGACCTTGGCAGAAAACAGCCCAGCCTTCATCAGAGATGCTGTTATTATAACTCAAATCCAGTTTCTGCAATCTGGCTAAATGGCCATCTTGCCTCAGGGATGCTGCAAGAGATGACAGACACAAACACAACTAATAAATCCTGGCAAATGCTTTAAAAGCATCTCAGAAAGGAGAATGGTATTTTAATACCTCATTTCAGCAGTCAAACAGCAAGATTTAACTCCTCAGCAACATAAAACCAGTTGCTGCTGACCTCAGAAAGACAGTTTTATAGCAGCTGAAGGAATGTACAACACTTAAAGCACAGGCAGTTCAAAAAGAACAAAGTATTGAGTTAAAAGTGTATGGCAACCCCAAAACCTTGGAGTCAGTTGGAAGGAGGTTATATCAAGTGCCAATTATAAGAGGCAGACAGGCTTTACAGGGAGATTTAGAAAGAGGAAAGCAAAACTCGGTGAGGCTGCATGACTACAACAGCCACCTCTCACCGTGGGAGGGCCTAATACACCCTAAAGGGATCCTTAACCTGTGGTTGGCAAAGGAGACACCCATCGAAGGTGATGGTTTTTAAAGTCAGAAATATTCAGGCTTCACCTCACCAGATTTCACATTCCAGGGCCTCACAGTTGTCACACAGCCATTGCCAATCTCAGACACTCAAACCCCTGAGTCAGGCCCACAGAATCACAGGGATGAGTATAAAATAAGCAAGTTTTAAAAGCATCCTAGAATTTATTCCTTTATCAGGTCCCTGTTTTACAGTACTTCTTAGCAGCTGCTAAGAGGTGGGTGAAAACATTTCTGGTTTAATTCTCCCCCAGTAGTCCGACTCCAGAAACCCACCTAATGGATTGGGAGCTGGTAGTGCCTGTATTACTGGCTGTCAGCACAGACATTTTCTCTGAAGTACTGAGCCCTAAAACAGCATCCGAGCAAAATGAAACTCCTCAGAGGCAGCTTTAAATATTTGATATAAAAACCAGATGCAAACCCTACATTTCCTAAATGATGCTATTTTTTTGTATTAATACATAAAAGTGCTAAAAGATTCTTTGCATTTTAGCCTTTTCAGCTTTTCCACTGGGCATGTCCAGGACACACAGAAAAATGAAAGCCCTTTCTGGGAAAAACACTCCTGTATTTTCATGTTTTCATTTGATTTAGGCAAAAACGTGCTCAGCCCATGGAACAAGCCCCTTCTGAATTGTGGTCTAAATGCCCTGGCTCCTTGAGTGCTAGTAAATACCATGTTATACGTACTTAGAAGTGCCAAATCTTCAGCCACCAAGTTACAGCTGCTCAGTCTTAACACTTGAATCTCCGTTGCAAGCTTTAGTGCTCCCAAAAGCAGCTTTAGGTTCCCACCAACGCACTTATTCCAAGAAAGGTCTAATATCTCCAGTTCAGGAAGGTGAAGGGCAGCCTCAGCTGAAAAGATTAAGACCAGCAACTTCTGCTTACTAAGAGAAAACAACATGGCCTCAACAGACACCTCACCTGCAATTCACCCGTAAATAGGATCCTAACAGGCTGACTGCTTGTGCTTAGAATGGATTCTTTTATCCCCATAACAGTCAGACAAAAGAAAATAAGAAGGGTCTGCCTAGAGAATCTATGAGGACTCTAAGGAGAGGTTTTTTTGTCTTTCTATTCACGTTATTGCCTTGGCCTTGTTGCACTGAATTAATTTAATTTAACAGCTTGCTTTTAAACCATTTTATATGAATTTAAAAACAGCAAGTTTTTGGCTGTGAACTCACTATTTAAGGTGAAAAGCTCTCTATCTTTTGACAGCTCTGTTTTCCATGGTGTCACTCTTACATAATTGTAGTGATATAATACTCTTTCTGCAAGGACCTCTGACCAGCTTAGCTGCTACTGCTTCTGCTGAGGGCAGTCAAGTCTTACTTCAGGTTTAATGTCATTGTAAACAGTACAAAATACAAGTGCACAAGACACAGTAACTGAGAGATCCCTCTGCACTAAGATTTCATGTGCCATATGGAACACCTATCAAAGGCCACTAATCCACAGAGATTTGCAATAAGTAGGCAAAAGAGGCTGAATTTACATGTCCTGTGTTAGACTGGACTTTTCTTCATGGCTATGCAATATCTGCTCCACCACTGCAGTCATTTCCTCCATTGCCCTGTGCTGAACTCTACCCCAGAAAGTTTCTACTGAAATTTTCACCTGCAGTGAGGTGAAAAACCCTCAGTCAAAACTTTACCCCAGTGAGTGAAGTGTTACATCCAGACTATGATTACAGCATAACATAAAACCATGTTTTTCTTTTTTTCCCCCAAATTAGGGAGTATCTAAAAGCTCACAATCAGACAAAGGACTAAGAGAACTTCATCCCCTCAGGTATAGTAGGGGAAGTCCTACAATTCTCTTCCCTTGAAACCTGGTCCTAACAAAGCACTGGTTTCATCACAGGCTTTTCCAGGTATAATGTGACCATTATGCTTGGAGTTCAGCCAAAGGAGAAGGGAATGCTTTGTCCTACAGGGATACACAGAGAACAGGCACACTTTAAAGAAGCACTCCTACCTAGTGATGAAAGGGACTCTTCACCTAAGCCACAATTGCTGATGGTCACAGATCTCAGCTTAGGTAAAAACCTGAGCCTGCCCAGAAGAGGATCAGATGAGAGTCCTACATTTTTATTCGAGGATAAATTCAGGTCTTGAAGACTGGAGAGTAAAGGTATCACCTGGGCTATGAAAACATGAAATATTTATTAGACAGTCACTGATCCATAACAAATGTGTAGCTGTATATTTGCCTGACATAATTTCTTTTCTTTATAAATCAATCCAAAAGTCAAGACCAAGTTTTTACACTCAAGTTCATGGTGAGTAATGCTTTAGACCATAAATAGCCTTGTCATATTCAGTAAAACTGTTTCAGAAATTAAGTCTTCCATGCTGTGTGGAATGTTGTCAGAACATGGCTTCCTGGAAATTTTCTAGGTGAAGTAAGGAATTTCCAAATGTCTTCATTGCTAACTGAAACTTCTTTCTTGTCTTAATGTTATTATTCTCTATTATTCAATAAATTAAAAATAAATCATGATTGATATCACTAATACTGAATATTTCCTAAAGCTTCATCATCATCATCATGATGTCTTCAAGTTATTTCTTTGTCATGGAAAATAGGATGTGGGCAATATAGGATTTGAGTCATGGAATTTTTTTGTTGTTGTTAAGACAAAGTTATGATAACAGAAAGAGAAAAGTAAACTGTCTCACAAACTGATTGCAAAATGCCTTTTTCTTCATAGTGGTGTTTCTAGGTGCATCAATTCAACCTGGAGAAAGCACACAGCAGCAGCAATGCAAGATCTCCTAAAATCACCCTCTACTCGGTGTGCAGCTCACCAAGGGAGTTTTAGGCAGTTATATTTCCATACACATACACACCATGGATCCATCCAACTTAGACCACTGGGGAACTGTCCTTGGATATTTCCTAAATCACTGACTATCAGAAAAAGCACTGCTTGGTGGCAGTTCCCACATTCCCATTGTGGGTCTGAATCGTGGCAGATTCAGGTCCTTAGTTCCACGTGGGATCAGACACTCTGAGATTTCCTTTGGTTCAGCAAAACAACCCCGTTCCATATTGAGCAAGAAAGCTCTCCCCCACACTGCCCTTTCAGAGGTGCCTAACGAAAAAAGTAGTGAGATCAGCTATTCTGCCAGGCAGAATCTTTTATGTCTTTGAGATATTTTCAGAAGGCAAAACTGAGATCCTTAATGGATTTCCTCAACACGTCCTTACACAAAACGGTCATGTCCTCTTCTGTGACACAGCACTGGTGAAGATCAAGGACTTCCAGATTTTTCAAGCTGGCCAAATGAGCTGCTGAGTCTTTAAAGCCACCACCAATCTCTCTGTTGCACGAGATGTCTAATTTCCTTAGCTCTGCAAGGTGCTGTAGAGCAGTGTCTGAAATGGAAAAGGGAACAAGCTGGTCACTGGCTGCCACAAGAGCCCAGGTCAGGGCTTTGGCATCTATTTACTTCAAAGTCAAAGTTTGCCCAAGGTATTGCAGGCAAAGCTCCTGGGCTAAGCTTCAGTGTATAATCACAGCAGACACACAGTAATACAGCAAAGCCTCCCTGTCCATGCAGCTCCATTCTTCTCTGGGAGAGCAGGTGAAGGTGAGGCCAGCTCATCCCCCAGATCCAGTCAATCCTCAGCCTTCTGCAGAAATTACTGCTGGATGTGCTAATTAATGCCAGTTGTTTTGCCACATCTACTAGGGAGAGACACAGATAACAAGCCCATTTCACGTGGCTTCACTGGGTACTCTTTAAGTGATAATGGTAAATTTGGATTTCCTTTGGAAAGTAGGATTAGCTTGTTAAAAGTTAGCTGGCCTGTTTGTGTCCTTGTCTATGTTCTGTCTGGGGAAAAAAGGAAGCACATCCAGGGAGCCACAGCCCTGAGATATGTCTCAGATAAATGGGGTGGAGGGTGACTCTCCCCACTGACTTTCATAAGCTTGAGCTCAGGGCAGATAAATTCGACTCCTGCTGAAGGGCCCTGTAGTCTTTTATCAAACCTCAAACAGCAAATAATGATTGCCCATTAATACTGCCAAACCATCAGCAAAATCCCACCTCATTGCCTTTCTTAAATGGTTTTCAGATGTACAATTTATTCAGAATGAAAGTCTTCTGAACATAAAGTCTAACCTAAGCCCTGGAGGCTGTCTTGCTTTAATCCACACATGTGCAAGTTTAACTCTTTCAAGCCTGACACATTTTTCAGATCCTGAGCAATAACCTTCATGCTGCAGCCAATGTTTTTGTTGATAGAGACATCTAATACTTCGAGGTTTGGGATCACATTTAGAATTTCAGCTGGGGAAAAAACAAAAAAAAAGAAAAGAAAACTAGAATTGGTAATTGTCTGTAATACATACAGATGAACTCTAGAAAAATACAGCACCATGATAAACAGAAAGAGGTGGCCTGGGTTTGCCTGTAAGTGTGGTTTAGACTTGCTAAATTCCTGTTCTACCTAAACAACACAGTAAAATAAAGATTGGATAGGAATCAAGAAAATCTGTGAAAAACATTTATAAAAATAAAAGTGAAAAAAATACAAGGACTGTTAGAAAAATACAGGGGAATAAAAAGCAGAAATACAAAGAGAAAGAAAATTTTCTAATGAAAATATGTAGGAATGTGTGTTACATATGGGGCTCCTCCTACAGTGGAGATGAGAGCCATGGGGCTTCTCTTTACTGAGCAAACACCTTTTAAAACACACAATGAGATAAAAAGACCACACAGGATTAAGCTGCTATGGTGAGAGGACAGAAGGGAAGGGTGGTCAGTGGTTGCCAACTCAGCCTAAATTCCCAATCCTCAGACCTTCTTTCCAATCCCATGGCCAACTACATATTCAGCTGCTTAATTTTAAGCAATCAGTGGTGGAAATTCTGGCACAGGTTTTTTTGCTCAAGGTCTCAAAGAATCCAGAAACCCTGGACCACTGAGGCAGCCAGACTGTGGTTTAGATCTTCTCAACCCTCCCTCATACGATTAGAGAGAACAATTTTCTTCTTTGGAAGAGAGTTCATTAAATCCACACCATAAATACTGTCATAACGCAGAGCTTGAAATAAATTAATTTTTCACTAATACTGAGCTCAATACAACCATCATCTAAGTCAAACAAGTTCCATTTCTGTGAAGCCAGTCTCAGTCCAGCTCAATAGACACACATACCAAGGGATTCTCCATCCTTTGCCGTCAGGTTACAGTCTGTAATTTTCAGACATTTTAATTTGCATCCTTCCTGGAGTTTTTTTGTCAGCAGTGATAGTTTTCCACCTATGTTACTGTTCCATGATAAATCCAGTTCTTCAAGCTGAGAAACAATTTCAAATGCCTCTCCTGTAATGGAAGTCTAGAATGATTTATTCTATGTATCAATTTCAGTGCAAACAGAAATACAGGTTTGGAATATATTAAAGAGGAAGGTTAGCTGCTTAATACTCAATTTACTTTATATTGAATGTCTTGTCAGGAAAATTGTTAAATAAATGAATTATTGCTTCTGCAGCAGCGTTGTATAAAATCTCACATTGTCTAAGGAGAAATATAGATCACAAGTCATTGTCACAATGCACACAAACCTGAAATTTATTTGGGTTCCCAAACCCTCATCAGGCTGTTTGGCCTGTGCTGGGACCAGAAAGTCCAGTCTAGAGGGAAATCAATACAAGTGACAAGTCTGAATTTACTGTCATGTAGAGTTCTGCTCTGCTTTATTTGGCAAATTTCCAACACCCTCTGTACTGTGTCCACAGGTCATTTTGGAGGGAATGAAAGAAGTCCTCTCACAACTCTTTCTGAAATGTGCAAGTTTCATTTCTGACAGGAATTTCTGACTCACTTCATAAGAAACCAAGATGAGCATTGTTTTGACTCAATCTAACTTTCCCATGATTTCAAGGCAGACAGAACTGACTTTTACTACATTCAGAAAAATCAGCCTTTTCCAGGCTTGACACACTTGCCAATCTGAACTGTGTTAGGGTTTATTTGAAATACTAACATACCACCATAAAATCCAGCTTCCTAGCTTCCTTTGTAGAGTAGGGAGGCAGAGCAAATTTGCATAAACTCATTGCCAAGAAAGATCAATAAATCAGACCATATGCAAATGCAATTTCCAAGTGTCATACACAATTTTTTTGATCTAAAGTCCAATAATTGAGAATTGTATTTTAATAGTAACATCCTTTCATGTCTGGGTGGTTTTCATAATTAATTTTTTACAAAGGATTTATAGTAGAAAAATAATTATTTCTGTAAGTGAATATCTGGGTTTGAGAGGAAAGGACGTGTCTTAATTTTTATTTTTGCATTTATTTTAAATTATTGCCTCAGTATTGAATACTGAGCAATGCTCTACAGTTGAGAAGTGCAGCATAGCCTGTTCCTGTTTGACATGAGGACTACAGAATTCCAGACACATTTTCCTCCCAGAAGATAAATAAAGGAATATAACTCCAGGAATGGTTTCCTATCACCTCTCACAGTCAAGCTCTGAGCAATCACATAGAATAGGCTGATATTATGGTTATATTTCAGACATGGATTTCTAAGCAGGATGTGCTGAGTCCACAAGAGGCCACATTTCTGCAGAGAGATGTGGACAAGGTCACACAGCCAGGATTGGCCTAAATACACAAGTTGTTTTCAAAATCACAGGCAAAATCAATGCAAACTGACTGTTGCTATTCCACGTGTCAAGGGCATCACATTTTGACTGGAAATTCAAGTCCTGTGATCAATTTGTCATCTGTCCTAGCAGAAGCTAAACCAAACTGGGAAGGAAACAGCACTGAAGAACCTGGCAGAATAAAGTAACTGTAAAAATAACCAATAAAAATCAAAAGGAAAAAAAAATATGGGCAAAGGGTTTGAAACAGAATGAAAATAATTTTTAAAAAATGTTAGAAAATTAAACACAGATTTTACAGTCATCAGAAACAGAGCAGTTATTTTCACCAGCTTTTATAGAGGTGCTTATTTCCTCCCCAGGAGATAGCATGACTCACTTTTGATCTACCACCACACATGTCATATTATTTCTGAACCTTTCCTGGAAAAGGCTTGGATATGAATGACATAAACAAACCCCAGCTTTATGACACAGATCCATTTTAGAACTTACAAAGTAAGCAGTAACTTTTATAATTCCTAATTGATTGTGTTTGCCCTTCTTTTAAATACAAACCACAGATCCACCCCAGAGAAAACTCCAGGCCCAGAAGTGACTCCATGTCAGAACCTGAGTGTGTAACATCACCTTTAAAACCTTTACATCTCATGCTTTGCAGAAAGCAAGGTGCAGGCACTCCAAGCAAAGAAGTAAGCAGAAGAATAAGCTTCTCCCAGACTTGAAAAACACCAAGTCATAAAGCTCTGAAGCAGAACTTCTGGTTTTAAGTCTCATCCCAAAAGACCATTGGGGTTCTCATGATGAGCACTCACCTGACATGCAGCTCCAAGACCTAAGCCGAACCTATGGTCACTGACTCTGCCTCTAGCCAAAAAAATACTAATCCAAATTGAAAACATTCCTGCAAATAGGACTGAATTCTGTTCCCTTCTGAATATGAAGGCTTCACACCCTGAGGAATGAACTCTGAAGAGCTACCTAAAGGTGTAAGGTCACCCACAAGCCCAAGTTTCTACTGTTTCACAGCAGGAGTTTACTTTGCCCAGTGTGGAAGCAGCAGGAGTAGGATGTAGGAAGAGATGAGATGGATTACATTAGCCCCAAGCTGTCTGGAAGTAAATGTAAATGAAATCCTGTACCTAAGGAGATGACATCCTCAGCTGTCAGCCTGCAGCTGTTAAGTCGGAGGATTTTTAGCAGGTTCACATGATGAAGATGGACAGTGAGAGCTTTCAAAGTCCCTCCAACACAACCATTCCAGGACAGGCTGATCTCTTCCAGCTCTGGGAGAAATGGCAGTAAAGAAGCTGTAAGGAAAGAAAAGAAAAAGCTTTTCTGTTTGCATGTTTCTGCACACCCTGGATATCAATACATCTTAATATTGAGATGTTTTCTACAACCAATACAGAATTATAAAGCCATGACAATTTGTACTTCACTTTTCTTATCTGTATCTTGAGTGTAAGGACATTCATCTGCTTCACAGACCTGGATGATTTTTATATTTTTATATATTACATAATTTATATAATTTATAAACTAATATTTCTCAGGGACCTGGGACCATTAGATGAAATGTCAGTATGGCCTGTATAAAAGAAAGGGAAGGGAAAAGAGGAGAGAGGACAATTGAACAGGCAAATAAAAATTAAAGGAATATATGAAGTGATTAGTTGAATAAAATATGCATTTACCCAGCTCTGTTATATCTGCGGCATTTAATGCACAATTATTTAGATCCAGATTCTTGCTGTTGGGTTTCTTTCCCAGTTTCTCCATGAACTGGTTAAATCTCTGCTCACCAGATGGTGACTCCAGTTCAGAAGTAAGATGTGAAAGTCCATCTGAGCAACAAAGAAACGGGGCCCTGGTTACCTCTGTTACTAAACACCGCTGCAAATCCTGCCTGAGGCTGCCAGGTGAAGACTTTAGGAAACTAATCAAATCCGTCAATAAACCAGGCTCTATTTTTCATCAATGTGGACAACAACCCGACTGATAAGATCACCACAGATCACATCAGTGCAAAGCTCCTGCTGCATTTTCATACAACATCTGTGTAAGGCAGTTCCTGCTTATCTGGGCTTTCAAAGCAAAAAATTACAGATAATAGCAATCCCACTCTCAGTAGCTGCTCTCTTACTGTTTCCCCAAACTGACCCAAGCCCCTTAGGACAAAGGATGGCGTTCTAAGCCTCGCCTTCCAGCTCCTTTTGAAAAATAGTTCCATTTTCTCTGGAGTGGATGTAAAGAGTATTCTTGTGTGTGCAAAACAACATACATGATGGATTCCCATTCCCTTCCCCTCCCCCTGCCCAGTCTCAAGTGATAGGAAACATCTGCTCCTGTTGTCTTCAGACTGCTTTAGCAGGACAGAGACCCCCCTTAAATACAAGCCAAGCTACTTCTCAAAGCTTGGCTCTGAAACCAAATAAGCTCTGCACCTAATGAGCTGACTTCAGCACTGACTCTCACATTGCAGACCAAGAGAAAAGTCACCCAAAAGCTTTATCCTTCCTTAGCAACACAGATTTAACTCCTTGCTTGGCATCTATCAAATCAGAAAACATGCTTCATAATGTTCCAATCAGAAGTAAATCCTGGCTAGAGGATAAACTGTAGGCAGCAAATACAGGATTTTGGCTAGCAAAACACCAGCTGATTTTCTACGAAATTAAAATATTTACACATATTGTACCAGCATTACCTTCTACAGAGAGCTCTTGCTTTTCACTCTGATCATCAGCTCCAGCATTGCTTATTTCTGTTTCTTCAACTTCCCTTCTGTCCTTGCCTTCAGATTTCCCGAAGTCAAAGCCCTTGAAGAATTGTTTGATGGCTGAAGGCTGCTCTTGCCTTTTTTCAGGAGCACACCTCTTTCCTTGGAACTGTTTCATAACGAAGTCAAATGGGGAGCTCTTTGGGTTGTCGTCTTCATGCCTATCCTGGCAGTTCTGGTCATCTTTCAGGGGATCAGCAGACAGAATTAGATTTAGTAACTTTTACTCTTCCTTACCTTTTTCCAGATGCACTGAGAATTTGCCACCATTGCCTCCATCCAACCATATATCATAGCCATGATACAAGTGTTCAAGAGCAGAGCACTTAGAAAAAGCTGAAGCATTGTTTAAAGTCTGGCTCTTAATGTGTTGTCACAGCTGTATTTCTTAGAAATACAAAAATGATACAAACCAATGGACCGCGATGTACACGCAATTACTGACCTGTAGAGCAATCCTGTTTTTTCTGGTTGGGATTTCCTGCTGTAGAGAGGTATTATTTTAAACAAAGAACATACCTGTCTTTTCCATGGGTACACCTGAGGATCCCTTTCACGCTTTTCAGTTTTTACAGCACTTTCAGGGCTTGTGGGATAGGTGAGCCATGACATGCAAACAAAACCTCACTCCTTTCCTTAATAGGAACTTTCCATGTAGTTTTCTCTCACAAGTTTCTCTTTTCATCAGTATAATAGCAGCAGCTCCGGGCAAGTGGTTTGAGCGCTCTTTCCCGATGTCTCAATTCCTCTGTGCTCTATCCCAAAATCTGCCGGTCCTGGGGTTGAGAAGTCCATTTAAATGCTCAGATCATGTCCCAGCTTAGATCACTCAAGGCAGAAATCAGGAAGTGGCAGCAAAATCTTCGCTACTGCTCGCAAACCACTGCATGTCCCTGAGACAGCTGTTGTTAGAAGAGGCTGAGTCACCGCAGAGATCAGATTACAAGACTACCTGAAGAAAAGCTCTTTGTTTTCCCACCCCTTTTGTCCATACTGGCCAGCAATAGTGCTGGAGGCTGAAGAGAGCCCTGCTGTCAGCAGGATGTTGCACGGCTCAGTAAAAAAAAAAGGGATACTGAGGAGTAGGATACTCCTGATCTTTTTAGAGCCACAGGAGACACGAGAGGAAAGGTCACAATCATCTTCTGGCCAACACCATGATACAACACTACAATGCAATCATTGGACACACCTTATATATACCTCAAACTTCAGTACAGCTTTTTTTTGTCTGTCTGTCTGCCCTAAAGTCTGATTTCCTCAATGGTGAACATCACAATTTCTGTCTTAACCATACTCATGGCCATTTATGCTGCATCTCTTTAGCCTTGATAATCTTTTTCAGTCTATGAGGTCTTCTCTTTTGTAGGCTAAACCAGACAAACTCTTCTCATCTCCCCTCATGTGGCAAATTCTCCATTTCCCTTATCATTTCCTACTTACCTTTGTCTGCACCTGGTGCAATATAATTTATACTTCCTTAGATACAAGGGAGCATCCATGGATATGTATACACTAAAGACATATGCAAACTGGAGTGATTTTGGTGGGGAATGATAAAGCTGGTAAACAAAACCAACAATTCCTTTGCAAGCAGGTGAGCAGACACCAGCCTGAGGACAGGCTTGGCTCAGTGAAAACAGACAAAGGATTCAGACAGGGTGGAATGAGGCACAGAGTGCTGCAAGGAGTCAACAGGGTAAGATGAGGAGAAGAAAAACTTAAAGTGAACATCAGGAAAATCCTCTTGCCCATGACAGGTACCATGCTGGGAAACATTTACAGCAGCTAGAAGTGCACAAAACCACTCTGATCAAACATCTTTCTCTGTAGGAAAGGAGGGCACCCTTCTATTCCCAAACAGAAAGGATCTCCAAGCTGGCTTTAGGGTTTTCTGACACCAGGAGTGGTTGTCCTGCCCCAGTTTCAGAAATTAGCATCTCACTACAGACCTGTATCTACATAAGAATTTGTGCTAAGTCACTTCATGTGTCCAGGCATCTCAGCTATGCAGATGATGGAAAATCCCAGCATTTCGTTGGTAAAGAACTGAATTTGGCAGTTCTTCGCTTGTGCTTAGCAACAGAGTGACCAGGAATGAAGCACAGACCAAGCAATCCATGTTTGTGAACATGTCCCAGGCTCTCCTGGCCCAAGACTTCTCAATGCCCACTGCAGTTCAATGAGAACACGGAATGGGAATATTTGATAATCTCTGTCCTGTGAAACTCGGGAAATCCTTAAGCATGTTAAGCACCAATTACAGTGGTTAGGCTGGGCTAACTCACATGCTCTGACATCAGTATTTCAGGTGATGTGCTGCCAATTCAGCAGTTCTTTCACCACTGTTGAACGACAGTGACAATACCCCACAGAACCATGACAGCATCCCTGTAATCTGGTGAGAAGGGAAACACAGTAACCCGGTCTCCTCTTCTTAAAAAGCAAATCTTTACCTTTTTTCACATCAGCTATGAGGGAAGAGGTGACAACAGGGCTATCCCCCTAAAAAAGCAAGATAACAAGAGTGAGGTGGCTGCACTGGTCTGAAAACACGAGCAGCAGTCTGCGATAGGCCCAGGCTGTGCTGTGAACACGAGATATGTCACACCAGCCAGGCCCAGCCGTGCCCCGTTAGCTGCTCTGTCCATCTCCTCCCTGCCACACTTCTGAACAGGTGTCCTGCTCCTGCCTGGCAGAGCCCTGTGTCTGCTTCCTGCAGCACGTCATGGACAGCACGGGGCAGGCTTAGCTTTTGGAGTTTAAAAATAATAGACGCCTTCCCCTTTCTATCCAGTTAAATGGCCTGTGACCATCTGCCGAGTGCTCAGTGTCACACTTGTTTATATCTACTCTTCCCTCTGTCTAGACCTGGGGCAAGGTTAGGAACAGAACCAATTTTGGAACAAAATAGTTTAAGTTGCATCCCACACAGCACCCATCGGGGAGAGATTAATGTGGATTTTTGTACTTTGCCTCATTGTGACTCCTTAATCCGGCATATATTCCAAAGAAATAATGCCATTAGAGGATTAGTGCCACAAGTTCATTTGAGAAAAAGGATTTGCAAACACTGAAATCCTATATTCTATGTGCTTAATCACTGAGTATCATTTTGGGGATTTCCTCTCCCTTTAGTAGTGTCTCTTTCAATGAAACCCAAGCAAATCAGCAACTCTGTTTTGGATGGCCCTTATTATCCACTAAAGGAAAACAAACCCTCAGGCATCTAGTTAAAATAATACAGAATCTAAACTCACTGGACTAAACCCATCCTTGCTCTCGTACAATCACTTATATCAGGGAGGCACTTGGCCCAATATTTACATAGAATGTAATTATTTGCATTATTTATCTGTTAGGGAGTTTTGATAATCTGAGTCCTGCAGCACTTAGTAACACTGTGACCCTTGTTTGCTTCCATGGCCGCTCCCTTCCCCAGCTTTGCCTCTGCAGTATTCTCTTGTTTGGCCTGACTTGTTGCTGGCTGCGCTGAAGAAATGGGGGCAGTTACGTGGGGCAAGAAATTGGTGGGGCAGGAAAAATGTTTATTGCGCTGTGGTTGACTTTGCCAGTTCCAGGTGATGCACTCTTGGTCTGTGCTGACTCAGAACACACGTGCCAGGAGCTGCTGCCAAGGGAGGGTATAGGAAGAGTGGCCTGGTCCAGGACCAGGTTTGCTGCCCTCATCTTTCCCAGCCACATGCTTCAAACCACGATCTCCACAGCTCTCTTCATCCTCTCTCTCCTGCTCTGTCCCTTCCACTCATCCTCTGACTTTGACCCCTCAGAACTGAGGCAGAATTCAGTCTTGCCCACACAGCTGGGAATCCCTCAGCTGGCACTGACGCTGCATTGCTCGTGCCAAGCATCTGTGTCACCACTAATTTAATGTTGACTTTCTTTATACCTGGGCAATCCACAGAGCAGCAGGGATGGGCTTCAGGGCCAGACAAAACCCTTCAGAAGAGACTGCACACACAGTGGGCTGGAAGGACCATTCCCCAAGGAATGCCTGCCTGACCTGAAGGGGCTGCACACTTGGCAGGAGAAGGCCAGGTTCAAGGCCAGGTTGGATGGGGCTTGGAGCAACCTGGGATAGTGGAAGGTGTCCCCGCCCATGGCAGGGGGTTGGAACTGGATGAGCTTTAAAGTCCCTTTGATACCAAACCATTCTGGGATCCTATGACAGACTTGTAAGGGCATGTGCTGGATGAACTGGTTGTGTGCAGAGCTGTGTGACAGCCCCTGTTGTCCCTGATTTATTATAGCTGTAAGAATTCCAACCTTTGCATATTCCAGCATGATCAGCTAAACACGATCTGTAGAATTCTGAAACAATCTTTTTTTCAAAGCCAGAATTTACGTTACCTACTATTAAACGGTAGCGACAATAAGTAGATTTTTCCAACTAAGTCATATTGAATATGCATTTTGAATTCCATAAAAAACAGGACTTACAGATCTATTGCAGCAAATGTATATTTCCACATAAAATGCAGATACTTTTAACACTCAGATATCAAGTTACTCTTTTCTAAATGGAGCTACACAAATGTAAACTTAACTTTCAGTCTCTATTACAATATACTAGACTGATAGAGAAGATTTTCTGTCTAGAAAATTCTTTTTGGTTGAACTTCTGCCAGGATTAATCCCCTTTCAGTTAATCATTTACATGAATGAGCAATCTGCAGAGTTCATGCAAGGCCTGCAAACTATATTAATTACTAGAAACCTAATTACAAATCAACAGAGTCACAGGATCAGTGTTACCTCCATACGGTACCATCTGGTACAATGGGGCTGGATAGTTCAGCAAAACTCCCCATTGCATTCAGTGTAACCTCAACCTGAACGTGTGTTGCCAGAGAGAGCAAGTTTATGCAGATATAGGAGCTGGTTATAAAGCATTTTTAGGGTCATCCTAAATGACAGCATCCAAGCCCTGTGTTCTAGCTGCTGTTTCAAAAGTTACTTCAAAAAAGAGTATTTATTGAACACTTTTCTTTTTGAATGTGATACCAATGCTGTCATAACTTGCCTTTCCACATCCAAAAATACCCTAAATCCATAGAAAAGGTAATGACAAAAAATCACTAAACAAGCAAATATGAAAACATGTTTACCATAAAATGCTTTCATTGAAGGTATTGCATGTACTGCCATTCACTTCACTAATTATTACTCCAATTTAAAAGTTATGTCCAGAAATTCCATAAATGACAGGAACATGGCACAGGGGAGCTTCCATTAAAATGTAATGTTACCAATACATTTGCTCTTTCAGCAAACGGCTAGTTTGAAAGTTTTGACCAAAACCTGTCAGTCTTGTTTTACACCATGTCAGCCAAACAAAAATTCAGGTCTTTGAAACCTCAACTTGTGTGGTTTTAAATCCAGACCTTCTAAACCACTTTGGTTCAAGGTCACATAAAACCCAGCATTCTTTTCACAAACAATGTTCGGTCAATTGAATTTTGAAAGGAATTCAAAGGAATTTTCAAGTGTTAGCCATATTTCATCCTTGAGGTTCACTCACTGGCTTTTGGAATTGAGATCAGCCACACTAAGCAAAATTCAGTAGCTTGAGTTTTGCTCAAAGTTCTCCCTGATTAGTTCTGAGATTTCCATCAGGAATGAGACAGCTGTGCAATCCACTTAGTCTCTCCAAATTCTCTCAAGAATTGTAGTAAATGTAAAGTTTTTCCACTAACAACCAACTGTGTTGCAACCTCTTCCCTTTGCTGACCTTGTCAATGTGAATTTAGTACAGGAGAACACCAAAATTGGGCATTTTTTAGTGTCCTGCAACTCAGGAAGGAGCAAAAGCACCTACCCTGCAACCAAGGGAACGGGAAAAAAATGAACTCCCAAGGAGTGTTCCAGCTTGAAGGACATTCTGCATAGCCAGTCCATTACAGTGATTCTCACACACAGGTTTGCCTGCTCCCTTCTCTGATTGATTTTCAATTTCTTGTGGCCCAAGACCCCATTTCTAAGCCAGTGTATCACTGTAAAGTCTGGTGTTTGTTTCTGATCCCAGGATTCTAGGACACAGCTTCTATTCATTCTTGAACTGGTCCCAGACTTCCTAAACCACCCATCAGACTACCCTCTCTTTACTTTTCTTGTGACACTGTATCTTCTATATTAGACCTTTCTGGGGGAAACATGAAAGGAAGTGAGGTTTAGCTAAAGAATCTGATACATCTGAACACAGATTTCATGTTGGAAAAATGCTGACCTGTGATACATAAGCCATTTATCAAGTTCTGTATCAGTTCATTTCATGATATGTCTCCATTAAAGTGGAGATAAGTAGATTTTTATCTCGCTCCAGTAAACTTGATAAGAAGAAACAGGGATTATCACTCCTTCACAGATTTCTCTCTTACAACAGACAGTGTTTAGAAACAATGGATTAAAACCTGCTTAGGCTCTAGTTTAGCAGGTTCTCTACTTCTACAAATCCATTCCAGCACTGCATTTTGGTAACCAACATAATTCTTCAACTGGTAATAAAATTGTCTAATATAATTTTTACTTTCCATTTTTGAAGACCATAAATCCCATCAGCTGAGCTATGTCTGCCACTGATTTTGTCAAAAGGGAACAAAGAAAGTTCTGACCCAAATCAGTGCTGATAAAATGTTTAGTGACAATGGTAAGACTGTATCTACCTTAATGCATGGAGCTGATTCCACATTGATAGCCTATCCTGGTACTTCAGGAATTGTGAAAGATGCAAAGCAGTTGACATTTCTTTTGAAATTAATCGAGAGAATCTCCTTGTTCTTAATTCGGCTTTAGAATAGCACCCAAACTGCCCAAAACTCTTCATGAATTTCTTCTGTTCATAACTAATTTCCTACATGCCTCTCTGTCCCTCCTTTGGTGCTTTGCCATTTTTCCTGAGGAGAATACAACCAGCAGGAACAGGAATGCTGAGGGACACGCAGACCAGTGTGTGATACAGAAGTGCACTCACTCCTGCCTGATGCCTGCAACACCCAGCCAGCAACACGTGGCTCTTCTCTGGGCAGGGACCACTGAAGCATCTTTATGAACTGTGTTTGTCACAGTTCACTACAGCACACAGCAATCCTGCTTCTGTGCCAGAAACCAAGGGCTACGTGCCAGAGACCTTGCGAAGCAACATCTCTCTCTCCAAACTTCCCCCATTCGGTAGAACAGGAAAAAATAAATAAATAACCTTATTATATTGCTGGGTTTGTTTCTACCTAAGGAAGAAATTTTTCTTGGTAATGAACTTTTTGTGGTTTTCCTGAAATGTGATTCACACGGACTAAAACACCTGATGAAAAATGGATGCTGATGTAAGGTTTTACTTTTATTTATTTGGACAACCCCACATCTTACACAGCATTTGCTCCAGCTTCACCCTGACAATCTTGAAAAAATCCCAGTAGAGGAGCTTTTTTCAAGACTGTATCTACTCATTACATTTCAAGCCACAGGTTTCTGTAGGCAGCTACAGAGTGGACTGAACTAAACACAAGGTGAAAATTATCTTTAAGCCTAGAATGCTCCTTTCCTTCCTTGTCTGCCTGCACATGCAAAGATTTGGATAACCACGTGAAAATTATTTTCAGTTTATTTGAACTGCTCTCTGAGAATTTAATTTTTTTTAAGGAGGACCTAAAATTATTTTTAAAACCCAGTAGTGGATTTTAAAGCAATATTTCTGGGTGTGATTTTCTTCCGTATAAAGAAGGTCCAGGCAGCAACAAAATAGCCATTATGGGATTTACAACGAAGATATTTAGAGTCACAGCCACTTAAAAAAATTAAAATAATCCCACACTAAAAACTATTTTTTGTGTGTTATAAAAAATTATTTGTTTTCTGTGAGATTGAGAAGTATAGCAGAATTACACCCCTTTGCTAATGATAACACTTCCCTGAGAGTGATTTTCGATAGGAATGAGCCCATTTGCCCCAGGTTTAGGCACCGTGTTAGTGTTTGAGGGAGAACAAGGGGCAATATTTTGTTGTTGCAGCGAGCACCTGATGAATTTTAGGCAGGTGATTAAGGATTAACAAACATCAAGCCTCACATCCCATCAGCTGACACCGATATTGGAAGAAACTAAGTGCTCCCTGGCATTTCCAAACTTGCCATTTCTAGGCATTGGTTCTGAGAGCCAACCCATGGCCAGTGAGAATTAAAGAGTAAATTGCCGGCTTGAGCAGTATAACCAACTGATCCCTGTGTTAGCCTCACAATATGCTTAACAGGATTTCCACCTTGCAGCTCCCCCCAATCCCATCAGATACACAGCTCTGGGATATCACACTTCTGGGACAACTGCTTGCCGAGTCAGAAGTGCACCCTTTCTGAAAATCAGTATAAATAGGTAACACAACAGCAATGAGCCAAGCAATCGCAAACCTTCTCTTGTATTTCTTGTTGGAACAGGAAGATTTTAAGTGAATGCATCAAGCATCTTAAAAGCTAACAACAGCTTAGCAGGTTAAATGTGAAATAGGTTTATCAGCTCACTGTAGTGCTCTTCATGTAATTATGTTTTTACAGCCTGGTTAGGGGATGGTATTGGAGAAGAGCTTCTGATGTCAGAGTGGGGAGGGCTTAGGAGCAGGGATGAGGGCTAATCAAGACAAGTTCAGTTTGTATTTAAAGTAAAGTCAGCGTTAGTTAAGGCAGTTTTTGACATGTTAATCTTGGTGTGTTTTAAAAGCTGCCAAACACATTACTGAGGCAGCCCAGAAGGAAGACTCAAAGACAAGGGACACACTCTTGGATGTTCATGGTGGCTTCATTGTACCCAAAACTAAGGTCTGCACGATAGATGTAAGTATACATTAAATAAAATGTGCTGGTTTTTTTAATGCAAATGGCGATGAAACACCCGTTAAGTAATACCAAGAGGTGTGCAATTTTTCAGATTAAATAGGAAAGTCTTGTCTCACAGCAGAAATGGAGCAGATCAAAGCAAACTTGTTTGTGGTGACTATTTAAGAGCAGCATTTGAGTGCACAGAGTAAAGTCAGGAATAGACAGGGTGATATAGAAAAAATAAAGTATGTGATTATTCTGATTTCTCAGCAATCTGCTAAGGTATTCTTATGGGTAAATAATTCTGCGTATTCAGGTGCAAATGCTGTATTTCTTATGCCATAAGTTGATAATTTTAGAAATATTTAAGGATCTGTTTCACAGACGGAGGATTTTATTTCAGGAAGGCTTGTCATTGCATACTCAGTATTTTTCTAGAAGACTTTAGCTTCAGATTGCGTTGCTTGTTATATATGCACAAACATTTCCCTGCGTTGTCTATCCATAACAAAGTATTCTTAAAAGCTAAGTGGTTGTTAATATATATATCTTAATCTTTGTGCTAATTTATCTTTTAAAGTACAAGAGAAAAATCTCAATATTTTATAGTTATTTCCTAGTGCAGTGGATTTTCCAAATCAGCCTGCAATCAGAATTAATCAAGGCCATCATCACACAGATATATTTAGCTGCTTTAGTCTGATGTACCTACATTAGATTTACCCAGTGAAAATTTTGCCTATATGTGTGTACAACCATCATAACAAACCCCAGTGCTGGCAGCTTTGTGGGACACCCAGGTACACAGTGGGATAAAATTTTTTAAAATAATATCATAAGGTAATGAGGGTTCCTCACATTTTGTTATTATCTGAATATGTGGGCAGAATTAGCTGTAGAACTGAGAAAGGCTTGGGCACTATTACGTTGTCTTTGGAGTGAAAAATTCCAGTTCCTTAGTTAGAGAACATGTGAATTTCCAGACCTCCACAGTGCACCAGAATATGGAAAGAACAAGAGAGGGAGGCAATCCTACCTCAAGTAATTCTATCATGGTCCGATCCTTCAAACTGGAGCTGAAAATGTTCAGTCTGAGGTGCTGATTCCTGAGCCTGTTCCCAGGGGCAGGTGTGCAATTTCACAGGCTAATCTCACAAGGGGAAAAAGTTTGTATTAAAACCTGTGACTTCATACATGAATTTGGATAATAATAGTGGGTTTAGTATCTGGCATCTGTGACATATATATATATATTTTAACAGACCTGCAAATATATTTTAAGATGTGTATGTGCTCTATTTCGCTTTGTAATAAAGAAAGCTGACCTGAAATGATTAATGTTAGAAATCCACATAATTTTGATTTACCTTAGTGGTGGAAGACTCATCAAATGTAGTATTTTGGAAAATCCAAGTGATACTGCTTTAGTATTTAATATTCTAACTGAAAAGGGCAGGTACCAAGGATTCAGTACAAATTTTCTAGATTCAAACTCTTAGTTAGCCAGTTAAGTTAGAGAGTTGCTAAATTAAAATAATTTTAAATAGCCTACCTAAAATTCATTCCTTTTTCCACTACCTGGTTACTTTTGGCACTGGGAGAATTGTCATTTGCATTAATATTTCATGTAAAAGTGAGATACAAATCCCACTAAAATTCAACTGCATTTCATTTGGAAGTACTAGGCTGGCCCTCCAATGATCAGAAAGCTTCCTGTCCCACAGTTTCCATTTCCAGTACTCAAAAATAAAATAAAAAAGCAACACATTTCTTTTTAATGCTTTAAAAGTAATAATGATCAAAAAGTAAAAAATACAGAGTTTAGTTTCCTTTTGACTGATCCCACTTTTGCCATATTTTGCAATCTCTAGGCTTCTGAAAGAGTTAAAGAAAGAGGATAATGTTTCAAGTGTCATCCCTAATTATGAAATAAATCCACCAGGAAAACAAATGACATCATGCTTTTATCTCTGGGTATGTAACTGGTGTAATAGAAAGACCCATCCCTCGTAAACATCTTCTCCGTGTGCCAGTGTGCCAGGATCCAGGGTGGGTGTACAGTGTTCTGTGTGTGCATGCACACGCTTTCTCCTCTGTTTTCATTAGTTCTTGCTTAGTTATTGTACTTAGTTTTTAAACAGGAGTTGTTAAAGCCCTCAGAGTGATCCCAGAGGAGCCTTTGGGTGCTGCCACAAACACAAATAAATATCAGCCCTGTGGTTGTGCAGAGACCAGTCCCGAGCTGAGAGGGAGAAGCGCTCAGCACAATTCCCACCTCAGCTGCTGGATCTCTGTGCCTCCAGTGCCACATCAAACAGTAGGAATTCAGCTCCTTTTGCCTCCACCATCTGTCTGTGTCACCTCGTAGGCTTCGCAGGCCCTTGCTGTATGTTTGTGCTCAGCACAAAGCATCTCCTTCACCTGTGGGTTTAGCCCATGCCTCGGGCTGACTGCTGCCTTAGTGGCACACAGGAATCAGTCTCCCCTTGCCCACAGCCATTCCAAGGGGCACAAGCTGAGCTTCTCTTATGAACCCAGCTGAGCTCCTGAAGGATTGAATTTGCCAACACTAAGCCTTGACTACTTCCTGAGAATAGTGTGTTCGAAAAACAGTGACTTGCTCCTCACAATTTTACCAATCAGCCGGCTCAGGAACAGGGAAACATCCGTGTCTCCAAGTCAGTGTGCAGGCATGCAACACAAACTCTGCTGGCTGACAGACACAGTATAAATATAGTTATTTTCCTTTCTTTAGGGAATGTATCGTTCTCAATCCAGTTTTAGGATTACACTCTAATCTCAGTCTCTGAGCAGTCTGTGCCCACGTATCTAGGATTAGAATTTAGCCCCACAGCCTCTCCAATGGCACCTTACTCCAATTAAGAAGACATATTTCATGCTCCTGTATGATATAATGTTAGTATAATTGCTTTTTTCCTTTCCAAAAGTTATTTATTTTGCTGACTGTGGATTCTGGAATAATTACAGTCTACAGTCTAGTTTTATGACTCTTAGCATAGATTCAGAGCAAGAACCCTTGATCCTACAACTAATAACATTAAGACTATTAATAATATCGGAATATTTATCTATTTTTTAAAACAGCACCTGATTTCTCAAGCAACCAGGTGAGCTTTTCCTAAAAGGGAAGCCAGTGGAAATGTAAATGAGATTATATATGTCGTCATTCGTATGTTTCACTCACAAGCATGAATACATGTTCATATTATATGTTTGACTGATTTATCCGACACGAATTTACCTAAGGATTTTAAACAATACTCAGCTCCTTCCAAACAGTCTGTGGAGCCACTGCTGAAGTACACTAAACATTGACTTTAAAGAATGCTAATTCCATGTATTTGGTGTAAATAAAAGCAGTATTAGTTAATGAAATCTCAATGCATTTAACTAAAAAAAAAAAAGTCTTCCAACAAGTCTATATTATATATAGGACTAAACTGTATTTTGCCAATGCAATTGATAACATCAACACCTAGACTGCTACAGACATTTTGAAACTGTTGCATGATTAGATTTGCAAATGCTTCTGGTTCATGAAGTTCGTGTCTTGCCACTTCTCATCTAATAAATTGAGACAGAATTAGTCCTGGGTGAGTGGTTCTGCCTGCTGCCAAGAAGGGTTTGCTAAGGGTAAGACTCTAAAGGTAGAGATTAACTTGTCTTCATCCCTGTAATGTGCTGTACAGCCAGGATTTGTGCAATAGGATCAGAGCAGAGCCATATATGAATCTAATGCTGGACAGCTGGTGTGTATGAATTTATATGAACCCTGATGCCAGATTTTGAGCTACTCTCAAATCCCAGCTAATAAATGTATCAGAAGTGTACTTTCCCTGTTCCCTCACAGACCCTCCTCTGCTGATGTGGTTTCTAATATGCAAGTTGTTATGAAAATAGTATGAACCTAAACTACCCTAAATTTGACCTGCAGGTCAGAACCCCAGCTAAGTAACTGAAAAAGGTGTTTTTCCAAATGGAATAACACGGATTAGTCAGGTTCAGTGACTCCTTCTGACACAGAGTTATATACAAATCTTTATATTAGGTTACTAAGCTATTTATCCTACCTGATCATTTCAATTCTTCACTAACAGGAAATTCAGGGAAATAAAGAAGCAATTTAATACAGATAACACATACAAAACATGTCCTTTAAATTAAGTTTGAACCATACTGATAATTTGCCATTCAACTTGGAGAAAGAGATTAGAATTCTGGTGGAAATAACATCTCAACTTTATATCACAAATACCAGGGTTATTTTTACACATCTGAGAAGAAACCCAAGATAAGTTAGGATTGATTGGTACACCAATGAAAAAAACAGAATGATTTCATGAAGCAACTCCAGTGAAAACCTCATTAAGGAATCAAACTCTCCTTTTGGCTCATGATGGTTCACAAACTGGGTCAGTGGAAGCAGTAAGCTACAGCTTTAGTGGAAGAAGATACCAATGAACTTTTAAATCATATTATTCCATTATTTTTTCAATACTCTATCTTTTCCATACTATATCTTTCTCTTCAAACCAACAGACCACATAGCCTGTCTTTGCAAGGATAAGTTGTTTATCTGATGCACGTTGTCTGAAATGATTGTCTGTGAATCTTGGTCATCTGGTGGATAATAATTATCAGTAAATATGGATCACTTTGCTGTGGATGCTGCTGTAATCAGTACCCTACAATCAGGGAATATACCAACATTTAAAAGAAAACCTCATATTTAAAAGGAAGTTTTAAAGAAAATTCTTACATAATTTCTGCTTCAGCTCTGAAAGGAGGCAGTGCCAGACTGCCTATCAACAGCCATTGTATCATCCTTCACATCCAACAAAAAATCCAGAGGTATTTTGGGAACTGCACAGACTACACAGAGAATACCACAGCGATACTGGTGCTACTGGTTTCTAACCACTCACTGCTACTTGCCTTTGGATAGATGTCTGTCAGAACAATCAGGGTATATGGGATCCCACATGAGGGATTTGGGCCAGAACAGATGGCTCTTTTCCCACTAGGTTTTCCATGATTCTGCAGTTTAAAGTCGCATCATATAATTTTAGTCACCAGTGTGATTTTAGAGGGAAGTGTAGAAGTTCTAGGAAGGCCTGCTGAAGAAAGTGTCTTTTGCTTGTGTGTCTTTTTCCCACACAGGGACATTTCCCCAGAAAAAAAGCACATTCACAACCATGATTTAAACGGGAGACTGACACATTCTAGCAGTTCCTAAAAAGCAAAACTGGCACAACTTTATCAGTTATCTGACAGACAAAAATCTGCCAGAATTAAAACTCACCATTAATTTAATTTTTTTCCCTGATTTACTAGAATAAAAAGGTTAAAACCTCCTGGGTCTCTTTTCCATTACGTCTGTCTGAACCTCTGATGATTTCTTTGCACCTTCATATCACAGAATCACAGAACAGTTTGGGTTTGAAGAGACCTTTAAGTCCATCTAGTCCAATCCTCCTACAATAAGCACTGACACCTTCAAGTAGACCAGGTTTCTCCAGTCAGGTGCACCAGGCAAAGGCCAAAGGCCAGGCTGTAAGAAGGGCAGCATGAAGTTTAAAATTTCTGTTTGTTTTGCAGAGTATTCAATACAGAGTCTTTATCCAAGAAACACCTAAATGGCTCACTGAACAATATGGTATGGCAAATACCATCATCCCAGTTACCACCTATTTTTTGAGCTGCTGAAAAGTTTAGTCCAGCACTAAATCGCTTTAGTACTGAGCTTTAAAATGCTTTAGCAGCTCAGAAGCACTTTGGCAGCTCAAATGCTCTTCATGAGGCACCCAGCATCCTAAATCGCTTTAAGTCTAAAGTATCCTAAAAAAAAAGGCAAATGGAAACATGTCCAGCAGCACATGTTCAGATACATATGTCAAGAACAAAGGCCATGGTGCTGGTCTGGGATTTGACAGATTTGTCTGCTGCCAGGACAACCTGAATCTTGGCCAACAAAGAATCCAACACCTACATTTACAAATGTAAAGCACTTTTTGTTTCGGGGAACACCAGTGATTTAGTCCAAGTTCAGCCTCTACTTTCAGTCTAAATGGCTGAAATGACTCACTTGTTTACCTTTTGGAAAACTCATTTTGAGAATAAGTATCTTCGTTATATCAAAGAATTGGTGAATTCCTGAGGCACATGAATTAGATTGATATCTTTCACTTAAATTATTTTAAACTCATCAATAGGTCAAAGGCAATAAAAGAAGTTATAATGATAAATCTAATTTATAAATGGCTTGGGTAACGAAACACAGGACTTGGCTTTTCTCTCATTTTTGGATAATGAACAGTGCTCCTGTCTGCATTTCCCTTGCTGTTATCTCTACCAAATGCTGGTTGAACTCCTGGAGCTGTAACTCTCTATCTACAGGATGAGAACACTTCAGCATTACATTTCCCTTCTTTCAGAAGACAGAAAGAATCCATTTCATCAGAGCTAAATGGGGATGGAAATAAAACTCCTTACTCAAAAAAATTTTTTAAATCTAATCATTTGCTGTGCAAGCCTAGTGTGAGATGAATGTACAGATGCTTCTGCTGCTTCCTGCTCCCTCTGTCAACTCCTCAACTCAAAGCATTCCATACAGGATAGTTTTTTAACATCCAGGCTCTGGGTTACAGGACTTGCTTACTTTATAATTATTAATTTTTTATATATATATATTAATTGTGTATATTAATTATATATATTCATTTATAATTAATCTGAGTCTTACTGGTTTTATCACTGTTTTCATCACTACAAAACATGTTCTTCTACCTTTTTTACTTCATTTGGCAGCCTTAAGGGGCTGATGTCATTTGGAACAGATAATTTCTACCGTTTTTTTCCATCTGCTTCACTTAGTTAACAGTAGACAGGGCTCCAAACTATTACAATTCTGAAATTAAACCAAAGATATCTGCCTTCCTAAGTATGAGCACATCACTGCTCTCAGAGCTGCTGTGACACACCAGGGGCTAAAGGCAAAGGCTTGGGCTTAATTACATCCTTTTGAGCAGGTGCTATTTTCCAGCATCCTTATTTTCCTTGCATAGTAAGATTCAAGAGCACTGAACAACTCAGTGTACACAAGGGCAATATTTGCATTGTCCTGAAAACTGGAAGTTTCTATATGGAAAACACTACAACCCACAAGCAGTGAAGGGTACAGCTGTGACTGGCAGGACAGCCTGCTTATCCGAGAAACAACCTGCATAACCTTTCTCATTGTTGAATGCCTTATTCCTCTCTTTGGTGCTGCTGCTTCAGTTCTTCACATCAGCAGAGTTGTTGGTGTCTCCCTGCAGCATGACTCCCCGGGAGCACATGAGGAAGATGTCCATCCTGGGGGAACAGGGAACACTGGAGGAAAAGCACCTGTACCGACTGGCGGGCGGCATGGCAGCGGGAGGTGAGCAGCAAGGAACCCACCTGCACACGTGGTTGTAGGATTGCTGATATCTGCACAAGCTGCAAGAAACAGCCAGCAGCAGGTTTGATGTCTTTAAAAGGTGTTTCAAATTCATCTTAGGAGTAACTGCAGAAACACTTCTTTTAAAGTCATTAAAAGTTAACGCAGAGGGCTCTTGGAATTCAGCGTTTGATTAAGAGATGCTGAGCATCTGGAAGACAAGTAAATGTCACACAAGAACTCAGAACAAAAGCCACAGCTGGACATTATGATGTTCTGGCTCACCATTGTAGGCTCTTTTTTCTAGAGATGTTTTTTCATGACAATGTAGGTCCCACCTAGTATGATTTTTCTAAAAATGAAACTGCATTAGCAATGAAAACCCTCTCAAGCAGAGAACTTAACATGCATAGCTATTTTCTTCTGTTTCATAGTGTTATGTGAATTATTATTCATTGTAATTTGTCCTTTGGTACACTTGACTGAGCACATCCTGTTTATTTTTACTGCAGTTCGATTGCATAAATCTATGTTATTTAAACGAAGTAGTTCAGGTGGCAGTGAAAACATGTTTTTAATTGCTGCTATTAAAAAAAAAAAAAAAAAAGGTGTGATTTGCACTTGAGGAAACAAAACAAAACTTTTTTTTCTGGTAAAGTTATGCTGCAGCCAGAACCACTTCCTAACTTACCCCACTGACAGCAGAACTGCGTGTGCTTTGTGGCAGAACTGCGGCAGCGGCAGGAGATGCTAATGAGGAACCAGCTGATGGCAGTAAACCCGCAGCTGATGGGGCCGGGCCAGCAGAGGATGCAGGCGATCCCCGCCCAGTTTGAGCCACGACTGGTCGACAGGTACCGGGCACTATTTCTCTGTACCAGCCCTGCAGTTAATCATGACTCTGTGTGTGCTGTCCCTGAGGTTGTAAAGACCTTTGGTTATTCTTAACTAAACAACATCCTCTGCATATCTGAATTTTTTTTTTTTTTTTCTCTCAGAGATCTGCTACCTTCAACTGAAATGATGGCCTCAGCTGACCCCAGACAAATCCACATAGCATCCCACCTGGGACCCACAGTCCCACAGCACCCGAACATGCCAAACCTATTGTCCAACCGTGTCTACCCAGGCCCAGGTAACCCCCTGCATCCTGAGAAGTGGGAGCGTGTGGATCAGAAAGCAAACTGCACCCGCTAGTTTTCCATAGGTTTACTGGTAGTGTCAATAACAGTTGGTTTTATTTAGAAAAACAGTCTCACTAAAAAGAGGCAGCCTGCTCACCAGAGATTCTAAACTGTGCCGGTTTAGATCTAAGCATGTCCATTCTAGCTTTTGTTAAATACACTGTTTTCAGAGTCTTTTGCATGGTTTTGTTCCCTCCTTTTCTTTTTGCATTTTCCAAGCATTTTCACGCCCAAACAAAAGGCTATAGCTAAAAAAAGAGCTTCTCAACAACACTTTTACACTACATTTTACTCTTGCTCTTATATGAGTATTGGCTGCTTTAATAATACTGATCATATTCTCTAATGATGATATCACATGCCACTTAATTCGTGTAGGGCAAATACAAGTCCTTTTTAATAAAGGCTCAAAATTACAGGGCACAAGGGGAAGGCTGGACATCACAACCATAGCACTCATGTCATACTGCACAAAAATTTACATATTTCTTTATACAAAGTGAGCTTAAGATTCTTTCTTTGAGATGAGTGAATGAATTTTCAATGCCACATCAATCTACCAAGAAAAGTTTCTGACTTCAGCTTTTTTTCCCCCGTTAACATGGATTGCAAATAAGAGATTCCCTCAAGAGGAAATATAATTTAAAATTACTCAGCCTCCAGGCTGAAAGAAGTCTTGAAGGAGCAGGTTTGTTTTGCTCAACTGATGGCTATTATTTTCTGAGCAGTTATAAGTCATAAGTCACCAAATAAAACCACCCTGCTGTCTCCTTCCTGGATGGTTAGTGGCAGGTATTTCTAATTACAGATCTGCTCCTGAAAACACCTGCTGCTAGACTTCACATTCCTTCTACATATTCCCACCAAAACAATGACTACAATTAGGATTTAACTTGAAATCCTATCACCTTCCTGTTGAAGCCCACAGCTGAAAACTTATAAAGCTTTTTAAAGCGTCTGCATTGCTTTGGGGTTTGTGCATTTGCATGAGGAAACAAATGAATCTAAAAGAAATTTCTACCCTTCCCTTTAAGGATACAGCTTTCTACAACCAGAATCCATGGAAGCTGTGGCAAGAAGACAAGAACTGGTTCAAAAGCAAAATATTGCCAGGTAATCAATAGCAAGCTATGCTCTGAGATGCATGCCACCATTAAAGCAGAAAAGTGATTGGGACTTTTTTTTTAAGTCACCCAGAGAAGCAGAAGGCCTTTGAGTATCAATTAAGGCCTGAAGCAGCTGCCTTTCTGCTTGCCCTATTGTGCTTTTATTCTTAAAATGATGCAACAAGGACAAACCCCTTAGCTTGGTTAAGGAAAAAAACAAGCTACAGCCACAGCCCTTTGAACTGTGGATCCAAACACCCTGAAGTTACAAAAGTTCAGAAACAAATTCAAACTTTACAGCTGTGTGATATCACACACAACACTTTAAGCCTCTGCAGCTGGGCCTCCACCCTACCAGGGTGGGCAGCTTTCCTAGTTTGACTGAACAGTCAGAATATCAGAGTGACTGTAGAAAGTCCAGTTACTTGTACCAGTTTCAGTGTAGTCAGTAGCTGGGTAAGAAATCACCAGTGCTCTCCCTCACAGCCACACCCTTTCCATAGAGGAACTCTAACCTCAGCCACTCCTGCACTGGGCTGCAGCACAGTACTCAGTAGTGTCCCTCACACAGTGAGACTAAGAGCAAATTACAGATAAGTTCTTTATGTACATCTGAAAAGAATTACGACAGAAGTGTTTTGAGCTTTTCAGTCAGCTAATCTCAAATACTGAACTCCTCCAAGCACAAGATGTGCATCAGCAATGTGTTTCCCATAGTTCTTGTCACATGACAAAAACCCTGAGAAAAACAAGTGAAATAACTAGCTGCAAACATGGCCATCTCATATACCCAAAGCCACATCAGAGCTGGTCCTACCTGTTCAGGCTCTTCCCTCAGCCCACCAAACAGCAAAACTCCAAAAAGAAACAGCTCACCTAAACCTTAAAAACCTTTTACCCCAGTTTTTTGCCATCCTGGCAATTTCTACTGCATTCACACAGCTTTCTGCAGCACAGGTCACCTTTAGGGCTGCACTTCCTCCTTTCAGCTATTCCAGAAGTCAGGTGTTGACAATCTCCTGCACTTGGTGCAGATGTGCTGCTGAGCACCTGGGCCCAAATCTTTGTTCTCCAAGGGACTCGGCCTCATCCCAAAGCTCTGTCTGCTGGTCCTGGCAGGAACAGACTATCTCAGCTGGAGGAGTAGGCAGGAATGTAATGCTTTCTGCTGTTTATCTGCACCTCAAGAGCTGAGTGGGAGTAATGACAATCAGGCAAAACGTACAAGGACATGGTACACAGACAAAACACTTCCTTTGTATCTCTGAGAGCAAAAAATCAATAACTTGGAGGTTGTTTCAAAGATGAAAAGAAGGCAGAGAAAAAGCCTGAATTATGCAATCAAATAATTCCTCCTCAAAACAAAAATCTGTATAGATAGCTTTTGCCCAAACTATTTTCCTGACAATTTTACACTCTTCTGAAAGTCAGACTCTCTCTGACCTGTTATCCTCGTTGCAGCGTTAAGAAAGCTATCTTGGTGCACTTTAAAGTGCGTTACTTCACAGGCTCTTTTCCAAAGATGCAGAAATCCCACTGGAAGCTCCTCAAAGCTCCTCTAGGAGCTCTTGCTTTCTGTTTGATCACTGGCCTGGCTCCAGAGAAAGCTGATGCCAGCAAAGGTTGTTACAGCAGAGCCAAATACTACTACTTGTATTCTCTGCATCCCACTGGTAAGCCCTCCTACCTACTAGGACAGGAGCAGGAAGCTGGCACAGACTCTGGAGCATTTATCCACAAGGAAGGAGATCAGTTGAACGCTTCCCACCAGGATCTCACCCTTTCACACTCTCAGAGTTATGCTCAGGTGCCAGGCACTGTGGAGGGTTACTCAAGAGACTTAGCTTTAGCTTACTCTGAATGGATGCACAGGTTTGATAGATAAAATCATTCTAGTTCTATGTCATTTACAATATCACTGGAATTTTGCAGTTTTCAGTACAATTTCTGACTGATAATGTAAATAAATTATTTTCTTTAGTTTTCAACACTTATGACCCGGGAAACAATTCTCCAAATCCCAAGTGGATATAATCACCATGCCTGGAATGGCAATACACAAATAACACTTTTTTTGTCTGAAGTATTTTCTAGAGCTATCACATGGAAGGTATGCTTTCCCCTTCTTTTCGCTCACTCTATGTATCTGACAGCACATTAAATACAGCTAGGTTTGCCATTCTTTCTGCAATTTGTGCCTTCTCACACACAGCAATGTAGGGGAGAGATAAAACAATCAGTACTTTTGCCTATTCCTTTATCTGAGTTTTAATCTGCCGCTGAAAAAAAAAAGGTGATGAAGGAACTGAGCTGCCCTAACTGCTCGTGCTCTGTGTGTCTCTTAGAATGGAAATGGAGATGAGTGCTATTTTCCAGCAAAAGGAAATGGAGAAAGCCCATCGGAAAGGACTCCTGGGACTGGAAGCCCCTTTCCTTTACCACGGGATGCCGGCGAGTCCCATTGCTTTCCGTGGCAGGCACAGACTGCCTGAAGGGCACCTTCCCAACGACCTGTATGTTCATCGTACCACCCTGGACGAAATCCATGGCAACACCATGCTCATGGCAGCCAGCCCATACCCGCCAGTCACCACATTGCAAAGGGAGAGGGGACGCCGCCCAGGGAGAAGAGCTGGAAATCACAAAACTGCTGAGGGCAGTGCCAACGGCACAAAGAACCAGGCAGATGACAAATCCACAGACTCTGCTTCAGCTGCAGTGGATGATGAGAAAGAAGACAAGAAAGAAGTAGAGGTGGAGACACCAAACAAAAACGAGCAGAGCAAAAACCAGACTGAGCCATCTGCAGTTGCCAAAAACTGTAAAGAGTTTGAACAAAGCTTGAGAAAAAACTGTGCTACTCATGAAATTCCTACTGAAACCACCAGCTGCAGCAACACAAATGAGAAGGAAGCCAACAGCTCCTGTACTGCTTTTGATGACAAGTACCTGTACCCTTCTGCAATCCCATTCTCAGCGTTACCATATGGATTTCCAGTGCCCAACAACCCATTGCTACCTTCAGGTTTGTCTGATCTCCAGATTACAATTACAGTGGCATGTTGATATAATCTGTTTTTATTGATTTGGTCTCTCAATTATTCCCTCTGTTTTAAGTGAATTTTTGGTATGGTAGAGTCATTGCTACTAAAAGTAGAATTCTAATGCTGCAAACAGTAATATCTATATTCAGTTCCTGTTTTAAAAAGGAATTTCAATTAAAATAAACAAAATTGCTGAATGAAGTTGTGAGTTAGCCTCTCCCTTCAGCCCACAATTTTTCTATATGTCCTAACTCACAGTAGGCACTGTGGCCTAGCAAAGGCTTGGATCTGTTCTACTGAAATATTAGTCAAATCAAAGTAACAGCAAAGTCTAAAGAAGAAAAAGCATTGGATAATGTACTCATTAGAGAAGTCCTGCAGCATGATTTATATGTGTAGTGACTGGTAGGTACACTGCCAGCAGTTAACAAAAGAAGCCACCAAAAAAAAACCCCTTCAGAACCAGGTTCTGCTCATTACCTGGTGATTTTGTGTCTAGGACTCCTGTATCTGCCTGTTACTACACCCTGCTGTTAATATATTAGGGTCTAAAAAGGTGTAAAAATTTTCATGATAAAAATTATTTCCTCCTGATTTGCCAGCAAAATTCTACCAACATAACTTCTGCATTTACTCCTCAAAGGAGCTCATGGCTTGATCCTGAATGGAGAAGACATTTCTTCCATCGAAGACATTCGCAAGTGGACAGTTGATGATGTGCACAACTTCATCGTCAGCCTCCCAGGCTGCTCAGATTATGCCCAGGTGATTATAAACATTCACTACATTTTCAGGTCTTTAGGACAATCTAGATTTAAATGTCAGCAAACAAAATATAAATGTGAGAAGGTAGTTGATTGTCCCAAAGTTACAAATATAATAGTAGTTTTCATTGTGCAGTTAGGAGATAAATACAAAGATAAAACAGTAAAATTGTTATTTATTCTTTTTATTGTTTATGCCTCAGGGTTAAGCATGAAAAATAACAATCAAAGTCTATTTTAGCACACTATGATGTGTTTTATCATTTCACCAGATATTTAAAGACCATGCTATTGATGGAGAAACCCTTCCACTGCTAACAGAGGAACATCTCCTGGATACAATGGGATTAAAACTTGGACCAGCATTAAAAATCCGCTCTCAGGTATGATCATTAAATATATGCCAAGATGGTGAGTCACAGAGACATGAAAGAGCCAGAAGCTGATAGGAGGGAATTTTTCCAAATTAAAGCACTTTTTTTTTCACTTGTAAGGTAACTGCCATAATATTGGGAGAAAAGAAACTACTCCAGCAAAGTTTGCTTTACTTTTCTGTATATTATCACAGCATGTGGGGACACCCTAAGGAATATGACGGTACATTTTTCAGGAACAGACTGTCCCTCGCTGTTTGCAGTTTGCTGCCCTTAATTTCATCCATTAATATCAACTCTGTGTGTATTTCTGTTGTTGTCTGGTTCTTTTCTCTAACCCCTTGTACTCTCTCACTCTTCTCTCATTCCAACCACCTTCCCCACTCCTGGCCGGCAGTTTGCTTCCCCTCTGTCCCATGGGTGCTGCGGCACCTCAGGAGCAGGAGGACCCAGCCATCCTAAGCTGAGTATTGACAAGCTCCTTCCACAACCTGGGCCTAGAAAAACATGAGAGAGTGAAAATGGAAGAGATTTTTTTTCACTAGAATCTGACAACCCTTTGAGACGCCTGGGATGTCCCTGGCACTGCTGCACCAGACTCAGGCTTGATGTTTAATGGCTTTAACAGCAAGAAGTAACTGCTGCAATTGTGCCTTTGTCTTTACAGGTGTCCCGACGTCTGGGCAACGTGTTCTACATGATGAATGTCCCTCTGTCCGTGCCCCTGCCTCCTGCTCCAGGGAAAGCCTCGGAGCAGCCCTCTGACATGGCCTCCCCTCTGCACTGCAACAGCAGTGGTGACACACTGGACAGTCCCTGCTCCCAGGACCCAGAAACCTCCCAAGCAGTGGAACAGATCGTTTCAGAAAGCAGGGAAAATCCATGTGACACAGCTGGATCTCAGGCTGACTTCCAGATGATTTCTTTCCAGAAGAGTTGAGCTAAGTCCAGGACACAACATGTTTTTAATAATACAGGAACCTCTAGTTACAAAAGTGTTTGAGAAGAAGCTACAGCCTGAAACCTCTGTAAGGCTGGGGCTGAAGGAAGTAAGCTGCCAATGCAGCATAAGGAAGTGTTGTATCTGAAAGGCATTAAAAAATGCAGCTACATGTTAGTGCAATTACTTTCAAGTGCAATTCATTGAAAAGAATACCAGTAGGGTTAACAGGTAAATTGAATTTTTCATTGAAGTCCAGGGTCATCACTGAAAGCTATGAGAGACTCAGAGTGCACTGTATGTCTTACAGTGTGTTCCAGTGGGCTGCTGAGAAACTACATGGAAAAGTCACAGCTTCCAAACATAGCTGACTTCTGCTTCTGTTGAACAAAATGTATACAGAACATTCATATGGAATTCATTGGGAGAGTATGGAATTGCCTGCAGAATATAGAGAAATATACCCCAGACTCAGCAATTGGAGTTAATCCATTGCTACTCCAAAACAAAGCCTTTCTAAGTGCCTGGCAAGGGTATACAGCTTATAAAGATACACAGATTGAACATGAAAATACCATATGTGACAGCAGTTTTAATTATTCCAAGGCATTCTTATCACCAGGGCTGGAATTTGCTTTGTGTGACTGCAAGATGAGATGAGTCACCAGCCTCTGCCATGGAGGCCAGTCACTGGGACAGTGACATTCCCTGCAGGCAGCAAGCTCAAAGCCTGGTTCCTGCCAGCCTCTGCCAGAACACCCTTCCCAACAGCTCACCTGGACAAGCCACGGAAAGCTCTTCCCTCAGCAGCACGTTCAGTGTTCTTCACTTTGGAAAAGGCCATCAGCTTAGCCTGAAAGCTCCCTTTTCTCTGGAAAAATATGGTTTCCCCTCGCTTCTGCTACTGATGAGTCATTATCTCACAGCACACAAGAACAAGAAATAGAGCTTTTAGCTAAGGACAAATCCCCAGCATTTACTGTGATTCCTGTGTGACTTATCCTTGCTCCCTTTTTAGGGGTTTGGTCCTACACCGGTTTTCCACGTAGACTTTGGAAGTTCTCCTCCTTGCAAGAACTCTTCTTCACTCCAAAGGACACAGAAATATCTCAGACAAAATCAGGTTCTGTAAATTGAGGGCTGATAGACTGTGGACTTGCTGTGTGTTGCTACTTTAGATTCTCTCCCCTTAGTTTAGATTGTGTGGCCTCAAGTACTTAAACCCCAAGAAGTATGAAACTGTTTAGATGGTGAGTGGCTAAACACACGAGGAGAGGAAGTATTTCCATATTCTATTATTTTACTTTAGCCAGAGATAAATTGTTTTATATCTTTGTTATATTTGTGCACTAGATAATGCGTTATTAGATATTTGCAACAGCAACCTCAGATGTCCATCTTACCATACTGTCCAAACTTTGCAGCCTTTGGAAAAATGGCAAATATCTATATTATTTTTAGCATATGAAACAATTTCTAACTTATTTTTTGTACAATTGACAATCATGTTGACAGTGTCACTTATCGAATTAAACACAGTTAATGACTTAGTTTTCAAATGGCATCCTACCTCCTCTCTGTGTGAAATATTCGACTCAATCCACGTGAGACCTTCTCCACCCTGGAAGAGGAATCTCTGACACTGTTTCAGGGGAGTCAGGCCACGAGATGTCGCTACAAAGCTACTCGAGGTCACCTGCTGCCCCTCCGAAGGGAAACGCAGCACACCTGAAGTACCGGGGGAGTGTTAAGGGCGATGACATGAAGAAACTGAACTTGTTTTTCTAAAACAACAGCAGGAAAGCTTGACTTGAAGTCCCATATGCTAGGGAGGAAGGATTGAAATGTGGTTCTGAAGAGTGTGATTATTTTTGTAAATGGTCAGACATGAACAATGCCAAAAGCTGAGAAAGTTGGGATGCAAAGTTTGCAGTCTTGCATTACTTCTGCAATTAAAAAAAACCCCACCAAACATACGATCCTTTGCACATACTGGGCTCTTCTTCCCAAAATGACAAAAGGAATTACTTCATAGCTTCCTGTACTGGGGGGAGATGTGCTGGAGCAGCCAAAATGCAATAAGCCCTGAACAGTAATCAGCTGTGAAATGAAATAGGAAGGAAAGGAATTTACCTAAACAGACATAATAGAGTCTATTTCTAATGGAGGAAATACCACTGCTAATGAATGTTTCCTCTCCTACAAACACTTCAGAGAAAATGAAAATAAAACGTAAAAATAATAAAAAAGTACACAGTATCAGTAGACAGACCAATATTTCCAGACTTTGATGTGTTTTCAGGAATTGTGTTTATGTGTAAACACTGAGGCCTTACTGATTCTCATATTCTTTTTTGACATTTATTGTTTATTCCAGCTGCAAAGGGGTTCAGGTAGCAATCACAGGTACCTAAGAAAGCTGGCAGAATTCTGCTTCCTAATGACTTTCTGGTGCCTGTGCCACCACTGCATTCAGTTTTTCTGCAATGCAACTAAAATCCCAATGGGATGCAGATGATATGTTTTAATACAAGTTGCATCATTAGAAATGTTTCATTTAACATCTATTGCTGTATTAGTCCATAGCAGTGATGCAGTTAATGAAGAAGAGAATGTTTTCTATGAGGTGGTGTAGAAATTCCTGATTTTGTCTGTACCTACACTCAATGTGTGAGCTCCTGGGGACAGAGACTTACATTTTTAATTTTTTTTTTTAATAGGGCCAAGATTAAAGACAAGATTAATAAAAAGGTACAACAAACATATAACAAAATGGTCCTGCACCATAAATAACAGATTTAGGAAAGTCGTGAAGAGGAAGAAATGTCTTTCCTACAACAACCTAGGTTTCTGGCCTCACGTAGGCTGCAGAGGATGATGGTGTGGAATACAAACTCACATGGACCTAAACAGATAATTCTCTGATCAATTCCCCAGGTGAAAAATCTCTAAATAATGCTATGAACATACCAAAGTCATGCAGAATTCCCATCTGGTCCAAGTCAGGCAGTAACTCTAATCCAGCACACAAACACAAGATCAGACAAGTAGGTCCACAAGGTGATGGTATTTCTAACTGACCCATACCCATGCCACCAGCAACTTTATGAAATTTTATTTTCTAAGACTTATATACAATTGTGAATCTGCCATCAGAATGTTAAATTATCCTTTGAGTGTGAAACAGAAAAAATAGCCCCCTCTGGTTTTTACAATCACCTCTAGTTTTAAACTCTCTAGAAATTTCTTGTATTTTTGACTTTCCAAATACCCTCATACAAAGTTGATTGGTTATGCAGTGTTTTGAGTCACCTTCAACATTAGAAACTTTTCAGAAAAGCATCCAAAACTAGATACAGCTCTTGTTTTGGTACCTTGCCATGGTAATGTTCTAGCTAAGCCCTTTATTATTCACTGGAACATAACAAGTTTATTTATGAGGCTGAGCGTTCATAGAATTACAGAATTGTTTGAGTTGAAAGGGACCTTAGAGATCATCTAATTCCAAACCCCTGTGTTCATCAGGGTTCTGCTGCCTCTGATGGTTGGTTTTGATTAGCTCTTCACGCTATAATAAATAGCTGTAGTTTTATTGCTATGGCAATTCCAGTATAATAATACATGTTATATTAAGAGAAAAGGTCACCTCTCCTTTCTCATTTGCTTAGGCTTTGGGGGGTTTTTGCAGTTGCCAGGCTCCTTTCTTTCTTTGGGAAGGCTTTGCTCCTCCTATCACCTGTACTGAGGCCACAAGAACTACTCTGTTGACTTGGTCCTTTTGTTGTCCTTTCCTTTGTACCATTCCCAAGATTACCCAAGTCTGTTTTTTCCCAGACAGACATTAATTCTGCTACCATCCCCATGCTCTTCTTGAACCACCAATTTCCCTCCTGGTGAGGAGGCAAATCTTTAATTCAGCCCAGAGAAAAGAAGAACCTGTTGTCTATGTAGTATAGAGAATGATGCAGCATTTTTCCCTATAGTACAGCAAAGACATGAATAGACATTTTGATTCATCAAAATTTAAAACCACAGGTAACATCTGTGTGTGTGAATTATCGATATAAAGATCACCCAACTGAAATGGCAAAACAGAAAAAGCACCACTGACCATGGGAAAAAAGAAAGCATCAAACCAACCTGGTCCTTTGCTGCAGCCTTGGCTCATTAACAAATCTTTGCTGATTACCTTTCAGTTCCAAGGTTCCAACAGCTCTGCTAAAGGGGCACTGTGCAGCTGGGATTCACGGGATTCCAGCAGTTCCTGAACTCTGCACTGGAAGATGGTTTGTAAAGTACTCACTGGCTTCTGAATCAGCCTGTTAAATGGAAGGATGTAAACTCAAGACTTGCATCCTTATATAAAAAATATTTTTAACTCAAACACTTGTACTCATAACAACAAATTTATGATTTTATAAAACAATAACAGGTAGTTTTTTCTAAGGCTATACCTTAAATATTATAATTCTTATCCTCCCCTCCTGCCAGTGGCAAAAACAGAGATATAAGCAAGCCTTTTTTTGTACAGACTTTTCCCCAAAAACTCAGCTGGTTCTTCCGGAAAATGTATTGATGTATTTTTCATTTATGTGTCCGTGTACATCCTCACTGACTCCAGCATGGTCTGACTGACAGTGGTCTTTGGAAAGAGCTGATGTGCCACCCCACGTCAGGAGAGACATACCCTTACTTGGGATCAACAGTTGTTGCTTAAATGAAATTATATTCTTACAATGACCAAAGCTGGTATTAGAAATAGGTGCAATTAATTACAGAAGAACCAGAGAAATTAGTTTTTAGTTCAATTAGGATTTTTGTCGGTTATATGTACCAAATAATTCTGGGTTGTATAGAAATGAAAAAGAACTTGCAAGAGTGGAAGTATTTAAGAACTTTCTTAGTGAAAGATAATTATGGAGATTTGTCTAATAAACCTTTGTTGTTCTGCTAAATTAAAAGCTAAGTGGCTAACTAAATATTTATAAGCTTTTGGGATGGATGTGACTCAGGATATGTCTACATTGGAATATGTTTCTGAGTTATGACTCATGTATTTGTGGGTGGATTTTATCTGAACCTTCCTCGACAGTATGTGATGCTGTGCAGCACAAGGCCCATATTCTTTATATTCTGAGCCCATTCAGTGTTGAAGCCAACTGGATGAAAAGAGAGGTCACTCCAGAGCCTGCAGCATGCTACCATCTGTAGAAAATCTAGGAAATGGCTCCTAACAGATTGCTGGGGAATTGCCTTCCTTCTTTTCCTTCCTTCCTTCCTTCCTTCCTTCCTTCCTTCCTTCCATGTGTATTCTCCCCTCTCTCCCCCAAATCCAGAAGGATTATCTGTGGGTGCAGAGGATAGGCTTCTTGCAAGTTTGTTTGTTGAGAACTGACACTTACTTTGACTTTGAGTGTCTCTCCAGCTGTTTTGCAGAAGGCTATGTGACTCCCCAGGTAATTAGTGACATGCTTGCCAGTAATTCCATTGCTAGCATGTGGCCTTGTCTTTCTGGTGTGTCTGTAGTTGTGATAACCCCCCATCATTTTATGGATCCAGGATGGTTGAACTGAAAGCAATCAGACATAGCACAAAGGCCTATAAAGTGACAGGAATAAGTGAATATAAGGGTATAAGAAAATATGTACCACAAAGAGTAAAACACTACCTAACTCAGTGTCCTGCCCCGGGGGCAGAGAGAAGATACCTAAAGCAGAGCATAGGAACAAAGCAATGACAAATTCAGGATAATTCCTTTATTTCCAGGGTCCTACCTCACAGACAGAGGTGATGTCTATATTTAATAGTAGCTCATGATGCATTATTGTTCCATCAGTGTATTCAGCTGGTTTTTGAGCCAAGCTTCCAGCATCCATACTGCTGTACTAGATCACACAGCTGGGGTAAAGAAGAGGGAAAAGAAGTTAATGAAATGCTGTTGGTTTGGCTTCAGTTGAAAGAGGAAACCACTCCACTTGTATGCAACATCCTTCTCAACAGTAGTTCTGAATCTACTCTAATCACAAAGGCAGTTGGCCCTTTAGGGGCTGTGACTTCACTGCCTGGTTCTGAAATGCCTCCTTTTGCCCCGCAGCTGACAGACACTAACCTTAAACACAAGCTGTCTGAACCTTCATTTCCACTTCATGGCTTACTTGGAATTCAGCCACTTGCTTCTCTCCTGCTCTGCCATACCGATGACTGAGAATGAACTCGTTCCATGTGCTGCTCAGTCATGATCTGCTCTGTGCTCCAGAGTGGTAGGAACTCACCATCCAGTGCCTTACACATTTCCTTGCCCATTTTCCATCCCTCTGCTTCAAGTGATGGGTTTGTTCCCTGTGTGCTGCTCCATGCCCGGCTGTCTTGGGAAGAGCTCCTGGAATTAAGTGTTTCTCAAAGATGAATTAAAATTTTTGTGGGACCAAAAAAAAAAAAAAAAAAAAAAGAGATTACCCAGACATCCAAGGTGCTTTTCTGGCAGCAAACAGCTTGATGTACTGCAGATAACATACTATGCCAAAAAAACCTGCAAAATGAAGAGCTAAGCATTAAAGGTGGGTTTGTGAATCAGCAATAGATTCAAAGAGACAGAGGGCATAGAGGAGTAAGACCTTAAAAGATCCTGAAAGTAGAAGTATGAGCGATGATGACCCCTTAGGAGATGATTGCACCCTTTAGGAGGAGGCCAGAGTGCACCTCCCATGGAGCAGGGAGAGTTTCACAAATGAAGCTCAGCTTGTGCCTGTGCAGGGAGAGCGGAGGGGTCAGAGCTGTGCTGTGCCAAACCCCTCACTGCAGCTATCATGTATTATTAGCAATCTGTAAGTTACAGATGGCTGAAACTTCTTCTGCAAGAAAGCCTCCATGTCAGATGTGCTTTTATGTTACTGTAAGTCAAGCACATGAAATAAATGTTAAAATTATTGCCAACTTAAAGCATGTATTTTTTAATAAATGCAGTCTGCCTACTTTTTACAAGGCATTGTTTTATTGTAACCATAAAAACTTCAATTCCCTCTACCCAGAAGTTCATCTTTTGAATTACACTTTTCTAGTTCACTCACTCTGCAGTCAGTCAGCTTAATTTGTAACTTGTATAGATTTTCTGCCCAGCAACAGCAAAAGGAAAACATTCAACAGAAAAAGATGTCGTACCAGAAAGAGCGCAAAACCTGGCACTGAAACTGAGGGGCAAATATGTTGCTGGAAGCATTTTTAGGTTCTTAATTGCCCAATTTTCAATCTGAGAGGTTCCAAATCATAGGAATGGGAAAGGGCAACAAGATTTGAGGGGACTGGACAAGACAATGCAGCACTGCACATACTTTTCCATCCCAAAGTGTCAGGGTGTGGTTTGGAAACACAGAGCCAGGATAAATGATTATACGCTTTGCTAACTCCAGTGACCTCATAGCACAAGTATGTGGGACAACCTCTGGCAAAAGGCCCTTCTGCTTTATATAGGTTGCTTTCTGAATCTAATTCTGTAAGTATATGAGGAGGTCTGAGCAATGAGTCTGTTTAAATATGTACCACCTAACAAAGATGCTGTATTGAGCATCTTTAAGGCCTTACACCCTATTTCAGTGTATCAAAATTTAACACAGATTTTTATGGTCAGAGCTGGAGCAAGGTCAAGGGCTGGTCAAGGGCTGGGAGGGGAGAGGGGCTGAGGGGCTCTTTTCAGTGGTGCCCAGTGACAGGACAAGGAGCAATGGCCATAAACTAAAACACAAGAAGTTCCACCTCAACATGAGGATTAACTTCTTCACACTGAGGGTGGCACAGCACTGGAAACAGACTGTCCAGGGAGTTTGTGGAGTCTCCCTCTGTGGAGCCATTCCAAACTCACCTGGACGTGTTCCTGTGTCACCTGCTCTGGGTAACCGTGCCTTGGCAGGGCAGCTGGACTGGATGATCTCCAGAGCTCCCTTCCGGCTCTAACAGTTCTGTGATTCTGTGACGGGGGGGCTGTGAGGAGCTGAGGGGCCGAGGTATGGTGGTGGGGGCTGAGGCAGGTGGTGAGGGGTTGAGGCGGGATTAGGGCTGGGGGAGGAGCTGAGGCGGGATGAAGAGATAGAGGGACCGAGGCGGATTGAGGGACCCAGTCAGGGCGCTGCGGGGCGATGATGGACCGAGGCTCTGAGGCGGGATGAGGCGCTGAGGGACGGGGATGGGATGAAGCGTTGAGGGGCGGAGAGGGGACGGTGAGGAACCGCGACAGGTCNGCTTGCCCCGCGGCCTTCCCGCTCGACGCTGTTGCGAGGCGGCGGCTGCGGGCGGCCCGCGGTGAGGGAGGAGAGCGCCCCAGTCTCGGGGCACCGGGAGCCCCTCAGGCCGGGGCGGGAGCCCGGGCTGGCAGGTTTTCCTCAGAATTTTCTAGCAGATTGGTAAACGCTGTGAAAACAGAGCGGGGGAGCTCAGGTAGGAGCGTTTCGGGGCTGAGGGGCGGCCGGCGGGGCCCCTCGGCACATCAGAGGCGACCCCGCTTCGTCCCCATGGGCTCTGCGCCCTCAGAAGTTCTTCGTCTCTCCATGACCAAAAAATGAGATTTGGAGCTGTTCCCTGTTTTTAATCGCCGTGTTACACTCAGAATTTTCCCCGTTATCAGTGTCGAACAATAGCTTAGTGCGGGTAACACCAAAACACCCGGGAGCGGCACCTTCATCCAGCGTGTCTGGCCCAGGGATCGTAAGTAAAAGACGTGGGACAGATGGTAAAAGCATCTTAATAGCAAATGTGTCCCAACCAGGAAATGATGCGGGAAGGAAAGGAAATTTGTGTCTGGAAAACATAAACAAACAGGCACGCCTAAAAATAGACCTAATCAGCTTTGAGGTCATGTTAAAATGTAGTGATAATTGTGTGGTGGCACTGAGAGGCAAACTGAGGGCTGCTTCCTTGTTTTCATTTACCTGGGAGTCTGATATGTCAAGGTGCAATTTTTACAGGGAGTTTCACAGAGTTTTTAGTGCATGTTTTGGGCGTACTTACAGTATCAGTGACCATAACGCTCGTTACTGTTACGTGTTATCAACACTCAGCCTAAATAGTGTTTGTTTGGGGTTTATTGCTCTGCTGTAAGAGCAGATAATATTCACGAGAGAGATCACAGAGCCGTTCAACAATGCATGCTTCATATGTCACCCTTCTGCTTGGTTGCCCTCTCTCCTTTCTCATCCTTCCCTTTCCCAGCCCACTTTCCCTTCCCTTCCAGGAAGATGGAGATCTGCCTGTACTTGTAAAGGTTCCTTTAATTTCCCCTGTAATTCAAATTAGTGAGGCAGGGGGAGAAATGCAAGGAGTAATTAATCAAAATCTTGTTGAACGAGCCCTGTCCATCACAGCACTCAATGAGTTATTGTAAAACATCACAGAATTATTCTCTTTTTAAGATTTTTATAGGTTGTCCCTTTCGAAGGATGACGACAGCTCAATAAAACATCCATCAAACCAAATTTAAATGTAATTTAATGTTCGTATAACACCAAGGCTGTGGTCTTGCAGGCAGTTAAGCACATACTTAATTTCCAGCCTGTTAGCAGTAAAAGTATTTCCCAGATTGTAAGTAATTAAATCGATGTCTGGGTTTTAACACTTAAGGTCATGGCCTAAATTTGTGATATAATTATGCAAATAAATGTGTATCTTCATAGGTTCCCAGTGTAGGTCAACAACAATGGGAAGACAAGACAGTGAACAAAGAATACTGGTGAATGCCCAAGGGGTGATCTTAATTGGTCAGTGAATAAAACAACTCATACTTTCCTTGGTAGTTGGTTTTGGGTTTCGTTTTTCTTAAGCTTTTTGAACTTTACTGGCATATTTGCAGTATGATTATCACGTTTTCAGGCTCATGCTGCAAGTGTCTTCTTTTAAAATGAAGTGTGGGATTTTTATTCGTAGGTGCTTCGAGTGTTTTAGCAGTGTGTACTTAATTTAAGGTGATGTTGGCCCCCTAAAGAGATTATTTATCGTACTGCACGCAAGTCTGACATCTGAACACCCTGCTATCATTAAACAGAGCTGTATTTCTTGACAGGAGTGAGGTTCTTGGGGGAAGTTGGCGTATTTAGCTGTGGAACAAGCTGATGTAATGGAGTTCAATTAGAAAAACCACGGGCACAGAACCTGGGTTTGGAGTGATTTTTACAGGATTTTATACCTACCATCAAGATTAGAACTGTGGTAGTTAGGTCAGAAAGATAGACATGAGAAAAGGCTCAAAAAGTAGTTCAAAGTTCTGTCTAGCCTACTGTGTGTTTCCCATTGGAAGCAGTCACAGGAAGGATGTGTTTTATGGAATGCATTTTCATCAAAAGACACGTTGCCCAATGTGTGCTGCATATCTTAGACTCTTCCTCTGAAAGCTGCAAAAGTTGCAAAAATTTTAACTTCAGAAGTTTGAACAAAGACTTTTTAGAGGTAAAATTCTCTAAGTGTCATTCCTTATGGTAATTTAACTGTAATCAACACAGGGATTAATTCAGACATGCAGTAGTGAAAGGAGGCTGGTCTGTAGGATGCAGATTGCTTACCCAGTGGCTCCCACGTGATTCAGATGTCTGAAATCAAGAATGCTTGCTGTGTATAAAGGATTTACTGAAAGAAAAACAACATATGTTGTCTAATGGCTAGTTTAATCTTTTTATTTTAGACAAAATACATCTCAAAAGATGGGAGATAGCTTTGAATGCCTGTTACTCCAGCAACCTGATCAAAGCTATTTCATGTCTTGGAACTGCATTTTTTTCCATGTGTCCTGAAATATTCACTTAACAACAACGTGTTCAGCGTTGGTTCCTTTGACAGGCGTTGGGCCGGGTAACACGTGGCACTGTGCTGGCAGCTCTGCAGTTTGACTGTTAAAAAGGCATTACGTTTTCATTACCTTGGCTGCATTCCACGTGCACAGTTTTAGTCTGCCCGTGTCAGGTTTTGGGCTGATCTTTGCGTTAGGATTAGCAGCACTTGCGTCGCCCCTTGGTGCCGTGTCCTGCGCTCCAGAAATGTTAATGCACATAAATACTGCTCCTGAAAACGGAGAAAACAGCTTCTGGGCAGTTTGGGTGTCAGTGTCTCACTGCAAATTGGTGGCTGAGGTGGCATCAGCGCCATTAATGACAGGTACTTTCCTTGTTGACTTTTTTCCTTTGATTCAAGCTCTGAGATTCTCCTGATGAAGGACATCTACTAATCATTAACTGTTGTAACCTACAGTTGTGTCCTGTCATGATTTGGGTTCTGCTGCAAGGAAAATGCAACAGCTGCATTGCTGCTCCTGTGCTGCAGTTTTGTATGAATGACTTTGAAAAGGATCTGCAGAAAGGACAATGCAATGGTTTTCCAATAACGCATATTTTAGTCCAGATTGCCCATTTGGCTGTATTTTCTTCATAAATTCTACTAAAGATGAGTGGGATGATAACAAGGGAGAATGGTTAAATTACGTCTTCGAAAGCTGAGTGGTATCAGCTAATAGAGGAGGAAGAAACAAAGATCAAGGGGGCAAAAAAAAGTAGAAAAATGGGATTAAAAGTAGCAGCCTGAGTTGTCATTAAAACAAGAATCAGTCTTTTGGAAATCTTGAGTTATATTTTTGGAGGTGGGAAGGGAAAAAGTCAAAACAGCTGTCCTGGGGTTGGAAGGGAACTGAAGCTGGCGTGTTTTGGCTTCAAAATACTGTACATTGCTCCTTGGATCTCTTTTAGAACCCTGTATGTTTACAGCTTTTGCTCAAAAAAATGAGCAATGGTTGAAAAGAAAGAGGGAAGAAAACAGATACTTCTGTTTTCATAGGATATGTACTGCACCGGAAAACATCTGCTGATCTTTTTCTGTAAAGAAAAGTTAATGTTTTGTGGCCAGTACATGGCCATGGTAATCCAGAAGAACTGGTTTCTCCACATGGCTGTGCCACAGTTTCTTTTAAGAGACCTGGGGCAGTCCTTGTACTGGTCATCAGTGCAGATGTCGGGCAAGTTTATGTTTGTTAGTCACTGAAGAAAATAGAGATGGAGTCCTAAAAGCAAGTCCTAACACCCTGGTGTGTTTGTTTTCCCCCAGCCCACTCCAGTCATGCCAATTTGTGTGCTTTTTCTTTGTCTGTGGCACGCTGGTTTCTTTTAGGCAAAGTACAAAGATCTCAGCATCACCCATTCCCCTGCCACAGAACATCCACTCTGAGGTCCTGACAGTCAAAAGGGAAGGGAAAAAGATAATCCTGCAGTTCAGCCCAAGCTGTGATGTGCTCAGCACTTTCAGAGAAGAGAAGAATAGGCTAATGCGGTTGTAGTGTCTTTATAATGAGGAGAAGTGTGTGGAATGGAACCTGGGCTGACAGTGTCATTTTTGACATAGCCTCTCAGCTTGAAAAACAGGCACCACATGATAAATGTGCTTAAATTTCTTCTTTTCCTTATCTGAAAACTGTATAAACTATTAGGCTTCAGCAGTCTGCTTTGAGGGATGGTGTTCTGAAAATCTAAGAGCAAAGAAACCAACTAGATACTTGTTTCATTGAAATAAAAGAATTTTGATGACCCCTTTGAAACAGAGGAGCATAAATCCTTGTAATGCATTTGTCTGCACACTGAATAACTTGTCTTGCTAGTGACACTCATCATTTACTCTCTTCTGATTTTCCAGAAGCCCTATATGTTACCAGGTTGTGAAAGGAAATTGTCCTGTCTTGGGTCATACCTGTCTTCTTGCAACTGTGATGCAAACAGGGAATAAAATGAGTGCAATTTTCAAACCAGAAACGTGCTCTGCCCTTTTGTCATCCATTAAGTGTTCCAGGAGTAGGAAAACCTGAATAAGTCATGCTTGGGTAGAGCTGGGAGGGAGAAGGAAGGTTATGGGCACACTGGTTTCAATAGCTCAGTTCAGATGTTATTTGTGATGTGTTCAGGCCCCTCTGGTGCTGCAGTCCCAGCTGGGGGTTGAATGAACTGGGAACTACATCAGTGTATTGAAGTCCAGAAGGCACTGTGCTGTACTTTGATTTGGGAGATAATGGTAAATTTGATTAGGATTTTCCCTTCACTTCAGAGGGTCTGGAAGGTCCCTGGGTTTGAAAATCTCAATGTCCTTTTATGAATTCATACAGGGCAGAATTGTGATTGAGAATTATTCCTTAAAATTTTAAAATGTCTTTTCATTTCTAGCAAGTCACTAGGCTGAGCACTACTTTTCCTGTCAGTAGGTGGAGTTCTTCTGTCTGTACAAATAAATTTGGTTTGATTTTCTTTTTAATGGCCAGAGTGTGTACATTACCAGGGATTGTAAATCTCTAAATTTTACATGCTGTCTAATGACAACATGCATTTTTCAATATACAAAACTAAAGTAGATCTAAGAGTCTAAAACAAAATCTAGAGCAGAAGTATTTGACACTACCCCATTTTTTTATTATTTTATAATAGTTTAATCATAGAATTTTAACATTCTACAACATTCTAGAAATAGATTACACAAGATGTTTCTTGAATCTTTCTGTCCTTCCTATAAAAGCAAACTTTAAATAGCAGGAAATTTTCATACTCTTCTTAAGACTTTATTACTTGGTTTAAAGCTTTGTAATTTTTTCAGAACTCTCCCTTGATTGATTTGTATAATCTTTTCCTAAATGTCTTAGGAAGCATCAGGTGCCTGGGCTTGGGCTATTTTTACAGCTGAACACAAAATTTGGTTGAACTGCAGCTTTTGAAAGTTGTGCTCAGGGTAGTGAACTTGCCAGTACTTTGGTTGATTTCATTTATTCATGGAATATAATACTATTTTCTGTCAGTCATCTATTTTCATATTTTAACAGAAGCCTGGCTCTGCAAACAAAGGGATGAAAATAGGATGAAAAATGGGGATTAAATTGCAGGGGACACTTTCTCAGAATGAGCTCAGTTAAACTGTGGCAGTCTCTCACAGGGAAGCTTTTTTTGTTTGGGCTGTTATGAAACTATCCCTCATGGACAAAGCAATAGAGAGAAAGGAGTAATAAAAAAAATCTCCTGGTGCCAGCCCCTGCCTGTGTAGTGCATCACATGACCCAGCAGGATCATAAATATTTTAGGAAGAAGGAGAAAAACCACCTTAGCAGAGGAACTAACACTAATATGAATATCTGCAGCTTCTCTGACTGTTTTACTGTCTGTGCTGTGAAGAACATTTGCCCTGTGAATTGTTCCAAATTTCATTTGCTGATAGGAATGACTAGAAAAGCAGCATTTCACACACAGTTGCTTCCTGCAGTCCCCAGTTTCCTGGTGCCTTAGCCCATGTGGTAATGATGGGACACAGTCACTCGCTTTATTTCAGTGCTTTGGAGCTCCTTTTGTTGTTGTTAAATTACTCTGGTACCAAGTTTGGTGGCTTGGTTTGATTCACAGTTACTGGTACAACTGTACTGTATCAGAGGACCTGAAACCACAGAACATAAATTATGTGCATACACGCACTGTCAGGGAATCGTTTCCTTATCTGATGTTCAATATGGATTTTTAAAATTTAAAAATAAAAAAAAGGACTGAACATGCAGAAGGAGGTAATATCCATTTGAGGACTGTTAGGATCATCTGGCCTAACTTGGGCACATGTTTTTGAAACTAACTGGTGAGTGAGCATATTTCTGCTTTCATATGGAGGATTTAGACTTTTTTTAAAAGTCTCAGAACTAACAACTATGGAGTCTTTTGGTCATTTGGATACCTTGTGTCTGTATTATTCTCTTCAAAACTCTCAGATAGGAAAAGCAACAATCTACTCTCAAAGGATACTCATTAACCAGTTGGTTTTGAAAGTTAGCTGTTCAAACTGTTGAAAATTAACAACTCTTACCATCTGAAGCTTTTGTTCTGGTGTAACCACATCTATTTGACCTTGCACTTCCATTTAACATGCTGCTTGTGAGATTATGATTATACATCTTAAAAGGAGTAATGGAGCTTGTATATGTTTATTGACTTTTAGGAAAATTAGGTCTTTAAATAGACTCTGAAACTTTTATTCCTGTAAATGACCAATCTGGTTTGTGGCTTATATAATCTGTTTCTTCAGGCAGCATGAGAGGAACAGGTACAGAAAAGGCACTGCAGTGTGGAAAGCTGTCCCGGTGTTTTTGTGTTACTGATCCACAAGTAGCAGAGGGGGCTGGAGAATTAAACCTCATGGAAAAGAATTTTGAGGAAGTTAGCATAAGTCAGTTTAATATCCCAACCTATGTTTTTTTCAGATATGTTTTTGTGAAGCAAGAACATTAGGAAGTTCTTCCATTCCCTTCTTGCAAATATTAGATCTTAATTTTACACAACTGAAAATGCCCATCTCCATCCTTCTGCCTCACACATCTCAGAGTTCTATTACCTCTCTACAAGGTGGTAAAAGCACAGAATTTGTGAATGTGTGCACACTAAGGGCTCTCTTTCAATAAAACATTGGTTTTGATGTTCATATTTCATCCTGCTGTGCCTTTATCCTGATGTTCTACTCTGTAGATTGGAAGAATCTCCTCAAGGGTACTCTAAAGTCTCATTCTGTAGTCATGCAGGGGCAAAGAAATTTTCTAGCCAAATCTTTCAGCTTCTTTTCAACATGGTTTTCTCCTTTTCATGTGAAATCTGGGCTGCTCTGTGTTCTGTCAGAGTGCCTAAAGTGCTGTCATTTCATACACACTCATTCCTCACTCTGTTTTTCCTTTGTTCCCAGCTTCACAACTGTTTCCCTCCCAGCTGTGTGCCTTAAGCAGCTTCCCATGTGCTGCTTTCCTCTTAGGCCTTCCTTTAGTTTGCTCTGTCTACAGATCTGCTAAAGGAGTTTTTACTCCTTACCTTCAGTTCATCTAACTTAAGATTTCCTGCTTTTTGCTTCATGTAGACAGAAAGTTCTCAGGAAAAATTACTTGACCTATTTTCACATCCTTTATATTTTATTTGTTATTTATATATTGCCATGAAATAATGAAGACTTTGCAATACCTGATTTTTTAAGCCTGAGTGATTTTCCTATGTGTTTAAAACTGTATTAATAATTCTTGACTTTTCCCACTGTAGGAAGTTGGTGAGCCATTCAAGGAGGAGAAGGCTGTTGCTAAATACTTGCGCTTCAACTGTCCAACAAAATCCACCAACATGATGGGTCACCGAGTTGATTATTTTATTGGTAGGGTTGCTTTTAACTAGAGAATTAAGATTTCTTCAAACATTGTACTTGGAGGGTGGGAGAGGCTGTTTTATTTTTATTAATAGTACTTTACCTAATAAGTACTGATCTTAGAGTTTGGTTTTGAAAACTTTCCAAGGTATTAGGAAGTCATAAAATTAATCTCACTAGGCTGGAGTAAATGCAATAAACTTTTCACTCTGTGATTTAAAGGTGTGTGTTGTCAAGAGGAACATATTTCAGAATATTGACTAGTCTTAGGTGAAAGATTGAAAGGATGTGGAACATCGCCAGAACAGACTGGTCATTGTGGTTCAAGGAACATAGACTAAATGTTGAAAATAAATTTAATACATTTTTAATTCCATTTTTTCTTCTAGCCTCAAAAGCTGTGGATTGCCTTCTGGATTCTAAATGGGCAAAGGCCAAGAAAGGAGAGGAGGCTCTCTTTACAACCCGAGAGTCTGTAGTTGATTACTGCAACAGGTATTGACCCAGGCTACTTCATCAGTGTCATTAATGACTGTAGTTGTCCAGATGTCATAGTTATTTAGGAACCAGTGTAACTTGGGCTTTATGCTTCCTAAAACTTTAGTGGTTGTATGTGTGCAAAAATAATGATTGTATTTTTATTGCTGTGTTTGAGTGTGAAAATTATTATTTTTGTTCCCAAAACTCTCTCAGGCTCTCACTGTACTGCTTGGGGCAGCAAGGTGAACTAAATGAATTTCTGGAATTTTGACAATATTTGAAGTTAGTAGGGTCAGAGCTCTCAAATCTCTCTGTCCTTGCTGTCTGAGGAGCAGGATTCTGTACTGCTCTTCCTGTGGGGAATTCAGCTGTGCTCCTTTCAAAGATGTTTCTGGTTGGTGACGATCTTAAGAATACCACATACTGGATCCTGGTGCCCTGCTGGCCATGCATTTATATCTTTATATCTACATACATATATAGATAATATATGCACTAGCAGTAAGGTCTGTGTGTAGCTGACAGGAAGGGAATGCTTGCATATGTACCACAGTTTCAACAGAGCAGTTCTGTTCATTGTGCATCACTCACCAATGATCTTGATTTCCTTCCTTATTTTGGCTATGAAATACGTTGACATGAACTTGAAAATAAATATTGCAGGAATTGCATTAATGGGAAGGCTAATTGAATGGATCTGGTGGCTTTCTGCATCCTACATCTTGTGTGTTCATTTATATCTGCAAAATGCTGCCACAGAAAAGTACAGTTTTTACCCAGTTTTGAACAGATGAACCAAAAAAAGCAATGCAACAGGCAAGACATGAGATAATTAGGTCTGGTGTATGTAGCTGTAAATAGAGCAGATGATGGTGACCTTGCCTTTCAGTCATGCTGGTCATGATTATGTTAGAGAGATGATCTAGAATGGTGTCCAATAACATAATTGAGTGTAAATGTTGTTCTCACAGCTGCACTTAAATGAATCATTTAATTTCTTTTGTTTTAAGACTCCTGAAAAAACAGTTCTTTCATCGAGCATTGAAAGTGATGAAAATGAAACCTGACAAGGATACAAAGAAAGAAAAGGAAAAAGGAAAAGCTGAAAGTGGGAAAGAAGAGGAGAAAAAGAGCAAGAAGGAAAGTGGCAAAGATGAAAAAACTAAGAAGGAGAAAGAAAAGGAAAAGAAAAAGGATGGTGAAAAAGATGAGTGTAAGAAGGTAAGTACTGTGTGTGCAAGAGAAGAGACAAACCCGTAACAAATACATCAACTGATTGTTAAGATTGCACTGGCTCAAAAATTGGTTATTCTAAAATATGCCTTGCTTTTTTTTCCTGTTTTCATCTCTAAAATATGCTGCTTTTTTATGTTACCTTTTCAATTGGTCTTACTTTGGTCTCGATCAAAAAAGAGGCTTCAGTTGCCTTTGTGTACCTCATCATCTTTTAATGTGGGCTGAGTTAATCAAAACCTGTTTCTCTCCAGTGGCAGCAGGCAGGGAGGCTGTGTACATCAGTTACCATAGATTACCACGTGCATATGACCAAACATCCAAACCAGTGCAGCTGCAGGAGTGAAACACAAACAGTTTTTTGGTGTTTGGTAACAAGAATGTTTGGAATGTCCCATTTGGTGTCTGGGGCCTGTAACTGGCTGTGTAAGGCGGCCCTGTTGTGTCACAGCTCCGGGACTGAGCTGCATCCTGCCTCCTTTCACTTGATCTTCCAAGTTTACTACTACTGTATGGGTTTTAATGTAAGTTTGTTTTCACTCCTGATTGGTTTTATTACTTACTTATTATTAGCAGAACAGAATTTCTAAATTAAAATGTTGGGAAACTGCAGGAGAAACTTGATGAGTGAATATGGTGTTTCTTCTATATACAGTGGTCTGAATCAGTGAGAGTTAGTAGGATAGTGCTCCAAAGTTATTCCCATTCAGACATTCCTAAGTGAAACAATGGCACATCTAGTGAGAGTTAAAGTCTGTCTACAAAGGTTTGGGTATCAGAAGAAACCTAAATGGTGAATAAAAGAATTACAAACAGAACAATGCCATTGCAGTCCCAGCACAGTGTAAGATTACCCAACTCTTGAGGTACTGCAAAATGCTGAGTATGAAAGTAACAAACTCCTCCAATCCACTGTCATCAGGGGAGGTACATTATTAAATGTATGTTAATTTTTAAACTAATCATTATTTATTGAACAGATATTTAGTGGATTATACAAGCCAGTGGGTAGGAATTTGAACGAAACAGGACCAAAATCACAAAGTTAATTTCTCACAGTGAAATAAGCAGAGAGAAGGAAACAGGAGACAGAGAAGAGGAAGCACAAGATCCAAAAAGAGATTGACGAGGACAAAGAATAAATGGGCAGAAACTGATTCTGCCAGGATGCCCGTTTGGTAAATACTGCACTAAAATAGCAAATAATTCTAACAAAGTCAGTGATGGTGAAGTGTTGTTCCTTGTTCTTGATCCCTGTACAGACTTCCTGTTAATATCAGCCCAACTTTGCTAGGCATTTGACAACACGGTGTAATCCTGAAATCATAGTCTAGTCCTTAGACACTAACTAAGAAATTTCTATTTACCTACAATTTTCCTTGATTTTTGAGGCACCCAGTTGGTAATAAATAAGAACAGGAGGAAATGAAGTATCTTTACTTTAAAAAAAAAAGTGTGAATGTGATCTTAAGTTTGTGAAAAGTTATCAGATTAAATATATTAACAGATACTATAAATTAAATAAAAATATATCATAAAAATAATATACAATATTAAATATAGAAATTAAAACATCTTAGATTTTTGTAATTTATATGTATAATGATTTGTATATGTATTTTTATATATAATTTATACATATAATATATTAGATACAGATAAAATATGTGTTTGTCCTCAGGATGACACCCCAGGAACACCCAAGAAAAAGGAAACTAAGAGGAAATTTAAACTTGAGCCACATGAAGACCAAGTTTTCTTGGATGGAAATGAGGTAAGATTTATAGGTGCTTTTCAGCTTTGGGTGTCACCATGCTATTGTCAGACAATAGCTTAATTTACTGGATTTCTGCAAACTCCTTCGGGACATGTTGAAAGAAAAATTAATGGCAATGTGATGTCTGATCATAAAACCAGATTTTCAGATACTTGAAGGAGGTTAAAGACAGGTAAATATAGGACAGTAACTTCAAAAAAATCCCAAAGAAAGCTTCCTTACCAGTAGTTGAGGTGTTGGTGGCCATGAGGTGAAATATTTGTCCTCAGGGTAGATTCAAGGGCTGGTGGAGCTGACCCTGCTTGGGACAGGAGGGTGGGACAGAGACTCCTGAGGTCCCTCCAGCCCAGCTTATCCCATAGCCACTGCCATGCCAAAATTGTTCTAAACCAAACAAGCCTTCCAGGACACCATGTCCAGTCGCAGGAGGGGAAGTGAAAAATATATGCCTGGCTTTGTGATCTGAGCAGACAGGTGACCCTTTGGCATTCCTGAATGCTCATCCTGGCTTTACCACTGAAGTTGTGGCCTTAAATACTTCTCTGTGCTTTGCTGTTCTGGAAGACAAAGAATTTAATTATTTACCAGCTCTGTAACGTACAGAGTCACATTTGTGCTTCTCAAGTTGGGATAAGTGGTAAGTTTTACTGTGCTGTGTTGATGCTGTATGGCTGTACTGGAATCTCCCCTAGGATTCTTGTATTCCTTTGGTTATAAAACATACATGGCAGCAAATTCTCTAAATAAATCACTTGTGCAGAAAATGTGCTTCCCCTTTGTATCTTCATTTTTACCTTTCTCAGTTCTTCTACACGTGCTTTGCTCTGTTTCATCCCATCTCATGTGGAATCATACCCAGCTCTGATCCTCCCTGTCATCTTTACATGAAGTGCCCATTCCAAATGAGGCTGCAGCACAGTATTTGCAATATCACAGTATTTACTGCTTAACATCACTTACTCCTCTGTTTATTAATGAGCTGACATTTTTTAACAACTGCAACTCACAAGAGCATTTTAAAGTAGTAGCTAATTTACAGCCAATCCTTGTGAATTTGCATTAGAGCTGGGTTTTTCCCCTTTCTTCATTATTTTGCACTTAAAAACACTGGATATCACACACTTATTGCCCAGTCACCATCTTCAGCTTGCTTGGGCTCACAGAACAGCTGACTGGCAGCAGCTACAGCTGAATACAGTCAACTTTGGCACCCTGTGAGAAGCAGAGTATTAAATATTTATTGCATCACACGGAATCACCGCTGCCTCCCATGTGTCCTTCTGGTAGTTGGTATTGACACGTCTGCAATGAGGGTTGCTGGTTTCTAGTAACCAGCAGCTTCTTTTCACAGTTAGAAGCTCAGGTTCAAACTGTTTAGCTTGCTAAGAAAAAAATAAGATTCTTCTAGTTCAGAAAATCCTGCACTTTACCAAAAAGTTTCTTGTTTATGGATGTTCAGCTCAGATTCAAATGGATCCACAGTTGTCGCACAAACATTTGGCTCTGAGTGTTGCAACTGTAGACATTGAGGTAAAAGTGCTGTGGGACAGAGGGTACAGTGACACTGATATGAGCCCAGCACAGGGCCTGCAGTGGGCATTCCAGCTGCATCCTTTGTTCCAGGTGTTCAGTCTGCGTGTTTTCTCTTCAAAGCTCACAGGACTTCTTGTTTCCACTTGGTGGACTTGGGAAACTTTTTATTTTTTTGCAGAAGACTTTTTTTGCTTCATGCTGAACAATGTTAATGAATAAAGATACAACCAAACCTTGATTCAGTGATACTTCTGAATCTTTCATTTTCCTGTCAGTTCTGCTGTCTGATTGTTTTCCTCAGGATTACATCACCTGTCAGTTACCCTTCCTAGGAATCACGACCCCTTGCCCTGCCCGGGTGCTGACCAGAAGGCCTTTTGTTCAGCACCAAGCATTGCAGCCTGGCAGTGAGTGTTTGGGTGAGGGAATACATGAGGTGTTTATCAGAGAGCTTGTTTTCTGAGTGTAAACCAGATCGTTTCTGTTGTAGGTGTATGTGTGGATCTATGACCCCGTTCACTTTAAAACTTTTGCCATGGGACTTGTACTTGGTAAGTCAGAGTAGACACAAGTTGTTTATTTCTGTTGCCTTAAGCCAACAGGTGAGTTGTCCAGTGGGAAAATGTGGGTTATGTAAAAATATGAAATATGTTATGAATGATACATTTCTGACCCTAGAACTTGTGTAGGATAAGACAAATCAGCTAATTTTATTTTTTTAATCTAAAATAGTATAGAAGTTAACTGAATCTAAGGCACTACTTTGAATGAGCAGTAAGCCTGGAATTTCTGTACATGTACCAGGAAAAACTAATGATGCTTCTCGTGCCTCTGTCCTGCCCTCCCTGCTCAGTGATTGCCGTTATAGCCGCCACCCTGTTCCCGCTCTGGCCAGCCGAGATGCGTGTCGGTGTTTATTACCTCAGCGTGGGCGCCGGCTGCTTTGTCGCCAGTATTCTGCTCCTTGCCGTCGGTGAGTGTCGGCAGGCGGGCTCTGAGAGGGCGGAGGCACAGCCCAGCTCTTTCCCGAGCTCGGAGCTGGGTGGTGCCGCTTCCCGGGACGTTGTTGCTGTGTGCGCTTCCCTCCGGCCAGCGGGTGTCACAGTTGTGCCACGGGAAGAGCGAGAGCTCAGGCTCGTATCACCTGTTGGTGTTTCCTGTGTAGTGCACATTCGTTTACTGCATCTGGTTAAACAAAAAATTGCAGAACAAACTCGGAACTGCACACACAAACAGATTTAGAGGTGAGAAGGGTGTCACCAGGATTTTAAAGCTTTCTGTAGCAGAGGGGTTAAGAGCTAAATCAGAGATAAGATCCGTGGTTAGTGGGGTGGGGAAGATGTCATAAGAACAAACTACTCCACAGAGCTATTTTGGAATGAGGGGTTTCCCCCTAAGAACCCCCGGTCCCTGGCTGGGGTGGGAATTAGCAGTGAACATCTCTTACACCGTAGTTGTACACTGTGTCTACAATAGAATCCAAAATTTCCCTTGTTTTCACACAGCTCGCTGCATCCTTTTCCTTATCATCTGGCTCATCACTGGAGGAAGGCATCACTTCTGGTTCCTGCCAAACCTTACAGCAGATGTGGGATTCATTGACTCCTTCAGGCCCCTGTACACACACGAATACAAAGGACCAAAAGCAGACTTAAAGAAAGAGGAAAAATCAGAATCCAAAAAGCAGCAAAAATACGACAGCGAGGAGAAATCAGATAGTGAGAAGAAGGAAGAGGAGGATGGAAAAACAGAAGCCACGAGGAACTCGGGAACAGACGGCTCAGGAGGAGAGCGACATTCAGACACTGACAGTGACAGGCGCGAAGATGACAGGTCCCAGCACAGTAGTGGCAATGGAAACGACTTTGAAATGATCACAAAAGAGGAACTGGAACAGCAAACAGATGAAGGGGATTGTGAGGAGGAAGAGGAGGAAGATACCGAAAGTGGGCCTTCACATGGAAAATCATAACTCACTGTGGTTTGGGACTAAGTATGTGCAAATGGTTGGGATTTTCTTTGTTGGCTGATCACCAAAACATAGACCATACAGTAGCATCTTCGTTTGCTGAAATATCCGTGTTACCAAACAGTTTTATATCTAGTTCCTTCATTTTTTTTAACCATTAACTTGATTACTTGATACTATGTTAATCATTAATATCCATTTACGGAAGTTTTATCAATTTGACAAGTTTTTTATTGATTGGTAGATTGCCCAGATTGTCCTCAAACATACTGAAAAACATCATTTTCTGGTACTTGCATAACTGGTCAATTAGTTTAGCTTCTCAAACTTGCTTTTGTAAACCAGGTAAAAGTTGAATGACCAAATCTCAGATTATTCCTAGTTATACTCATCTGATAGTTAGGTAAAGCCCTTCTTAGGCCACAGCCTTCTTGATATTTTTATTGATTTTGTTTTCAAAAGATTGTGAGAACTTTCCTGAGAAAACTAGTTTTAGCAGAAGTATTTTGCTGACAGTAGAGGAGCTGGTAGTGCTGAATTTGGCTGCAGTGTTCTCTGTTTCTCCAGCCTGTGTGCCAGCAACTGAGGAAATCCAAACTGGTTTTGTGCATCCAGTGCAGAGAGAGATGTCATCTCCAGCAGGTGAAGGAAGCAGCATGGTTTGGAAATGATGGCTGTTTTCTTTCTCCTGCTCCGTCATAATTAAAAAAAAAATGTATTCTGTACATAATTTACGAATAAAGCAAACCATTTACTTTAACTGCTACTTATTATTTAGAGATTTGATCCAGCATTCAGTTTGTATTATTGAAGCCATGTTGTGGTGTATCTATCAGAGAAATGCAAGTCGAGAGGACCTCACGGAGTATTTGTGTATGATTGGTAGCTGTTCCACAGAAGCTTTAGTTTTGTGCCAACATTCCATGTATTTGAGTAAATTGATCTTTATTAAATGAAAGCAAACACCAGAGCTGTATGGATGCCTTAATGTTAAACCTCTCTGTACTCTGGAACTGGAGTAGTTTTAAGCTGAAGAGGCGGGAGAGTGTTGGTGTGCTCCCAAAGCTGGGTGCCTCAGAGCTGGTGTGAGATGACCATTAATAACTTGTTTGTAAATCCCCCGGAGGAGCCGGTGCAGTGTCTCCTGCACGTCCCTTCCCACTGGCTCTGTGGAGGATGGACTGGAGGTTTTGGCTGACTGAGCATGGAAGAAGTTACAACTCGGCCTCTTTCCTCTCAAGGACTTTATAGATTTGATTGTCTCCCCAGCCCACTCAGAGAAGATGAGGGTAAGAGAATTTTTTTTCCTATCCTAAATTGCTTCCCATCCTTCCAGCGTCCGCATTTCGGATGAAGATACTAATTTTTCAGATTGTGCAAATATATACATCGTCATGGGTGTGTTGATAAACAATTCATGGATGTGGTGTATTTGCTTCTTAAATCCTGAATAGTTACTCCATAAGGAAACAGATAAATTGGATCACTTTTTTATTAATATAGCAAAAAATTAAAGGACCCATTAACTAAACAGATTGACTCCTGGCCACTTGTGTGTTATCACTGATTAAAAGAGCTCACAAAGTCCTGTTGTACCTGACTGGGGTGTGCACGATGTGACGGGGAGAGCAGAGCCTGCACGGGGGCATCACAGGGCAGCCAAGCCCTGGACAGTTAAGAAGTTAATGCAGTGGTTTTTAGTTATTTCAAGTACGTTTCCTCCTCCAAGTGCAATAACACCTTCAGGGCCTTGCTGAGCAAATCAAGTGGAAATGGTGAAATAAAAACTGTGATGTTGCCATCTGCTCCCTGTTCAGGGGGTGTGTGCCATGTGCCAGCGCTGCCCACCTGGGGACAGGTGTCTGGGTCTCAGAACTGACCATCAGACACTTGTCACCTTGACAGAGTTCTGGGCTCCTGCAGCCTAGAAATTGAACTGGCCTTAAACTCCTCACTTGATCTGCTGTGAACAGCTCTGATCTCTGAGGTGGGGTAAGAAAGATCTGGTCACTGGTTAAGGAAAGAACTTCGTGACTCATTACTGTAAGGTAGTTTTCCCAGAAATATCCCCCAGAGACTTCTGAAGTATTTTGGAATAAGATAATGAAAGAAATGGTTACCACATGCCAATAATAGTAAAATTATGAGTGGACTTAAGGTATCATGACAAAAACTTCCAGTTCAAAGAAGAAATCACAAAAGGACTTGGCCATCTTTAGATTTTTGTATCAGGCATTTCAACATTCTTCTTAATGATTTTGATTTTTAACTTGTAGAGTCTAGGGTGACCTCATGAGAACAAAGATACTGATATTTAGTGGAAAGTTATTTAAATAACTACACTACTAAAATGTCCTTCCTGCAATAAAATTTTTTAGTGGTCTTACTGATATTCCTCCCAGTATAATTGCCTGATTTTTTTTCTTTGCAAGAAGATACGATTATTCCTACATATTTTAAATTAAATAATTACTGATAAAACACAAATGAGTATTAATGCAGATCAGTGTTTACCAGAGATGCTACACCGAAGTGTGCTCTGCTCTGGTACAGATACAGTAACCTCAGCTCACCTGTCGTGTTCTGGGGTCCTTAAACAGAGGCAGATAAAGAAAACTGGAGAATGTCTCAGTTCCTCAGCTCACTCTCATTACACTTTCCCAGGACTCAGGAGTGTGGTGGCAGAAGCATCTGCCCCATGTAAACATTAAATGTAGACAATGTAAACATGAACTGTAGAAATGGAAAACACCTGCCAGGCTTAGCTTTTATGTTCCTTCCTGCAACCCCCAGCAGTTCTCACCGTGGCACTGAGCCCTCAGAGCCTTGCCAGGTTCTCTGCAGCTCCTCTGAGGATGTAATTCTTTCCTAACAGGGTCTCACAGTGACAGCAAAGCAATATTCCAGCCTCACAGCTGGTATTAAAAGCCCTGGGCAACAGAGAAACATCCTCTTCCAGCTGCAGGTGATTGACTGGCAGCAGTTGGAAGTGCTGCCAGAATCCCTCCTGGATCTGTTGGCAGAATCAGTTCAAGTGAGTTCAGTTTACAAGAACAACCCCATTTCCTCTCCTATGCCCTGCCCTGTGCCTCCCTCAGGCAGCTGCTGAGCTGGGTACCCCTTGCAGTGTCCATGCCAAAATTTCTATCCCAGCCACAAACATAAGCAATTTACACAATAAAATACACCTAAAAAACACCTGGAAAATTTAAGTCTCAGTATGTTCATACCTGTTTCCCTCCCTGGAGAGGCCATGGTGAGGACAAAGACCGGCTTCACCTTCACTGGGTGTCCCAGAGCCTAAATGAGCTTTTGATCCCAATGGGCCTGACTGTAGATGTACACAGCCCAGATGTTTGTAGCAAGGACCTATCCTTCCCCTCTCATCCCCAAAATTTGCCTTACCCTGACCTAGATCAAAGTTTCCAATAGAAAAGTTCTATATGTATTATTTCCTTGAGTTCTAGAAAGCTTGTGTTTGCCTTGTTTCCTTATATTTGAGTCTAAACTCTTCAAGGAGTTGTACTGTGATAAATTCAGAGTAGATCCACAAATTAGAGCCACCACAAAACCAGAGCAGGAGACAGATTCTGGAGATAATTTCCTGCTCACACTCAGTGGTCACAAAGGAGATGCTCAGGACCCACATGTCCTCCCACTGCTCCTTCTACCCTTTCCCAGCTGCTGTGGGAAGGGAGGGCTGTATCGCTTACTCCTTGGCTGACATTTCATCCAGCTACTTCTCATACATTTTTAAAACCAAACCTTGAATCATGCAAGTGTGAACACCATTCTTTGTTACACTATTTGTACAAGAAAGTCTGTATCAAATATTTCCCAAGATCCTAAGTGGTTGAGATGCAGTTTCTCAGTGGTTTTCATGCAGGGCTTAGCATGGACAATAGTGCTGGACTTACGTTTTCTTTAAAACGTAAAGTTAATTGTTAAGAATTGTTAAGAATTACAGTCTGTCCTGGGAAAGAGTCTCCAACTACTTGCCAGCACTGCTGTGATAGATGTGTTGACTTTTAAATACAGCACACACAGATCAATTCTCTTGGAGACCTTTAGCAAAGGAGTGGTGACATTTAACTGTTGAGCAAGGCTGACCCCCAGCTCACTCCAGGGCTTTCTTCAGGCTGCTGAGGTATTTTGTCTAATGAGAAGGACTCATTGATTTGATTCTCCGCCTTTCTGATCAACCCCTCTCTATAGAATCAGAATCAAACAGGAGATTTTTACCTGTTTTATCACTGTCAGGATAAGCTGATGTTTGCAAAACACTCAGATGCAAGACAGCCTGGGACACTGCTTTCTAACAAACTTCTACAAGTCCAAGGTACTTAATTGCTGAGCATCACTGATTACTGATTCTGACCAAATCTTCCCCAGGGAGAGAGAGGAGAGTGGTGTGAGATGGTCCAAGGCACTGTGCCCTTCTCACTCAGAGCACAAGGAGCAGGGTGAAACAATCCTATCAGTGTAAGTGAACTGAGACTGAAGCAGCTGCTGAATGTTTTCAATAGACTTCCTGGTAATGGCTGGTACAATTTCATTAGGGCTTCTCATTTTATTTAATAAAGCATTGGATTATTTTATTTGTAATTCAGCAACAGGTGCAGGAAAACAAAAGGCACATTTCCTGATAGTGCCCACAAAGAGTCCATTACTGCCTGGCTGACACAGAGGCATTTGCTTTGCCATGTGTATTTTTTTTTTTTTTTTTGTATGTGAAAATAATGATTACAGAAAAAACAAATCTTGTGATAAAAGACTTCTGAGAGAGGAATTACTTTAGAGTTAGCAACAGCACTGTGCAAACGGTTTCAGTGCAAGTTGAAGTAAAGAGGGAACTAACAGTACTGGGTAAACACTGATCCTGCTTTAGATAAAGATCAAAGATTTTCTGCGGGTGGTAACAACCATTAATCCTCATCATGTACAACAGAAGGCAAACACAGGAAAGGCTCAGCTTGTGATCCCTGAAAGTCCCCTGTAGCCTGGATCCAGTGAAGGATGGAGGTGCTTAGGAGAGAGACACTGGCAGTTTATCATTGCTAATCAATAAAAACACAGAGCAGAGCCCCGGGTGACTCTCACTGGCCTTCACAGTAAATTCTTACTTTCTCTTTCTGGCATGTGAGTGTTCAACCAGTGATTAGGCTGTTTGTTGGGAGTCAGAAGATGGAGTTTTGAATTCCTCACACTGAGGGTGGGATTGAAATTACATTTCCCCCCTTTTTAGCTTCCTTTTAAATTAAAGTGCCACAACAGTGCTTAAAATTGAAGTCTACCAGGAAGTAGTAATATACTAAAAGGTTGCAAAAGATTTCGAGCTCTGCTTTGGTGTTTGTGAGTAACACAAAGAGAGTCTGATCACACCCTGCACTCCACGTTGGCTTCAGCCTTAATTTTAGTTTTGTGTTACAGTGGCCAGTAAAACACAAACTGGGTTTTTAAATTACTGGTTTGTGTAATGAAGTTTTTAGGGCTTTGCTCGTACCATCTTTCTTCCAGTTCCCTGAAAAATTATTTGTGTCAAAGACATGACAAAAATCCACCAACGCTGCAGTGACATCATGAGCACTAGGACAGGTTAGATCTTGTGCAGTGACAGCACACAGCAGGGACACAAACCAAGGAAACACCACTCCTGCAAATCCAAGGCTGACACCAGCTCTGCACTGCATTTTCTGGATTTTCACTGAATAAGCAGAACTAGAATTCTACAAAAAAAGCCTTCAAATTAAAATTACTATGGAAATCTGTTTCTTCTCAATAAGATCTTCCTAAGAATGAACTTGTTACTTTTAAGATGAGCACCTCAAGTGCTCAAAATGAAGATCCAGCACATATTGTCTGTGCTTCTTTTAAAAGTTCTTGAAAAATAAAACATCTTGCAAATGGGACATCGGTCAAGCATTTTCTTCTTTAAAAGTAAAGTTAGTTAAAAATAAATTTGGTTAAGTAGTTTACTGGTTACATATTCTATTAGTTAAATATTCAATTAAAAATTATAAAATCTTCATAAACTCTATCTCTCTGAGCCATGCAGCCTTACAGGACCAGCAGCTCCACAACTGCTTGCCATTGCAAAACTCGGGTTGCTAATCCAGTGCTGACAAGGCACAAACTCTGTCAGGGCATTAAACAGGCTCAGCTGGGCTACACCCAGTTAAAGGCACATCCAGGGAAAAGGGGAGGATGCAGGCAAGGCTGTCAGACTGGCACTCACCCCACAGACAGATGTATTCCGGAGGACATTCCACAGGGACTGTGGTCCACTGCCCCTGGCTGTGGGGACCATCCACCTCCAAAGCGAGTCAGCCCCAGCCCCTTGCTGCTCAGGAGAGGGAATGTTCATAATCATTTGTGCAGGAGTTCACAGCATGCAGCTTTCCCCACACATGACACCAAAATGCATAGAGATGCATTTGATCTCCCTGTCTTTGCCCACATGGCTTGAGGTGTCCAAGATGCCACTGAAAGATTGCTTGAAATACACAGAGGTCAGGTTTAAATTTACTCCTCTGTTCAATACAATAAAGGGACAGGTGGCGATGAGCTTCTAAAGCACAGCATGTCTCAAACAGGAAGAGCAGGGGGAAAGTAAAGGCTCAGTTCTAACTGCACAGGAAGCACAGCCCATACTCCTCCATGTAAAGGACTTGTATTCATTATCTGCCCCTGCCCCTGTCTGAAGGAAACCTCCTGCCCTAAATCAGGCAGCAGCAACATGCAGGGACTCTCCTGGTCCCTACTGCTCTTCCTAAGTGACTTCAGAGGCCGCAGTGACCCATGGGGCTGCAGTGTTGAGCTCCAGCACAGCAGGGAGGAGAGGGCAGAGCCCAACGCCTGTTCAGTGGGACAGTTTGTTCAGTCACTGCTTCTTTCAGAAAATTATCAAGTTAGTTTTGAAATTAGAGGTGGTCTTTTTTCTTGTTCCTTTCCCCCTTGTCCTAAAATCCTACTGTTAAGGTTAAGTTGAACAACAGAACCCAAAATATGAGCAACCAGCAGCAGGAAGCAGCCCCGAAGAAGGAAGGAAGCCTCTATGCAAATATCTCAAACAGACAACACAGAACCACTACATGAGCTTTTAACACATAAACAGCTTTTACAAGAGATTTTCTGTATTATTTCATGTACTCCCCTCCTCGAGGAGGAGTCTCCTGTCTTGTTTTCACACACAGCTGCCTTCATGCAAATAGAAACTAATTTCTTAAACCTTTCTGTTGCTGCTCATGGACATAAATGCAGCCTCTTTAACTAAGCAGGATGGGTTCAAGCCATTATTTAGCCCATGGTCCTTGTCAAGTACCTGCAAGTTTTCCTGTGAAGGAAGAGGCAGCCCTTATCCAACATGGAGTGAGCAGCTCCTGACACAGCAAGAAGGACCTGCCAGCACCAAGCCCTGCATTTGATTTCCAGGACATCCCATTTGCACCATCATTTCTCTGGGATGGAAGGTGAGATGCAGCACTCGGGAGCAGAAAACAAGAGTAATCAGTGAGTACAAAGCAAACTTTCAAACAAGCCCAAGGTGGTGGAGGGAAAGGGAAGCTGAGAAGTAACCACAACACGAACAGGGGATGTAATGCTGGCAGAACTGTGCTCTGTGGGCCACGCTGAGAAACTCCCCCAGAAGGCTCACTGAGCACAGAGCTGACACAGTCTGGAGGTCACACACTCAGAGACTTTTAACAGCAGAAAATATATGTCTAAACTGTCCCTGTCCCCTCCTGGTTCTTCATTTCCACCATCCAGGCATCTCCTCACACAGGCCTGTGCAGAAGTTTCTGCAGTCTGAAAGAGAGACAGGAACAGAAACAAACCCAGACACACAAACAGTTCATTTGCTCCCACTGGGAAAATCACTTCTGGGTTAGAACTAAACAGAAAATGACTATGAAATCATCAATATTCAGATACTTGTGGGTGGACTGGGTGCTCAGAAGGTGCAATACCCCTCTCAGGTGTAAACATTTTCATATTATACTCCAATTTGTGCAACAGTCCTAGTAAACACTGCGTGGATAAGTAACTATGGTCTGCATGAATGTTGCTGAAGATTACTTTAAGCTGTCTGGTTTTACAGAGTACTGATCATCTTTTTTTTCCACAAAAAATCCCAAACCAAACAAACTTCAGAACTTTTTTCCCCCTCAGGTTCTTTAATCCTTAAGATGACCCACGGAAGGAGAAGAAGGAAGGGAGGAGGAGAGGGGCAAGGAAAAATAGAGGGGGGAAAAATCACAACTTACATCTGAATTTAATTCCAGAGAGTTAGTTGCTTTCAGAAGTCCTGCCAGCTACTTGATACTTTTGTACACAGAGATACATCAAACAATACCCACCGTGTGGGCACAGGGCTTTCCAAAGGGAGCATCCTGTGCTCCCTGCCATGCAGGGGGACCCGAGGGCTCCCGCTGAAGCGCCCTCATGCCCCACCATTGCCTTTTTCCCCCACACACCTCACACGTTTAGAACCCAAAATATTTATGTACCACTTTTATAAGGATCTGGGCATCCCACCATGCTGCACTCAGCGCTGGGGCACCATGAGGCTGCTTCACCTCCCATTCCTAGGGGATCAAACACAACACACTGAACCTGTTCCTCAGGGTGGTTATTTTGTGTTATATGTGTGCCTTACGTGTGTTATATGTGCTATGTGNCTGTGGCCCCGGAGAGGAGCAGGAGCCCGCCGGGAGGGCCGGGGGCAGCGGCGGAGCCCAACGGGAGCGTCCGGGACGAGGAGCGGGAGGAGCCGGCAGCCGAGGGGTCCTCTGTGCACAGGATGGGGGCTGTGCCCGCAACGGCCCAGGACAGGTGATTCCACGTTACAATATTCATTATTTTTATTATTACTATTATTACTATNTATGTACCACTTTTATAAGGATCTGGGCATCCCACCATGCTGCACTCAGCGCTGGGGCACCATGAGGCTGCTTCACCTCCCATTCCTAGGGGATCAAACACAACACACTGAACCTGTTCCTCAGGGTGGTTATTTTGTGTTATATGTGTGCCTTACGTGTGTTATATGTGCTATGTGCATTATATGTGTTATTTATGTTTATGTGTGCTAAATGTTATGTGTTATGTGTGCTATGTGTTGTCTGTTGTGTGTTATATGTTATGTGTCATGTGTGTTACATGTTCCAGCTGTTAGACGTTATATATTTTCTGTTACATGTGTTATATGTGCTGTATGTGTTATATATATGACTTANTTTTATTATTACTATTATTACTATTATCTTACCAAACGGGACCCTCTTTGGTGCAGGTTCCTTCCTTTCTGCGTACACAAGTGCAGCGTCCGGTACACGAAGACAAAACACACCGGAATTAATTCGTACTGTAAAGACAGACCCGGTTTCAGAGGATGCACTTGTGCAGATGAAGAGTGAAGCGGCGAGCCCAGGTAGGCTTGTAAACAAACTCCATGGATGCTTCTCAAGTTGCGCTGCCCAGGACCTCTAGTTGCCCTAACTCTGCTCTCAGGACACACAAACTCAAATGTGCACTAACACAATATTGACTGACTGGCAAACCGCTCCCAAAATGCAGGTGTTGGTTTAAATCGAAGCGATTTGCTGTTCACACAGAGCCTACGAGTCAGTTCCTTTTTACAGCTGCCTTGGCTCGTCAGCTCTTCTTTGCTCTCACTGAGATCACTGACACCATCCTGCTTCTTTAAGGAAAGAGAAGAAATTAGACAAAGCTGTCCATGCTGTCTTGCTGACATACACAGAGCCACTCTATGTTCATTTTCATTTCTTGGAAAAGAGTTATCATAAAGAAACTTGTGAAAGTCTGAAAGGAAAACCAGCTGTTCTGAGGTCTCTATCATTGTAGTACTTAGAGATGAACAAAAAAGCCCAATTCACTAATGAGCCCTTGGGCTTTGGATTGCCTGGAGTTCCAGGATTTTTGCACCAAAAAAGGAGGTGATGCTTGATGCTTTTTTTGCTTTCAAGATATTTCTGCAGTCTTGACTTCCTACAGATTCTCTGAGCATAATGAACTGTGAGGCTGTGCTGTAGCATCTCCTACAGTGTCTTGTGTGATTTTTGTCCTGTAATTTCTTCAAAATATGTAGGAGTTCTGAAACTTCCATCCCTCTGCCCAGCTGGACAGAAAGACCTCTCCATGCTTTCTAAAGGAAAGGAACATAGTCAACCTTATTTCCAACATGTTTCCTTGGGTCAGTAGCTAGAAAAGTAAATGATGTCGACCTTTTAACTCTCAAGAACGTAATTCAAGGAACAACATCTAGGCAGTTGTTGATAATTTAATGATGAGTTAGTGGAACTTTTTACTCTTCATTAAGGAGCCTGAAAAACGCAGACAAATTGAGTAGCTGCTAGATGGAGAATTAACTAATTGGTAGAGGTACACAGCAATGAATTTTTAGAAGTTTGTTTTCTTTCTTTTCAGAGATGAAGCACTGTGCCCTGTGATATTTATTTTTGCTGTTTTCATCACTGGAGGATGGCTGCCAGACGCTGTGAAAACAGTTCTGGTCAGTACCACTGCACCCACGCCAGCCAACCTCTTGACATCAGCTACATGTTGGTCCTGATCATGCTTGGAAAAGTCTTCCTTGATTTGTTTATGTTGCAAATTAAGCCCAAACCCGTGAAAACCAGTTTTATGGCATGCTTTTGCGTTTCAGTGGCACTTCTCGATTTCACACTGCTGCTGAGTATCTGCTTCATTTTCTGTTTTGAGGACTTTGCGCTCTGGGGCATGCGATTCACAAAGTACCACATCTGCCTCTTCACTCAGATCACCTCTCTGACCTATGGAATTCTGCATTACCCAGTGTATCTTGTGGCTGCTCTGGATTATTACACCACCGTCTCCCAAACATCCCAATTCCCTAAAAGAGCTCGGAAGTTACTTTATGTCTTTGCTGTGGCAGTTATATGGATTTCAGGGTTTCTTTGCACTCTCGAGGTTCCCGCTGTCTCTGAAGAGCTAGAAATGCAGAACAGTGTTTCCCCTTCGCAGTGCCCTCTCTCTGGCAGCCTGCAGAGCTACTCGGTGTCGTGTGCCATGGTGCTGCTGCTGGGCACGGCTCTCGTGGCTCGCTGGAAGGAGGTGACAACCATGCTGCTGTCTGCCAGGCTCCTCTCCTTTTCCAGCCAGCCTGTTCTGATGTTCTCCTATGTGCCTAACAACAACACTTGCTTTAAGTGGCAGCTCCTGAGCAGGCTCCTCCTGTGTTTCCTTGGCACTTGGGCACCGTTTTTTGTTCTGCAGGTCGTGGTTCTGTTGCTGGGTGTGCAGATCCCAGCCTACGTGGAGATGAACGTGCCCTGGCTGTACTTCATCAACAGCTTCCTCCTGGCAGCAGCCTATTGGTGTCGGTGCCACGATGTGGAGCTGACAGAGGAGGGGTGGTGCACAGACCCATTTGTCAGCTGGAAATTTTGCTTTATGCCATTCAACAATGAAAGCAGAGAGCCAGCTGATAAGCCAGGCTCAGTAATCGTCATCTGTTAACGAGCTGCCGACTGCAAAGGCTGCAAATGAGCAGAACTCTGATGTTCTGTGGCTGGGTCCTCACAGACAACACAAGGAAACATCTCCAGAGCTTCTCTCCATGGAGAAAAGTCCAGTGCCCGGCAATACTGTAGTGAATATTGCACTGGAGTGCAGGACACCGAGTCCCAGTGGGCAGCAAGCACTGCCAGTCCAGGGAATTCAACTTCAAATTATATATTTAAAAGACCACTGCTTATATAGGAAAAGTTTCCAGTTAAATTTCATGTTTGTGACTAGAATTTCACACTTCCTTTAAATGGAATTATCTCAGGTTTTACAGTACAAAATAAAGTCTTCAAGGCTGGAGTTACATACAGATGCTGACCTGAGGCTCAAAGGACTTTTTGAAGTGTATTCTGTTGTTAAAATGTGGATTTTTGTCAGCTTGATGGAAGGTAAGGGTTGCTGTCTGTTCAACAAGAAATAACTGGTTTTAGTTGAAGTTACAACTGCTACGGAAATAGAAACTTTGTTTACCCAGTACAAAACCAGGGGAAGACGTGCAACTTCCACAGCCACAGGAGAGGTGATGTTTCATTGCTTCTTTGCTGCTGCTCCTCTAAGGTGTATGTACACATTAAAAATTAAATCATTAGAGCAGCAACAAGCATCATACATAAATACATGCCCAAGGTTAAAGAATGGTTTAAATTAAAATATAGTTTATTTTGAAGCCAAAGTTACTTTAAAATAGTTAAATGTGAAGTGGGACTACTTTAGCAGGGAAAGAATTAGTCAGGCTTCTAGCAAAAATATTCTTAATTTTCAAATTCTTACAGGTTTATAATGGACTTGATTTGATTTTGTATACGAGAAATAAATGATACACAACCAAAGCAAACAAATGAAATTAGCATTTATTTCCGAAGCACTAAACTCACAATACAAGGTTGTATTGAAAGAGAAACTAAGTAAATGATGCTGTAGGGTGGTTAATTGTCCCCCAGACCCACAGGGAACAATGATTTCACACAAGAATACTCATTAAGAAAACTCTGCAGATAACAAAAGGTGCAATTACAAGCAAGTTTAAGCAGCATAGTATAAGGTGCTTTGTTTCAGCATTTGTAGGATGGATTTTACCCACTAACAGACAGATTGAAGAACTTTCACTTTTACAGATCATAACAAATGAGAGAATCTAAAATTCATTCACATGCTAGTTGGTATAGGGAAGTGCTTCTTAAAAAAAAAAGATTCACAAAGTAAAGATCATACTTTTACATAGTTCATTGTGTGCTCTTCAACTGTAAAATTTATATTTTGGGTAACAGTTTACATTATTATATATCAATTATACAGATAGATTTCATTGCAGAATTTAATACTATATGGGTTTTCTTATAAAAGAATACTCCAGTATTTCACTCCATAAGAATACACAATCACATCTCAATCATAAATTAATTTTTTGATTTCTGAAACATATAAAAATCCCATTATTTTGATTTATTACTTCACCTCACATAGTGCTTCTTTCACCCACAGTCTGTGGTAAATTTCTTTGAGGTTTCTGTGATGCAATCAAAAGGGGACAAGCATTTTTCAGCACTAGAAAGTGGTTTTGGGGGAAAATCTGTTAAAAAGGCCATCAAAAGGATAGTAAATGATCGAAAACTGAATTTTAAAACTAGTGCAATAAGAGGAGGCAATGCTTAGCAACATACTTTGAAGTGTTTGGCACCACAAATTATTTCATTTTTTATGCTGGAAAATGTACTTGGAGGAAATTCTATTTCCATGTTAAAAGTAGGAAAGCACATGCAATGTTAACTGGGAAAACAACCTTAAGCAATCACTCCCTGCTCTCTCAAACTGTAATTGCTGTTAGTGCTGGAGATGCTATAGGATAAACCATGGCTAAACACAGGGGTTTGACACAGCATTTCTTCAGGTTTTATAGAAACTGGACACCCACTGAAATGGGGCTGACAAAATATTTACAAAACCTAATTCCATTTAAAAATCAGCAAATACCTCAAATATAGGAATGCACCAGGCATTTCAGAATAATGAAATAACTAATCCCTAGAGACTAGGCAGGCAGGGGGAAATTCCTCTTTTTAAGTTCATTCAACACCAGATGAAGGTAAAGCTGTTTTCAAGTTCATTTCAGGTGTGTTTTGCATGGTAAGTCTCACCCTTCTGAGTCACTAACATGCACAGAACTGGAACTGCAACCAGTTGGGTGAGGCTGCTGGCATGTTTTATTTATCAGTGTGGCTCAGCTTTCCAAGCCCTAATTAAAGTTTACACAACCCCGTCTGCCCTAACATGCCAGAATTCCTGTAGCTGCTGCAGTGCTCCTAAAGCCACTTGAAGTTTTTAACATTTTTTACAGGAAATCCACAACATGCAGCCAAAGCAAATGTTAATGGATTGATGTTACATCACTGTTATTACTGGTCAAATTAATTCTTCCTTATTTTTTGTGGAAAAGTGTCAAAGAGCATCCACCTTTAGGCTGTCACTTCCATCAAGGAGGCAACAGTGGCACTGCAGGTCTCCTCCAACATCCAACTGTGGTGCCTCAGCCTGCCATGTGACTATTTTAAAACATTAATGGTAACTCTCTTTGCAAGCCCACTTTTATCCTTGGCATTCATGGAGGGAGACACCAACTGTGCAGTGACCTCCATCCTATTGCCTTCCTAACAATTATGTCTTTTCCTCTGTGCATTTTTTTTTTTACCTGGTGCTTCTGGGCAGTCCCAACACTGGGGCTTGGGTCCAGCCACGCAGCCCTGGACCATCCCTCTGTAGAACAGGGTGACAGTTTCACTGCCAAAGAGGACAGAAGCTATGCCAGGAAGGTGGTAATATCTGAAATAAAAGAACTACAGATAACCACTGCTACATCTCCTCTGTACATCACTTCTTGTGCTGTGCCAGCAACTCATGGCCTTACACCATTCAAATACCTTACTGTCCTTAATTCTTACAGGATTATTTGATATTAATGCTAACAACAGCTAAAGTGTTAACCCTTTATGGGAAACTTCTGTACTTTTCTCATTTAAAGAATCTCTTACAAATCAACATTGATTTTAATGAGATATTCTATGTGTTTTCAAAACCAGAGTATTTGGCACTCAATGATAAAACCCTTCAATCTTTACACACATCTTTCCTGGTCAGTACTGGCTTGTTCATTCTGTAACACAAAGTCTACTTGGAAAGGAAGTTGGGTGTGCAGAATCCCTCACTGTTCTTTCCAAAAATGAATTTGCAAAAAGCTGCCAGAAGATGAAAACCACCTGGCTGGGTAGTGGAGGACAACACAAGCCTTCCGTAGGCTGCCCAGGCTTCGCCCACAAAGTAGATCTACCTCGTGAATCAAAGACATTTGTGCTTTCAGCCTATTCCCATTATCATCACAGATACCCTGATTATTACCTAGCAACAACACTACAAGCCTGTCAACAACCCTATGTACCAAAACAGTGCTTCATAAAACACAATTAGAATGCTCCTTCAGTGTCATGTATTGCACTTAAACAGTGTTTATGATCACAATTCTATGAATGCACAATTGTGCTCAAGTTACAATTACATCTAGATGGAAAAAATCTTTTTAAATCCCATTTTTTCTAGTTCCTTACTGTTCAGAGTCATTTGGATAATTTATCAGGAATACATGCTGGAAGTTTAAAAAATTTTAACTCGAAATCTGTTCGTAACACTGGCTCCCAGAACTGTGCTTCAGAAAAGTTAAACCCATGGCTACAAAAGCTGGACTATGAGCTTACTACATACCTGCAATTACCAGCATATTCACATCTTTGAACTTTGCTTTTTCCCTTCCACTTTGCTGAAAGAGATCAGAAAATACTATGCAACCTTCAAGTGAATGAGCAGGAGTGTGTTTTAATGCAGAGGTTACACAAACCTACACAGCAGCTTAGGATGGGGCCTTGAGTACACGTGGAAGTGCTGACCACAAGACCCATGGGATAAAGCAGGACACAAAATGCCCCAGCCCACAGAGCTGACACCCAAGAGAGCAAAATGCCACACTCAGAAACTGAGTGGGGAAGGAAATGTCAGAGTTCCAAAGAGATGAAGATGGTAAAACCAAATCAGGCTGATTCCCATGGATTAGGGTAATGTGTGCTCACTGCCTTGGTGCTCAGTCTGTGTCCCAGGCCCCGACTCCATCAGCTCAGAGCACGGACAGCTTCCTGAAAAACCCACACAGCTGGCACTTGTCTGGACCATCACTACGGTCTCTTTTTCAAATGCCACTATTTTCAAAGCCATCCAGGGGATGTAACTACAGAGAACCTTTCAGGCTTAAATAAATACACTTGACTAAAGGCAAATTCTTTTAAAATTAATTTAATTTAGGCTCAGCTTAAATGAACTAAGCATTAAATGAATTTAAAATTTCTTTTTCCCACAATATTTCCTGTCTGAAACTACAGCTCACTATGCAAGAGTGACTTGAAAATTAATTCACTATGAGCAATTAACACTTTACACTAAAATTATTCATTGATAGCTCTGCTCATACCTGTTCCACTCAGCACAGAACAGAAACAGTGTATTTAAAACAAAATACTCTAAAATATTAGTTTCTCTCCATCTCTAATAAACTAATTTAGGTGAATATTAAAAAAGTATCCTAGATAGACTGTTTTGCACAGTCATTATCTGCAGCCTAGAACAATCAATGAGTAAATGTCTGGTTTATGATGCCAACTATATTTCTAAAGTATATGCTAATAGGACATCTCTATACAATACTGGTGAGAAAATAACCCTGCAAGCTTTTATACATGCTGAATTTTAATATGAGCAGTCTCAGTACAATCAGAAGAACTACTCATGTTATAAATGGAATTATTTGCAAAACCAGGACTCAACACAGCTGTCACTGAATTCTTTGATCTCTCAGAGCTGTACATTTGTCACTGTGTAAGAAATCTGTTCAGCTATTGAGGTGGAAGTTTCTGCACGGATATTGTGGTATTAGAACGAGAACATCCATCTGAAACTGGCATTAGTTTTAGCTGCCATGCCAGGCAGTGACACACCACACCCAGCCCAGTCTCATGATGAACTTCTATTCAAACCACACTTCAGTGGTTTTGTACCTGAATATTTCCTTACAGCTCGAGTTACAGAAATGATGCAACAGCTATCACAAACCTGCCCAAACACTTGGTTTTATCCCATCCTTTTCCTGCCACATCTGCAGTTACAAAGGACTCCATCTGTTCTATTCAGAGGGCTGGATTCCTTTTTGGACAAAGCAGAAGAGGAAGTCAGGGAGTAAAAAACCTGCTTTCATGGGAAAGAAATGAGGAAATGGATGCTTGTGGGACATAAATCTTCTATTTGAAATGTCTTATTGACAAAAATCTAGCAAAGGCTGTACCCTCCCTTAAGAACTTCAATTGTGGAAAAAATGGGATAGGTTAATGGGTAAAGAATGGATTTAAAATGCAGCCTGTTTAAAAACCCTTCAAACACTCTCTGGTTATCCAAAACAACTGGCACTTCAAGTCAGTGGAGGTAGCCAAGCTTCCTCAGGGGAGTGCCCTGCTCCTGCTGCAAAGCAGGGATGCTGAGTGACACATGCCAGATCATCAGGGGAGGCTGCACACCCATTTAGATCATTCATGTCCAATTCTTTAAACCCCCAAACCAACCCTTAGACTGAGACAAGCGTAATAGTTCTTAATTCTACTGGATGAAATCTTGACAGCTACCTTCAGCCCAGTGCTCTGCAAAAGGGCCTTGCCCTGAGCTAATGATGCAGTTCCCATTAAGGAGTAGGGTAGGATGGAGACTGGTGGAGAAAAAGGAAGGGAAAAAGCCATGCAATGTATCTCCTTTCTGAGCAGAGATCCTGGGGCATCCTGCATTCCTTTCTATGGAAGCTGAAATACTGCAAGCATTACTGTGAGGGGTAGCCTGCAACACCAAAAGGCTGAATACAGAAAGCAAAATCCCAGGAAATAAAGCTAATAAAAAAAGGTTTCTTGTAGACACATCCTGTGGGAACAAGTGCTAAAAGCCAGTTAAAATATTCAATACTTCTTCTTTTGCAAGAGGGTACAGCCTAATGTTTGGAAAAGCCATGGGAAATGGTAGTATAAGCCTGGGAAAACATCACCTATCTAAACAGCAAGTGGTTGGTATGTAAAATGGTTCTGGAGGACTGTTACTCTAAGTATTATATTGCTTCTTGAGCAAATTCATAAGCTGCCCAAGTAGACTTCAGCTGCATTTGGAAATTTTTCAGCCTACTTTCACATAGAAGTGTGAATTTTTTTAAAATTTATTTTATTGACATGGCTACACTGGCAAACACTCCCATACAAGTGCACTTCTATCAGTACAGGTTGGTATAGCTGTGTCTGCTTTTGAGTTCCAGTTAATTGCCAAAATCACTGAAGAAGAAAAAAACTTTCAATATGCATAAGGCCCACATTCTAAGTTGTTGCATTCATGAATATTTAAAGCATAATTCATTATCTGCAGCTCTCCCAAACCCACAGGGAATGTTACATACCAGAAGAACAGGACCAGATGTGCCTTACTGGGGTCTGCTCTGAGCTCCTGGCACCTGGCAGTGATTATGGCTGAGCTGGACACAAACACTAGCTGGAGAAGCTCTCCTGGAAGCTGTCTAATAAAGCAAAATTAAAGAAGCCATGAAATTCTCATGCAGGTAACACTTATTAACTACAGGTCTAAATAAGACCCCTAAGTCCACATTTTCTAGTACACCTTAAGCCATTATCAAACCACATTTATGTATCCCTACTTTTTACATTGCCTAAGAACAGTACAATCAGAAGACAGATTAAAAATTAGCCAGAGAGATTTTTGTATAAAAATAATAAAACTTTAAGACAAAAGCCAAAGGATAAATATCTAAGATCTCTTTAGTCTTCAGTTAGCTCATCAAAACAGAACGTATCCTTTAGAACATATGTTACAGATATGCTACACTGTGTATCTTACAGAAATGCTACAAATGGGAACCCACTGTCTCCATCATTTGAATGTCTTTCAAATGAACATTAGCAAACGTTGGAACTTCAACGAAGAAGTTTATTTTACAACAGTAACTGAAAACAGAAAAAAAACAAATTAGAAAGTGCTTAGCAACTTCCCTCCAAAATAAATCCAGGCATCAATTCATCCTCTAAAGCTCTGGTGTCGTTTGGATAAGGGCTCTCACCACATACCAGCATGTAACTGCAATGTGTTGTCCTAACTCGCAGCTTCAGTGGTTAATAAAAACATTAATAGCATCTGCTATTAGCAAGCTCATTTGTAAGTAAGAACAATGATTCTGATATTGATCTCTGGAAGGTAATGGTAGAAAAGTCTGTTAGTGGAAACAAAGCAATAGTCTAAGTAAAGGAAAATGAAGCACAGATTTTTCTGTAATCCAAATTTACTCTTTAAGGTCATCAGTTAAATAACACACATATTAATCTGTCTGTCACAAACCTGCCTTTTAGCCAGTGTATGTGCATTGACTCCTTTTGATCTAGGGCAGCAGTTCTCAAACTTTACGTCAGTTCCTCCTCTCTTCAGGAATACTGTACAGTCCCCCTGAATACTTCCCTACACAATCATATATTATGCATTAATTTGCATAAAATACAAAAAAATACATTATTTGCAGACACATACACATATTTAATTCAAATATACACAATGACTATCATCAGCACACGTACCCTTCTTTCCCTAGACAAGAGCTTAGGGATCCAGGTCTGTACATAAGGGAGTGGAGCTGCAAAAGGGAGGGAACAGAAGTACAAAATACATCCATGAGCATCTGTGCACAGGTGGTGGGGAAGCAAAGGCCAAGAGGGTGCTGCTGCCTCAGAGCCTAGGCAGCTGCCAAGAGCATCAGTAACTGGGGAAACGTATTTGTTCCACAGAGTGTGAGAGAGGGAAGATGGAGGGGGACACAAAAATCCCACCACCTGCAGCATCCAAGACAAAATCTCCTGCCAGAGGGACAAAGCAGGGCCCCTGGATATTTCTCCCAGAGTTGCCAACGTTGGTGTTCTCTCTGCTGACCTGCAGCTCCAGGCTCCCTCACAGCAGCAGCAGCTGCTCCTGCACAAGCTCTGAGGGGACCTCACTGCTCCTTTCTCAGAGTACTGCAAGTACAGCTCACACTGGCCACTGGACAAGTAAAAGGTGCTTGGAAGCTTCCAGTGAGGCAATGGGAATGCACTACAAGACATGTTAGAAGAGGTATCAAGAAAAAGAACATCTGAGCTATGCTGTCCCTTCTCTACCCTCAGTCTCTAAAGTAACTTGTCTCAACATGAGCTGGTCCTGGCTGCAGTTTTCAGCTCCTCACACCCAGGCATTTGGGAACCTGAGCCCTGAGTGCTCACACACCTCCTCAGGGTCCACTCTGAACCCTCATTTGAGAACTGCTGGTCTAGCTTAACTAGCAGCATGTGAAACTACAAACCTAACACTTAATGCCCCCTTAGTGCATAGCAGCATTCAAAGAGTAAAGTAACATGTGCTTCAGTTACCTCTGGCAGGAGTGTCAGTAGCCTGATCATGAGGATTTTGATGAGACATCTACAGGGTTTATAGTATTTTACAGACTTCAAGAAAATACTATAGTGGCAGAGATGAGGGTAAGCCCACATGAGGAAAACCAGCTGCCAACCTACCCCTTACAAACAATTTGCTCAAGACTAAAACAAACTCAGAGAGCACAACTAAATGCATAGCATTTTACTGGTACTAGTGCTTCCACAGGGCCTGTGGACACTTCTGTTAGTTCAGTCCAAACACTGCTGTATGTGGGAAAAATCTTTCAGAATACAGCAACACAATTTCAATGGTGTCTAGATTGGGGTGGGGACTGGGGTGTTAATCATAACTCATAAGATGAAGTACATGTTGGGGAATATTTAACCTATCACAGCATATTTCACTTCATGTTTTTCCATGAAAAATTTCAACTCAAAGCATTACTCAGGCTTTACCATAAACCTATTAGCTGTTGAAAACTACAGAGGACTCCTGGTATAATCAAAGGAACATTTTAAAGTCTTTATGTGGGGAGAACCCCACCTATTTAACAAAACACCAGAGTAACACTCATGCCACAGTGAAGATGTTGGCATATTACTGTCGGTTCTGTCACTGAGAAACTGTTGTTTAAACCTTCATGTTCACCTCCTAGGACTCTTTCAAGGAATTGATACGTGCACAGATTTTCAGTGCAGGTCCAAGCTTAATATTCATTGCACTCATAAGGTGATCCTCCTTCAACAAGAGGAGAGCTTGTCCATCAATTTCTTGTGCTCTAAATTCATCCGCAATATCTTGACAACCTAAAGGCAATAAAAAATATGATTACTGGTTTAGAAATGTCCATTCTTAGATCCAATAATTTTATCCACACTAGAGCTTTTCAGCTACACATTTTCCAGTGCTCATCCCTTTAGCTTGTTGAACCTAAATTACATGCAAGAGTACAATATTATGGGAATTCTGAAATAATCTGAAAGTAATTTTTACTACAGCCTCTAATTACACTGTATTTATTGGAGAACTACTCATCGGGAATTTCAAGTCCCAGCAAAGACAGAATTTTTATTTCATTAAGAGGAACAACCTCTCATCATTAGAAGAGACTGGGAAAACAGCACTGAAATAGCAATCAGGAGCATAATTCAAGTGGGTTCTTCCCAGCAATAAAAATATACTGTTATCTAATTCTATAAAAGATAGCTACATTATACTGCAATGTGCAACTCAATGAGAACATTCACATAGCTTCAATTTCCAAAAGGAGTTAATTCCAACTGTGTGTTACACCACTGGGTTAAAGAAACAAAGTTTTGATGTATGGGCTTTGGCACAACCATCTAATGAAGATATTTATCGTTAGTTATCAGAATGAAAATTCTACACACAGCAGTAACTCACTTAACAACTGCAACTTTAAACTGGTTGGATCTTTTTTCCATGTTAAACTCCTTTTCTCAATGTGAAATACCAGTCTCAGGTTACTGAAGCTTACAACATAAAAAAAGACTACATGGGTTGGACTATCCCAGGTAACTGAGGGATCCTTTCCACTGAAGAACACTGTGGAAATAAAGGTTTCTCCAAAGATGTTCTGGACATGTGTTGAGCAGAATCCTCCAGTTATGCCTGGCTCTATGGCAGCTCTGTTAGATGGATAGATGTCTTCTAACAATGTCCATGAGAGCACTCACTGTCAGTTGTTTACTTGAAGCTTCTTTCCCCCAGCAATGTTTTTAATGGGGTTTTTTAATACATTTGTGTTCTCAATCCAGCAGTCTCTCCATCTGTCTAAGCCTTTCAGATACACTTGAATTTGTGCCCCTCCTTCCATTCCTGACTTCAATTATTCCTCAAGTAAGCTTATTTTTTGGCATTTTCACATTTTCCCTTTTAAAAAGTACACTATTACAGAGATAGGAAATTGCTGTGAAGAACTTTTCTACCTGGATGACATCAATTAATTTCATATTCTGTTGTGTGTTCAGATTTAAATTCTATAAAGAATAGATAGTCTAATTTCCTGATGTATTTACAAATGTGTACAAGGCAAATGGAAAGGAAACGTGGAAGGAAGTATCAACATCCAAAGCTGAATTCATTTGGATTATTTCTGTGTGAAGGTTGTAACATTCAAGGCTGGAAAAAGTTAGCTTTTCACAAAGAATAAAGCACTATTTTTTTCTTAATGATTTGTTAAACAGACCTCATGCAATGATTAGCTCTGACATCATCATAAAGGTTTTCTTATTGAAGTGCTGACAACAGATAAAACATCTCTAAGTCAAGCATTGAGTATTTCTGGGAAAGGTATCATGGCATGTCTGATTTGAGACCTGGACGTTGTGATTGTCAGACCACACTGTTTACAAAGAATCTGAGAGATCAAGAGAAGTTCTTACATTTAGAAATAAAACTGGTCCTATTGAAATAGGAAACTGGATGTTTGTTGTTGTCAGCTTTTTCCTTTAAGCAGGACATGAAGAATTTCTGTGCAACTTCTTAAAATACTTTTTATCAAAGTCATTTTTGAAAAAACAGAGGATAGAAGTTGAAGGTATGGCAGTTCCCTCATCCACGCACATCTGGGTACATTCTTAAGCACTTTTGCAACTGTTTGTTGTGCAATAACTTGGCCAAAAAAAAAAAAGGGTGCGGAGTGGGTGAAAAGTCATTTATCTTGCAACTGAAGAGAGAAAGGAGAACAATTCTGCTCAGCTTAAGCTGTTCTCTCTCTTCCCCCAGAAGAAGCAGCTAACAGTGCAAGTGTCCTGGACACTGAGTTCTCCAAAAGGCTCCAGAGGAACTCAGGAAAAGGCTGACAAAGACACGAGTCCATTTCAGCTACAGACTGTGCAGAAACGAAAACAGATGTCCCTAATGTTTACGGAAAAGTGACAAATCAACATCTCCTACAACATGGCAGATGGTCTGCACAGACTGCACCAAGTAGATATATAATATAAAATGCCATAATGAAAATCATCTATATTATTTCCTGCATTAATCAGTCTTGGAAGTATACGATAAAATATTTTTTCAAGAGAGGGACTTGAGAATTTACTGAAAAGAACAAACCCCAAAATTACCAAAACACCCAAATGCAGCGACGTAGCAATAAAAATTCTGGCAGGTTGTGAATATAACTTTAAATATCTATTGAACTTTAAAAAAAAAAAAAAAGTATTTGATAAACTAGGCATTCATAGGGATAGGAATGAGTAATTATAATAAATTTTCATTAAATACAGACAAATATAAAGTTTGTTTAAAATCAAAGATCACCTTATTTATAGAATACGAAAAACTAAACCAGATCCAGCAGCTGGTGAAATATTGTAAAAGTAATGGTTTCAAAACAGAAACCACATTTTAAGAGTAAGATTTTTGGTTTTATACTTGCAAGTGAATTGTGTTTATGTGGCACTTCAATTATTCTAGCACAGGAGCTACCATTTATTGGGAGCCTAGGATCAGTTATTGAATTAACTAGAGCCTCAAATCTATAAAAACAGTAACTGAAAACAGCAGAGATATAGCTACACTCCATAACACAGCTCAAGTACAGAAACAGGAATGACCACATCCTAAACCTAAGGAGCTTTGCTTGTTTCCACAGACATCACTGCAGGTTCCCAGAAGCAGAATGTGTTACTGAATTGCAATAAACTATCAGAATAAAGGTACTTCCAGGATGGCTTTTGCCTATTTTAGACATCTCTTACTCAATTCTTTGCCTGACTTACTACAAAAGACTATCTGTCATAATGCATGTGTATGACTTAGCAATGAAGATATATTCCTTACAGGCTATTAGTCAAATGGGATTCACAAAAAAATGGTACAGCATTCCAGAAAAAGTAGAAAATTAGGAACAAATGTAGCCTGGGCTTTAATGGGTAAGCAACAAAAATGCTGGTATGACTGCTACTGTGGAGATCTGCCTTGTTATCTGTAGGGATTATAGTGTCTGATCAGATAAAATGACATCCTTGGGAAAAGGTGGGGAGTGAAGCTTTAAAGGTTATGATAGTTAGGAAATGATAAATGTCAAATAACCTGAAGATGACATAAAGATAACTGAATACTGAGCTAAAGGAAAGGTTTGTGAACAAGAAGAAACCAGATTATTTTTTCTGAGAACAAACTGTGACTAGCAGTATGCAGAGTCTCCATGGACAAGACCTCTGATCAGGCAAAGCTATGCAAAATAAAGTTTAACTTTATAACAGAAACTTGCTTATTCTTTTTTAATGATTTGTATCGTGACAGGTCTTTCAAACTTTTCAGTTGTATCAAGGGAAGTAACACTGCTCTTGCTTTTTCTACTGAATAAGCAACAAGGGAGGAGGGAAGAGAAGAAAGCAGTGTAACAGGAAGTGTGTCTGATCTCTCTACTGACCTCTTGAGAGAAGTCAGACTGAAGGAAGGAACAGCTCTAATCTCCATCAGCTGGGATGCAACAGCAGAAGTGGGACTAGTTCTATCAACATGGGATTTGTGCTGAAGGAACAAGCAAGAGGAAACAAATCACATTCCAGTCTCTATCACCAGCTAACACTGCTGCTGTTACCACACCACCTCCTCATCACAATGCTGCTATAAAGCAAGGAACTTCATTGTTAACACCAACAGAACAAGTTATTGCCCATTCCATACCAGGCAGAGAATGGATAAAGGCCCAAACTTCATCGACAGTCCATACTGAGGGGTCAGTTTGCACCACTGGTAAGAGGTCGATGCTCTCCGGCATTTTCCGCATCCGAAGCTCCCGAAGCTCCCGCTCCCTCTCCCTCTCACTCTGCCTCCGCAGGCGCGTGGTCATGGCCGTTGGAACAGCGTCTTCATGAGGAGCCAGATCTTCTTCTGCAGATGGATAAGTAATTGGAAGCTGGAAAATGCAGTACAAATACACTACAGTATTAGGCTTTATTTGCAATTCCCAAAGCAATGCCATAGTTTTAAGCAAATATTCCACAGACCTGTCTAAGAAAATGATCTCGTGATGCCCCCTCAGGGCCGCTCGGCCGACGCCCGCGTCGCCCAAGACTTTGGCTATCTGACTTCCGATTCCAACGACTGGTCTTGTCTGATGGAAACAGCCCAAATTTCTTAGTGCAACTAAGGCTGTGCCTAAAGAAGTAAGATATATTCAATAATGCACTAGTAGTTTTTTGGACTGAATTCAATCAAGTAACCATAAAATCACAGTGTTGTAGAAATGCTGGTTAATTACAACAACAGCTGTCACAGAAATACAAGAGAAAGGTATCACACAGGCCATTTACTCAAAACCCTCATCTCAATGTGGGATCAAGTACATCTAGACTACCCCTGCATGATGTCTGTCCTTCCCATTCTTATAAATTTTCTATGATAGAAATACCTTTGTATTTTATCACCTAGTACAGTTCTGCTCTGAAATGTCCACTGAAAATCTAAAATCACATAGTATTTTCTGGTTTCATTTTCACTACCTAGCTGATATCCAATCAAAGGAGGGTAGAGGCAAAAATCCCATTTTAAGATTAAAGGGCTAAATCCCTTTAAGACAATTTTCCTTGTGGTGTCCCAAGAAGTACCAAACCAAAAACATATATTCCCACTACTTATATGGGAATGTAGCAGACACACTGATGCCAAAAAAGAGCTAAGTGGTGACTAGAAATGGAAAACTATTCCCCATTTCTAAAACTTATGGTATTAAACATCAACTTTCCAGCTGTAATAATGGAAGACTCTGCATTCAGATGTTGACTGTGAATTCTTGCTCTCTTAACCAGGAGAGGTTAATCCATTAACCAGATGACAAACAATAACTACATAGCATTACCTTTTGGCACAGGATGTGGAGCAGAATCTTTTTGACCGCAGAAACTTATTGGGATATCCCATTTTTCCACAAAATTCACACTTCAGAAGATCATTTTCAATTTCATCCAGTCCCTCTAAAGAAAGGAATGAGGAATAAAGAAATCAGTTTCAATGACACAAAATTATGTTCACATCTCTCACCTCAAGCAGGCAAAAGCTCTTCAAATATTTAACACATTCAATTAAATACTTTGATTAACAGGCAATTATGCAAAGCTAAGCAAGTCATAGATTTCATTCTGTGTAGAAAAGATCTTAAGCTAACGGAACCTTAATGAACCTTCAATTAAGTTATTCAATGAACTTAATCAGTTTTTTGTTGAATTTCAAGCCATCCATGAGCAGGCCTGCCCTCAAACGTAGCAAGCAATTGAAAAAGAAGGGTTACAGTCCTCATGAATTGCTTTATAAAGAGTTCATTAAGAGAACCAGGCCTTCCACAGGCTAAATGCAAATTCTCCTGTAATGACATAATAAATTAACGTTTTAAAGTACTTTCTTTGAATAAGCAGCTGCTACAACCAAAGGGACTTGTGAAAGCAAGGAAAACATTGAATCTTGAATATATATATAACATTCAACCTATGAAAAAGATAAGCTGCACGCAATAAAGAAAAGGATTATGGCATCTGCTGATTTGCAGCTTATTGTTACAGAGTATTTTTCTGTTATTGGTGAGGTGAGATGGCCCTTTTCCTGCTCTACAAAAAGCACTAGAGCAGCAAAGAGCTGGAAATACTGAGAAGGGTATTTGAAGGGTGTTTCTACCACACACACAATCATATCCTGGTTTACTATCAGAAAATCTCCTCTACTCAACTTCTGTGTATGTGGATGTGTCTCGATGTTGGACATTTCCTACCAGCTTATCTAATGAGTAGTTACAAATTCTCTACAAAAACCTAACACCAGCTGTCAGAAACAATAACTAAAACCAAAACCATGAACATTTGAATAATTCCACAAAACAGACAATCCAACAAGCTGTCTGAAATCTGAGACACAACATACTGAAAAGAAAATTGAATTAACATCTAGTGAAACAAATTAAGGACAAAATAACTGCTGCAAAGAGTTTTGATATGGAAGAGGGAATAAAACTATTTTAAGCGAATGAAAGAAAGAGTTGCATTAAGACGAATTTAAACAGATTACCAAAAACATATCTGGTGCAATAAGGATACAAGCTGTGGGAAAGAAAACTCAGAGGTGGCTAAAAAATTCTGAACTTTCAAATCTTAGACAAATTTATACAAAAACGTGTGTTCACAGAATAACTTGGCTTTTCTGGGCCAGGCCACAGTTTGCTTCCCACGTCATAGCGCACAGAACTGGAGAGGAAAAATGGGCATTTAAACAAAAACTACAAACCTTCTACAATCATATCCTCTATCTCTGTGTCTGAGGAGTTGTCTGCATGTTTTGTGTTCTGCAAGTCTGATTCAACACACACCACACTCATGATCTGACCCTCCACCAGCAATCTCTTCTCTGCAGGCTGTTCCACCAGCAAAGATGAACGACTGACCTATTGCAATAAAAGCAAAGCAACAGTGAGCAATTAACATTATTCACAACAGTGAATAACTAAAAACAGTATTTGTGATTTAACAGTTGTAACTGAGAGGATGATCAGGTTCTACTCCGTATCAGTGAATAGTAATTATATTGTGCCAAAGCTCATTCCTCAAACAAATTAAGACTCACTCGTGTTCTGCAGTTTGCAATTATATTTAACAAAGGAAGAAACACATTATATCTACAGAAATGAAGGAATGGGAAAATGAGACACACATTAAATTAGTAAGAGAGGTTTTAAATTGCCAGTTTGTGATTTAAAATTTTCAACAGTAATTCTTACCAGACACAGAACTAATTACACCTAGCCCAGTTACCAACTTGCCAGTGCTTGAAACAACAAATTGTAACATTTTAGAATTTTACACAGACTTAGCTCTTGAGGTTTAAATTAAGGTATCACTTTAATTGAGGGATCTAGGAGACAGACAAATGTAAAAAAATTATTCCAAATGGTAGCCTAAAACTACTCTCTGTAGTTATCTCCAGATATAGCCTACTACTCAAGTCACCAATCAGTGGAGAAAAGGTCAAAACCAACATTTGAAACATAATCCAAGATCTAAATACCTACTAGCCACAAATAACATCATTCTTACAAAGAGTTTATTTCAAAGATTAGTAGTAAAAAATTCCTAGCAGCTTTTAGACTTACAGGGAATGGCTCCAACCCCTCCTGAATCACAAAGCCTTCGATGACATGGGTCAGGATCTGGGGTTTAACAATAGCCTGTGGAGGTTTATTTTCTAGGCTGGGAATGCTATTGGGCATGGATGTGCTGTTGCTCCTTGTCGTTGCTGCTGGAAGCAAAAGAGGTGGTGGTGGAATAGAGGCATGTGAAGGATCAGATGGAGATTTAATTACTGAGGCACTGACTGATGATGTCACTGAAGGCAGTCCCCCGTGTTCTGCAAAAAATAACAAAGCACGTTGTGTTTTATCACTAATGTCCAACAATGGGCTCAGAAATCTGGAAGTAAGAGGTGATAAATCCCCAAGACCCATCTCTCCATCCATCAACCCCTAACACAGGCTCTTCCCTAGGCTTCAGAGATTCCACTCTTAAAACGAGATGGTTTATCTTGATAGACTATTCCACAAACACACCCTCTTCATGCAAACATTTTCCTTTACTCAGTACCTACTAACTACAAGCATAGTTGGCCATTAGTTACTTACACAAATCACAAAACCAAAAGCTACCTCAGTTTGGCATTTGTCCTCACCTGACAAAGGATCTTCTGAGTTAAGAGCCTCTCCATTGCCCAAGGTTATGGCTGGTGGAGACAAGGTGGGTGGTGTAGGTGTTCTTGCCATGTGGACACAATCTGAGTCCTCGGGCATCTCCTCTTCACATACATTCTCCACTTGGTAAATCTGCATCCAACAAACTATTGCTTTAGAGAGATTTCCATTCTATCTTAATACCTTAAAAGAGTTGCATAAATACAGTTTTAAAAATAAATTACCAGTTAAAATACGTTAATCTTTTAATAAAATACTAGTTTCCAAACTGCATACCAAACAATGAACTCTGAGGACATCACAATATCTATGAGAGTAAAATTAAAGTATTTTGTTACAAACAGCAGTATATAAAGAAGCACAGTTCTCCAATCAAATAGATCAGAGAACTTGACTTTTTCAGTATCTTATGTGTATAGTTTACTGTATTTTTATTTACACATACATCTGATGTTATTTAAACACATCTGCAAAATGCAAGTTTAATGACAAGTCTGCAAATTGTTCTATCTTATACAGCAGTGTAATCAAACTGAGTATTTCAGAAGAGTACACCAAGACTATCAAGCATTAGTGGTTGTAAGAGATTTTAAGGTCTTTTCCTCAAAAGTATTGAAATAAATTTACATAAATTCCTGACAGTCAATTTAGCAGATTAAAATGTAAAACACCACCCTGTCAAAAGCAAACCTGGCTTCTACTCTTTTGTCCAAATTCTCCACGAAATATCAGAGTTGAGATTATTACCCTCTTAAAATAAATCAAAGATGAACAGCACACCTCCTTCCTTAACCTGTTGATAGCCTCAAAAAAGCCTACAAGAGCTGCTGATTCTTTTGCTCAAATTAATCTCATTAGCATTTTACCACTAAAGCCCAGGAACGCCATCTTAAATGTCAGCATTATCTGCATATTATTTTATTTTCCTGTACATGATTTTAATCCAGTGATTGAAGCCAAAACCTTCAATTACAAACTGCAAACATCTGAGACAAACACTGAACCAAATTAAATGGCGGTGATGGGTACAGTATGAAAATTTCCCTATTCTCTTATGAAGAGGATATTTTTAATGTTAGTACAAAATTAATTATCCAGAAACCTATCATCTTAATAACCTGATATGCACCTTCCACCTAGTACAGATGATTCTCCTAATCAAATTCTATTTGTATTGAGGTAAAAGCTTACAGTCCACATGTCGCATTTACCAAATTCTTTATGTAAGCATTGTCATATATTTACGTATATTTTTTAACTTCAAATACATAATAATTTCATTAAGAAACAAGATTTTAGATCTAAAATCTGCACTTTCACAATTCCTGGTTGATATTCTTGACTGATGATCCATTACAAAAAGCCAACAAAAAAACCCCAAACCAAAACATGAAACAGAAGAAAAATGTCTATTAGCTTTCTTAAAACTCAGTTCTGTAATCAATAGGTTTCTTGTCCTCTGTCTAGCAACTGATTCAGGTCCCTTTGAAGTCAACGGGCCAGATTCACAGCTCTGGAGAAGCCCAGGGAAAGAATAAAGGATGCAATGTTATCACTCACCACTGGAGTTTCAATCGGAACTGAGGGCTGCACCTGGAGATTTACTGCGACAGTCTGTGGCGGTGGAAGAGTTTGAAATGGCAGCTGCACCAAAGCTTCTGCAGCAGGAAGTTCCTCCTCAGAAACCAAAGTGTTTTGAACCAAAACCTGGCCCTGGGACAGAATTTCAGGCTGCACTTGTAAAGACTGCACAGACTGCAAAGGCAGCGGTTGAATCTGGGTTGAGGATGCCGAGAGCTGAGGCGGAGCTGCCAGAGGGATGGGAGCGGATTGCAGGGCTGGATACTGCTGGTGTGGCGTGGAGGACACGAGCTGCTGGCCCGGGGAAACCAAGCTGGGCGGCTCCACGGCCCCGATGTGCACGGCGGGCGAGGGCGAGAGCGGCAGGTGCGGCGGGAGGCTGAGCGGCTGCGATGGCCGCACGGGGTTGGCGGCAGCCGCCTGGGGAGCGGCCGGCTCGGGCTGCAGAGCCGCCGGCACCAGGGAGCTGGCCTGGGACTGGATAAGGGCTTGAGGGTGAATAATTATGGTGGGTGACTGACTCGGGGAGTGGGACGGCGGAGGAGATACCACCACTGACTGCTGAGCTGACTGGGATGGGGTAGGAGAGAGCGTGAGAGGCGGAGGATGGATGTGGATAGGGGAGCAGTGGGACTGGACGCCGCTGGGAGCTGGAGGCAGCGCGTGGCTGGGGAGGGGCAGACAGTGCTGGGATGGAGGCGGTTCCTGGCCCGGAGGAGTCTGAAGTGCAATCGGCTGGACTTGCTGCTGCTGCTGCAGGATCAGCTGATGATGGGAAATCTTTGGAGGTGGTGAATGAAGTGGGATCTGCTGATGTTTTACTAGAGAATGAGGTTGCAATGGAGAATATGAAGCTGTGAGGGAAGGGAAAAAAAGTGACAATTAGTATTTATTTCTTCAAGTTCCGAAAATATTATAAAATACCTCAAAAATTCTCACTTTAAAGATCAGCACAATTTTTTAAACACTTCTGATATTTGTTTAGAAATATCTTCTTTGACAGCATATAGAACACAGGAACAATTTATTAGGGGAGTATATCAATTTCCAAAGTAAAATGCAGCAATGAATAAAGGAATATGGCCATGCTTTTTACATACATGTACTTTCTATAAAGAAACTAAACTTATCTAAAAAAATCTAAACTTATCTTTTTGGTGCTAGGTCTAAGATTATTGCTGATCCAGCCTTATTTAAGAATTTCATGCAATTTTAAATGGATTTAACCTTTGCTTTGAAACAGACTCGAATAGAAATGATAAGCATATCACAATCAACAGGATTTGCAGATAAGTGCTAAGTTAAAGTTTAGGTAATACTCTGTTAAGATACCAAATAAAACTCCAAGAGTTCAGTATAAATTTAAACCATTGAAAGCATTTGCCTGAACTTGAACACAGCAACTGAGAGGTACAAATCTAAAAATAGTGCAGCTTCCAGAGAAATCACATCACCTTTAAGTGAACCAGTGACTCACCAGTCATTTCTTACAGCACACATACATTTTGTCTTCCACACACAAACCTCTTCTTGCTTTGTCTTGTCCACTTGAGAAACAACTCATCTGTGTAGGTTTTTTGATTTGTTCTGCTACTAAGGACAGATTTTCTTCTTACCAATGTGAGTTCTGAGAGCATTAGGGTTGAATACCTCCAGAATGTCTGCCTCCAAGTCCCACTCTTTCTCTAAAAGCTGTCATTAAGCCAAGCTACATTCCACAGAATTCAGACCAATTGTCTAGACTACCACCACTTTTTCAAAATAAGAAAACTAGGATGCAAATACACTGCATGCAGTGTAAGTGCCTCTCTAAGCAAGTGCAGATTATTTTGATTTATCTCAATACAAAATACTGAAATTCTGAGCATCGTTACCTATGGGTTTATAAAAGTACTTGATACAAGAACATTGTCATGACACAAGAAGAAAAAAAAAACAAACCATCAACAAAATGGATTTTGATGGGAGCAAGAGGCTTGAGGTGGTTTCAGCCCACATTTTGCTGCCCAGAGATGGGATGGCATGTCCTGACAATGAACATACAGAGAGAGACCAGGAATGAGAATCATGTCTGTGCTGTGACTCAATAGGGTATTGCAGTTGCTATATTGTGCTTGTATTGTGATTTAAGAAAATTCCTGCCTCTGCTTAATCAAAATCCTGTGCAACATCCCATACCAACAAATAAGTGAATTTACTAATAAAATTTGAACTCTATTCATGTGGAAAATCTATAATAACATGGCCAGAGAGCAGTGAACTCTGACAGAACTGCGATATACAAATTAGTTTTAATTAAAATAACTTTCCTATAGCTCTGTTTTCATCCCACCTGGTGTTATTAAGTGGTGTATGCTGGATGTCCGTGTGACCGGCGTACTCCGACACTCTGGAGCTGGGCTCTCGCCTTTCCTATTGCTTTCTGAGGGATCTGGCTGGCTGCCCTTGGAACTGCTGACAGGTTTACTGGGGCACAGGGACTGAGTTTGACTGCTGCTCTTTGGTGGGCCATTCTGTGAACTTGACAACACACCCAGCTTCTGACTGCGCAACGTCAAGTTCTGAACCTGGGAAATGAGCAAAACATGAAAAAACCCAAACTCTATAAATATCTATGACAAATATCAGGCAAAAACAGGGAAAAAAATTACATTTTGTAATGCTTCTCATTCCACATGATCACAAGAAGCTAAAAATCAGCATATCAAAGTATCTTTAAAGCCATAACATTTAGAGAAGGATAGGGATCTTTATTACTTCAGTGATAAATACAGAAGTCTTTTTTCCCTTATTAGATTTTTAAAAGAAATGGAAATTGTTAATTAATTTGAATTAAAACTTTTATTTTTCTCTTTTATTGTGCCTTCGAAGTAAGTGACACAAGGCATCTTAAGCAAAGGCAATTTTATTTCACACAGACACTGCAGAAGTGCAGTGGTCTGTGAGTGAGCTTCCAGACACCAACATAAACCAGAGCCTTGGGTGGTCAGTGGGACCAGAGTCTCCTCTGCTATCTGTGTGTTAACAAAACTGAGACCTTTGTTTCTACACCAGTATTAACCTCCCTTCTCATCATGACACCTCCAATGTCACATGAAACAAAAGGTTTTGCTTTCTGAAATGTAACTCAGTCAGGGATCATTTTCCCTGAAGTCTGTTATATCACACCCAGATTCTGTACATAACGATCCCAGATCTCCAATCCTACGTGTTGAGCTAAAATTTCATTTTCAAGGATAATGCCTACCCTTGAAGCACTAATTTACATCATCTTTTACATGAAAAAGAAGACTAATTATTATCACCATCCCCTATTTTGATTGCATAATCCCTTCCTCACTCAGCAGTTAGTACCTGTGTAATGAACAGCTAGTTTACACTTCACTTCTCACTGCTCTGTGGGCCACCACAGGGCACATTCAAACCCAAGACAACAGTACGTGTTTCCTCACTGGCATGCAGGAGGCATTTACTGCCATCCTGCCCCAGTGAGGACAAATCATACTCCAGCACACCTTCACAGGTAAGGTGACTCAGCTGGAGCTTGGCAGACCCACCCCAGCAGCTCGTCTGCTCTCTGGTCTGGGGTGCAAGTAAAGCTAGAAAAACTTAAGCACAATATTTCTTTACTTTTCAGTTTTGTCCCACTCGACTGGATGGACCTTTAGTAAGCTTACACAAGCTCACCTGAGTAGCTGCAGACTGACAGGAAGATGAGGAGGATGAGGAGACAACAGGAATGTCAGACTGGACAGCAGCCACAGTGGTCGCAGGAGTAAAAATAAGCTGTTAAGCAAGAAAAAAGTACATAGTAACAGACTGAAATTTTTAAAATCTGTGAAAGAAATGCAGTATCTTAAAGAGATACATAACTTACACATACTGATGTACAGCTTCTTAAAGATTTACTTTTTAACTTTTAGATTAATTTATTTAAAGAACTATTTATCATGGTAATTTAAGTAAACAAAACTAAAAGAGAATAATGTAAACCAAATATAATACTATATTTGTTCTGCATACTGAGAAAACCTTTGAGATAAATAAACACATCTATGATCTTTCATACAAGCACTTAAGAGAACTTTTCCTTCAATACTACAAATTAGTGAAAAAAGATAAGAGAACAGCCCAATATCTATTATATTTAAGAAAGAGAGCCTAGATCTTCCAATAGGGACAGACCAAAGCCAAACTTTTTAAGGACTGCAGTCAAAACTTACCATCTGAGCTCGTAGATACATTTGAGCCTGGCTTGCACTCAGGGTGGGAGAGGTGCTGCCCAGCAACATCGTCTGTTGGGTGATGCTGCTGCTGGTGGTGTTGGAGGTCTGAGAACGGCTTATTATCTGTGCAGGTGTAGGAGAGGTGGAGAGGTTAATCTAAGGAAACAAAAATATTGCTTCTGTCATGGAAATTCCGTCACCCTAGGGTCTAAAGCCAGAAAGCCTTTGACAAAAATGGCAGGGGCAGTTGGAATCTCTGAACTGTAAAGATATCAAAAATATATTGAGCCAATCATCATAAAATTGGATTCTGGCAAGACTGTGCATTTTTAATTCTTAAACTGCAAGCAACCACTTTGCAGTAAATAACAATAAGCAGTTACAAATATAAACAATGATAGGAAGTCTGTAAAATATGCCTCATAGAAATACACATTTACCGAATATGTAGAACGAGCTTTCAATATTTTAAGAAAAACACCTGAACTTTAATATTTAAGATCTTTAAATGTTTATATTAACTGCCTGGACTGGCATCTTCCATTATGCAACCTGATCAGGACACTCATTTGTGTCACCACGTATGGACTTTCAATCCTCATTTCATATATGCACACTGAAGAATGACTGAAGACTAAAACCTTCACCAATTTCATACTAAATGCTCCTCAAGAACCACTCTTCAGCATCTTTTTGCTTTTCCTTTTTTTCTAACCAGTCTAACAGAGTTAAGTGCCCAGCTCTTTTTCATCACTTACTTAAGAGATTTCTTTGAAAAACCCCAGCCCAATTATTTTGTTAGTTTAACATCAGACATCTTAATAGACTTTCCCTCCTAAATTTAATGAATGAATGGTTTTACTTCTAACAACTGTAAGCCAAGCCAAGCCAAGCTATGAGAGCTTAAAAAAAATTCACAGTTAAATCACTGAAGCTATGCACTGGAGTCATGAACAGCTTGAGGGTGTGATTAGTAAGCAGGATGTCTGTAGGACTAACAAATCGTACTTCAGACAACTGTAAAACTGTACAGAAGAGACTGTGCATGTCTGACAATGGCACTTAAAGAAATACAGCATGAACTGAACACAAAGCCGCTCACAACTGAAACCTGAGCACATGCCTAGAATATGAGAAATGAAACTGCAAAAAAGATGCATGACCAAAGATGATAATCAATCAAAGAATGAATGCTATAAACATTTAATCACTTTCATAAATATATGTGAGCATTGACTTGGATTCTTTAGATTTAGTGCTATTTAATCCCTGATACACAGTTACGATTTTCACCTACAGTAGTGCCCTGAATAAAGAAACCAATGTAGAAAATCCAGGAAGAAATCATGTAAGAGATGAGAGCTCAGGGAGTGATTTCTACAGGAGTTTGAACAGCCACTGGTGCTTGTGGAGTGAGCAGCTGCCCCTCAGAGCACCAAGAGGGGTCTGGGACTGGGAAAGCCCACAGTGGCCAGCAACAGTCACACACAGCACCCGACACTTATTACAGAGTCATCATACTTCTGTTCACTGTGTCTGTAGTACTGATTTTAACAATACAAGCTGAAATGCTAAAATATTTTCTGTTTTTCCCTGTAGCCATATAACAACCAAGCAGGGTTGGGAATGGAGGGACAGCTTGGTGCAGTTACGTACCGAGGTCTGCGACATGCTTGACTGCTGAGTGACACTCCCAGTGGGGGAAGTACATTGCCTCCCACCTGACAGGCTTGCCTAAATAGCAAGAATATGTGTCAAATAATGAAATCAGAAAGCGCTTAAGTGATGTTCATTTTATTGTATAAACCATCAGAAACAGCCCTCTCTACCTTTACCTTTTCTCTGAGTTAACAATAAGAATGCTTTACTTGGTGGAAATAGTTTTCAGCAAAGTGCACTCTGCACTATGGGATGCTACTTGCAAGGTGTTAAATTCCTTGAAGTCCTACCAAATTTCAGGCATATAATTCTTTCAGATCAAGACTTGAAGAAAAACAATCAGAGGTAAAGTCTGCCAAACTGCTCACGATGGAGCTAAGTGATCACCTCACTGCCTATGGTGCTCAGAACTTAAAATGTGATATCATTAAAAACTGTCATTATTAAAACTCACGTCATAATTTTATTGTGATTAGAATCTTCTTAAAATAAAGAAAACTTTATAAATGCTGTAGAGAACAGCCTCATACTCTGAAATGGTAACTTATGTATGCACATCTAGTGTCTACCACTGGATGCTACTCCAGCCCTTCAGATGAATAACAGGGACAGTGATTTAGGTTTCTGTATGAACAGAACCAACACTTCTCAACCCTTCCCAACCTGATTTTCTTTGCTCTGTCTCAGTAACTGTATATCCACATAGAAATCCATCACAACAAAAAAGACAAATCAACATATTATCACAATCTAATGAAAAAGGCATAGAAGAAAAAGCCAGGAGCAAAAATGAGTCAGTCCAGTTCTGACACCAAACAGCCATATCCCTGGGGTCCTTAACTCCATTTAGCATTTCCTTGTGTAAAATCATTAACAACCACCTCTCTCTCCAAGATCATATTCTCAATCCAAGGCCAGCTGAGGTCAAAGGAAATCTTGCCACTGCTTGAATTCAAAATGGCTCTCCTCCAGTGATCACTGATGTTAAAAGCTGTGTTTCAGATATGAAATGTCATTTACCTCCTACATTTTCACACTTAGGGTTAAAATGTAATTTTACCATTACTTATAATGCAGCCAGATGTGAGGTAAAACACTAAGATGCCAGATGTTCATTACTTTTTGTTTCACTAAGATACAATGCTATTCATTGCTTCCCCCATCAACCTTTAGAGAAAATCATGGGATGAAGATTGAAGTCGTTTATTCTTAATATTTATTTTATTACTGCTTGATGATTCACATGATGCATTATAATGTATGCAATAAAGCATGGAATGGTTGCCTACTGGAGCATCTATACCACTGGACAAAATCCTCCAAACAGTTTGGAGGATGATACAATTTAAAATAACAACGTCATTAAAATATAACAGTGAATTATGAGGCACTAAGCTCAGGCACTTAAGCTGTTATTACGTTTGACAACGACTGTAGCCCTGCTCTAGATAATACGCGGTTCTTTTTCAGCAATCTTCACTCTCACCTGTGGAACAGTTGCCAGACTCTGAAATTGGGTACTGCTTAAGTGCTGCTGCTGCAGAGCAGCAGTCTGCAGCATTAGATGCTGCTGTTGGGCTGCATACATCTGCTGGAGGTACTGAGCAGCTGAGCTAGGAGGACGATGCAAGGCCTGCTGAATAACCTGTGATGAATCAGTAGGTAATTAATTACAATTACAAAGCACACACCATGCTGACATGATGTTGAAGTTTACCCTTACAAGGAAATAAAACCAAATAAATTTTTTTTCATATCAGTTATGTAATACTGAACTTGCTCCCTCACTGTTCTTGACCAAGTCACAGAGTATTGTCAACATCAATATATTCACATTCTCAAGGACAGCCTGACAATACAGCATCATTCCCAACATATCATCCCAGCCTCTCAGCTGCCTGTCAACACATCCTACATCATGTTCTGCTTTCTGAGAGATCAGAATAGTGTGTGAGAAACCCAGTTATCAAACACAACAGAATGGACTGTACACAGTTCAAGGAGACCTAATTTCAAGAACAGCAAGATGTGGCTGGATCCCACACAGCACTTACAGCCACACAAATACCTTGGATCCCTGTAGTCAAAGTTGGTCAAACAAACAGCTTTATTTTGCAAAGGTTTATGTTAATAATCCACACCCTCAGCAAATGGTGAACAAACCGAACTTTCTATCACAGAATTTCCCCCTCTCTTATTTGGGAGACAGGCCTACCCTGAACTATCCTTAAGTGGTCTGATACCCTCCAGTAAATACCTCCTGAAAACCAGCAAGTCAGCTATTGAGAAAGACAACAAGATTTAGGAATGAAAAGTTAATCCTGTGTGAAGTACTGCACAGTGCCTGTATTTAGAGCTCTGTACAGGACAGGGAGGAAGATCCCAGAGCCCAGTACCTGGACAGCATGTCTGTCAGAGCCGCTGTAGACGGAGATCTGTGGCAGCGGCGTGCGGGAAGTGGAGGTGGTGGTGACGGTCGTTGTGGATGCAGAACATGTTGTTGTGTTGGGTTCATTCTCCATAGCTGTGCAGCGCTCGTCCAGCCTGCCAGGAGTGACACAAAAGTGATTCACAAACAAGGCCAGAACACAGTGATTTTAATGCAAAAAAAGTATGGTTTGCTGAGACAGAACAATGGACAATTTTCAAAAGGTAAGTTTCACAGAATCACAGAACAGTTTGTGTTGGAGGGACCTTAAAGACCATCTCATCCCACCCCCTGCCATGGAAGGGTCACCTTCCAATACACCAGGTTGCTTCAAGCCACATCCAACCTGGCCTTGAACACTTGCAGAGATGGGGCAGCCACAGCCTCCATGGGCAACCTATGCCAGGGCCTCACCAACCCTATAGTAAAGAACTTCTTCTTAATATCTAATCTTATTTTGTAGTATTTGTTATTACTTGATGCAGTCTCTTGAGCGATGTAGTTATAATCTTCTAAGATCTATAAAAAGTAGCAATAAAGAACCAATTTAGGAATGCATCCAAGATTTCCAGCCAGCTACACAGGACCAGTATCACCTCCCTCACCCCCACAACCCAGGACTGAAATTGCTGGCTGACCCTGGACACTGAACAAAACCTGCTCTTGGCAAAAATCACCAGTGAAATACTGTTTGGGGAGAGAGGGAAAGGATACAGGCAAAAATCCTTTTAACAACAATACCTCACGTAATACAGCAAGAACCAAGGAACAAACTACCTATTTAAGCACCTCAAATGATCCTCCCCAGTCTCATGCGACTTCCCTCTGTCGCAGAGCACAAAATGTCATCTTTAAAACTGAAATGAATCACAAAGCTCAATATATGTTATGGGGGTGTTTACTGCAGTTTCTTTTTCAGTCTTTGTATTATGATTAACAGGAAATACCATAGTCGCTGTTTATTGCTTTCAAAAGGATGCCAAAAAAAAGGGAGGGTTGAGAAGATGCGTTTCCTTCTTACCATAAAGAGGGGCTCAGAGAAATAACCAGAGAGAGCTGCAATGTACTAGAAAAAAAGCAGCTTTGCCAAGTTCTTAACAAACCGCCCATTGGATGCTGCATCAAAAGGGAACACAATCAGGAGTTTCAACTCACACAGCTAGAAGCAGAACAGGACACTGCCAGGCTGCCACCCTCAGCTCCCAAAACACGACTACTCTACAAGCAGAGGGCTGCACGTGATGCTGCAGTCCCTGAGGACCTGCAGCAGCTAAACTTTAACAGGTACATGGTCACCTAAAGACCTCTTTCCTACCCTTGCATTGGACACTTGCATGGACTTTGCCATCAAAGAAAATTTGTGGCAATAAAGGATGCTTTAAAAGCAGAGATCCCTGCTGTTAGAACTGAAGAAAATATATGATTTGTTGTTAAAAAATCAGGTCTGTTGTGCATTACTGATGCTACTTGTCTACCTACATCAGGGCACAAGTTAACACACACAGGTTCCCACTCCAACTGCAATAAACCCAGCATCATTCCTAAAACCACTTTACATTAACTTCACATCATGAAAAGTATCTTAAAAAGTCCTGTCCCCTCCAGTGGACATTAAAAGTACCTCAAAATACTTACACCTACAACTTGTCTAGCTGGTTTTTGCAGAGTTATGCAACCAGTTAAATTAGCTTAAAACAACATTAGATGTCTCATTTCCTTCGTTCTCAGCCATGTTTTGGGTGTGTTATGAGCAAGATGTGCAACATATCCCACTTAGTAAATATTCCATCACAAGTTCACTCCAAGAGAGCCGTTAATCCTTTAGCTCAAAACTATTTTAAAAATAATATTGTCATTGCTCAGGTTGTTCTCACAAAGGATGTACAATGAAAACAGTAAAGAGCTCCTAAATTTTTGGTCAGCATCTCCATCTATCCTCTGACACCTCACCTCAAGCAGGCATCAGATGCTAACTTATAAGAAATTAATTTTGTTTAACAATGAAGACCTTGCAATGATGCTCCCTGACAACTTTAACTCAAAACAATCTCCATAATGCAAAGTAAGTTTTAGAAAACAGACTGACTTGAAACAACCACTACGCATTCAAGTGAGCCCAAAACACAAAGCACAACAGAAAACTACATTGAAAATACGTATTTATTCAAGCAGTAACAGTACAAGACACCACATAACTTCAAGTTACATTGTGCATAAGGTAAATATTCCGAAGTTTTATTTCTTTATACTTTTCTTGGTCAAAGCAACCACCTGAAGTAAAAAAATACCTGCTATTCTACACCGATTAACAAACTACCCTCACGGTGGACACACGAATGTTGTGGAAAGTTTTGGTAAATGCCATGGTAATAACAAACCGTGCAGACAACCCACATCCACAACCACAACCATCCACAACCACATAGTTTTTTTTTTTTTTTATTCACAACCTCTCCCTGCAACTCCAAGGGGACAAACCACAAAAACCCAAACAAAATAAAAATTTCGTCCAAGCCTAACCCCTACAGCATTCGGTATTTGACAGAGGGCTACGAAATAATAAAAAAATAAAAATAAAATAAAAAACGAAGGTACGCTCTGTGGGAATATACTCCATGGCNGCGCCCCGCCGGGACACTCGCCTGGGACGCGCCGCTCAAGGCGCCGCCGCCGCCGCCGCCGCCATTTTCTCGCCTCCCTCACGGGGGAGGTGCCGCGCGCGCGCGGGGCGCGGCCGCCGCCGCGCACGTGACGGGACCCGCCGCCATGTTGGCAGCGGCCGTGAGGGGCCGGGGTTGGAAGATTGAAATATGCGGTGTTTTCAGCCCAAATAACCTATCGACTTCTATGTGTAACGAAACAGGGAGCCTCTTTCAAGNGTTTTTTTTTTTTTTTATTCACAACCTCTCCCTGCAACTCCAAGGGGACAAACCACAAAAACCCAAACAAAATAAAAATTTCGTCCAAGCCTAACCCCTACAGCATTCGGTATTTGACAGAGGGCTACGAAATAATAAAAAAATAAAAATAAAATAAAAAACGAAGGTACGCTCTGTGGGAATATACTCCATGGCATGCGGAGCACCGGCCCCGCGCTGAGGGGCCCCGGTGCCCCCTCGCCGGCCGCCCCCCGCCCAGGCCANTCCATCCTAATCACAGTGTGAGCATCTCAGGTTTCCTTTTTGAGGCTCTGCTTGCTTCCTTCCACCCTTCCTGCCACTCATCAGCTCAAAGCACTGTGTGGATATGAGTTAAAGTAATTATCTCTGCTATCTCTTACATCATGCCTCTTTGTTTTGGCACCTGATACATACACGCCTACAAATCTTTGTACTGTACGTACAGGAAGCCTGTATTTGGATGACTATGGGAGGTGCCTTCAGGCTAAATCCTCTGTAACTTCCACGCCTGACAGAGTTCAAGAAGTGTCTGGACAATGCACTCAGGCACGTGGTGTGGCTCTCAGAGATTGGACTTGATGATCCTGATACTCCTTTGGCCATCACCACAAGAGCCAGGCTGGGGGATCCCCATGGAAGGGTTGGGGATGTGGGGGTCACACTGGGGGATCCCAGAATGGACTTCTGGAATTCCATTCGGAATGGAAGCCTGTTTGATACAGACTGCACAGGGAGGTAGTGGAGTCCTCATTCCTGATGTTCACGGAACGACTGGACATGACACTCAGTGCTCTGTTCTGGCTGACAGGGTGGGGATTGATCAAAAGTTGGGACTCAGCGATCTTGGAGGTTTTTCCAGCCTAAGTGATTCTGTGGTTCTATGATGGAGGGGAGAGGGGGAAATTGCCACGTATCTACCAGCTAGTTCGGATAGGTAAGTTCTTTGCAAAGAAAAGAGACTCAGCAAGTGTCTAACAAAATTCAAATACCTTCCAAGGTATTAGAGATGAACTTAAACTGTTGACAGGTGAAGCAGGTACACTGAGCACAGGTGGGATGTCTGTGACAAGTAGTGACAATTCCACAGGTCTAATGAGGATGCCTCATTTCTATAAAAGACGACGTGATTCATTCAGCAGGAGAAAATGGGAATTTTCATAGGTTAAAAATGAAGATGCAGGGAAAATGATGACCCATTTTGAAATACTCTTGGAAATCCTCTAGGAAACAGAAAATGTCTTGGAAGTCTTGGTGCAAGGTGAGTTCAGGTACAGCAAGGTGCGTCCTGTTGTACAAATGGGATCTAAGACTCTGTGGATGCTCGGTGGAGCAAATAATTTGCTTCTGACTTTGAAAAACCCAACCAACCTCTGCAGGAGGGTCAGGTAGCATGTGGTACTTTGTAACCCCTATTAAGGTAAACAGCTAATAAGGGTTTAAGTTGTTTTATCACAATCAGGAGGAAGAGCCAAGTGTGTTGACTGGAAAGTGCAGATCTCATGTAACAAAAAGCTGAACTCCGTGGTGCTCCAGTACAAACATCCAGATGTGATGCTGACTGGAGGGGGCAGTGGGAAAAAGGAATTGTTTTACCAGAATTGAAGAAACCAATGGTTCTTGTTTTTTTAGGATTGTCAGAAGCATCAATCTGTTCAAGAAGTGCTGGACAGCAAATGTGTGTTGTCAAAAAAGCTATGGATGTTAAAAAGGCAAAGCTGGGAGGAAATACTGCTTGCAGAGATAAGGTGGCTTGTGATTCACAGCTTTAATAAAATACCTTTTGTTAATCACCCTGCTTCACCTCCCTAGTTGAAACACATCCTTCATGTTACTTTCTTTAAAAATATCTCAGCTGTTTGATACGAGGGAATTAAAGCTTCACCTGAAATGAACACACTGTCTTGTGGGCAGTGCACATTGCAGGGAGTCTTTAGAATTCCCACAGAAAACACTTTGGTCAGCAGTCTTTGTAAGGAACGCATTGCCATTGCCTGTGAACAGCTCCTGTTGCCTGCCCCTCATCTCTGTGCTGGCTGCTAAAGGGCAGTGTGCTGCTTTTGTCGTGGATTTGTGTAAAAATCCTGAATTTTCTGTCACCTCCCAAATTGGATTGGGAGCAACCACAAGAGTGGAAGAGTCATGTTGTGACCTGCTTGCCAAGGAGCATAGTTAGATGTGTCCAGTGCTGTTTTTCCTAATGCTCGGACGGGTTTGGTTCTATGTAACAGCTCAGATGGGGGAGCCTGGTCCATGGATGGGCAGCATCTGCGTCCCAAGAACTACCACTATGGGCATCTCTGGTTCTTTCAGCCTTAGAAAAGGACAATTGCAGAATGGTCGGGGTTGGAAGGGAGCTCAGATGCCATCCAGTTCCACCCCCCTGCCACAGGCAGGGACACCTTCCACTAGACCAGGGTGCTCCAAGCCCTGTCCAACCTGGTGAGTCTTGAGTGTTCAAGGGATGGGGCTTCTCTGGGCAACCTGTGTCAGGGTCTCATCACCCTCACAGGGAAGAATTTCTTCCTAATATCTAATCTAAACGTTCTCTCTTTAAATTTAAAGCCATTCTTTCTTGTCCTGTCACTCCATGCCCTAGTCCAAGTCCCTCGCCAGCTCTCTTGGAGACCCCTTTAGGCACTGGAGGGTGCTCTAAGGTTTCCCTGGAGCCTTGTTGTCTCTAGGCTGAACAACCCCAACTCTCAGCCTGTCTCCAGAGCAGAGGAGCTCCGATTCTTGGGCCCTCTCCGTTGCCTCCTCTGGACTTGCTCCAGCAGCAACACGTTCTTCTGTGGATGGACCAGACCTCAGAGCAGGACACAGCACTGCAGGTGCTCAGTATGAGGTGGAGAATCCCTGCTGCCCACGCTGCTGGGGATCAGCCCGATCGGTACTTGGGTAGAACAAGTTTTCCTCCTTGGCTCCCTGTCACGGCAGCCACCCGCGGCTGAAGCATCCCACATCCGGCATCCCACAACCAGAATCCCGCTCCGCTCCCGCCGCGCCGGCGCCACAGCCGCCCCGCCGCGCGCAGTCCCGCCATGCTTTGCGCTGGGCCGTACCAAGTCTGGGTGGGGGAGTGACACACACCGCGGTGCCGCCCCCGTTCTGGACGCGGCGGCGGGAGGGGAGGGACCCGCGTGCGCGTTTGCACCCGCCTGACCGGGAGCGGCCGCTGCAGCGACTCCCCTACGGGGCCGCCGGTTACCTGGGTGCCGCCGCCGCCGCTGCCCCCCCTCCGCTGCGGCGTGGAGCATCCCGCTCCACAGGTGTGGAGTCCCGCCGGGGAGAGCCTATGTAGAGCGCGGGGGGACACACACGGGACTGACACCCACATCCCGGGGCGGCGGAGCTGCCGCCCGGCCGCTCTCGGGGCGGCTCCTCCGCCCCTCCAGGGGAAATCCCGCGCTGCCCTCCCGCGCCGCCCCGCGCGGCTCCGCGCTCCTTCCCGCCGCCGCTCCTGCGCGGTCCCCTCCCGCCCCCCGCGCGTGGTGCCGCCCGGCGCGGGCGG
>VXAD01002609.1:2649044-2679376 GCA_013399195.1 Dicrurus megarhynchus | reverse complement strand
CCCGGGGGCGATGCCGACACAGCGGGACGGCAGCGCCGGCAGCACCATGTCGGCTCCGGGCGGCCTCGGGGGCAGCCTCGGCGGGGACGGCGCCCACCAGGTCCGGGTGAAAGCCTACTACAAGGGGTGAGTGCGGGCGCCGAGCTCCCGGGGGCGGCCGGGCGGAGAGGAGCAAAGCGGCCCCGCGGGTGTTCGGCGTACCCGGCACGGGCTCCCCTGGGCGGGCTCCTGTGGATACGCCGGGCTCTAGCCCTGGGTATCCCCTGACTTGCAGGGGATGGGGGGAAAGAGCGGAGGAAAAACATTCCACGACCAACCAGCTGTGCTGAAATTGATGTAAAGTGCAGTACTGATGTTAGGCTTCAGGGGGGAAGCCGGATCCTCTTTTCTTCTGGGATGGCCTTCCCGGTGAACAAGGATGTGCCTGAGCAGCCTCTGCCCTGCTCACCCTGCTTCCCGTCACCCCCAGGCCCTGGCTGTCAGTAATAAGTACACATTTCTTTATAACACACGCCAAAAGTCGCACTTAGTATGTTCGGGGTCCAGCTTTGGTCCTGGTCTCTCTATGTTGTGATGTTCAGGACTAAAGGAAGAGGATGTTGGTATGAAAATTTGTTCCGTGGGTTTTTAGGCTGTTTGCTGGGGACCGAGCGATTTCCAAGGGAGTCTGTGAATGGTAACCCACATGCATCTACTGTCAATTATGCTTTTGCTGTTAAAAAAAACTCCAAAATACTAAGCAAAATGGAAATCTGAATTTTGTGGGCCTAATTCAGTGGCTCTCCAGCAATAACACATAAAGAAAAAGAAACGTCCTGCCTTGGGTTCACAACATCCTATTAAATAGTAACAGTTACAGGACTTAATAAGTTTCAGTGCAAGGGTTGCCGGTGGTTCATTGGGCCATTAAGTTTGAGGGGAGGTGATCTAAGCAGAAAACAATGTAGGTTGCATTTTTGGATTAAGAGTGAACACATGATGCCCTTGATAGCTTCCTTTCAGTTATCTGTGTTAAGCACAAGAAGAGGTGTACTACATTTTCAGTATTTACTCTCTGCTATCTCTAGCTGTGTAATTTTAAGGAGAAGTATAGAAACCACACTGAGCATTTGGTATTTGCTGCTGTGTTTGTTTTCTGGCTTGTGTCTGCTTTGAGGCTTTTCTTGACAGAAGTCTGTAGAAGTTGCTGTAGAGACTGGCACAATGTGTGGCTTTAAAGGATATGTGAGACACTGTCAAAGTATGTGAAATTCGGAGCTCTTTGTTTCACAGTCCCTTTAATCCACCTTTTCTTAAGGAAGCGAAGATGCCCCTGGCTATCAGCTGGCAGAAGTGTTCATTTGGTCAGACAGTGAACTAAAATGGGAACTGTTCTGGGTGAAAACCGTTTATTTTTCTTCTGCTGGATCAGTTTTTATCTTGATCATTTCCACATGCAATCACATAGATTCTTGCTTTAGCACAGGGAAGCTGTGGAGCAAGAACAGGGAGGAAGCAGCCCAGGGTTGTGGGAGTGAGGAAAAAATCTGCTACATTGGACAGGAATGCTGGCTCATGACACTGGTAATAATTTCACAGGCACTGGAATGTTTCTTTTGAGTCCCGTCCATTGACTTTTTATCTGTTAATGCAGTTATCAGTTTAATGATGGCACTGAGTCATAGAGGGTGTTGGTTAACCATTGCGAATACCAACAAACTAACAAGCTGAATGCCTTAGTCATGATTTATTTTGAGATATAAGCAAATTATTCTCTCCACTTTGTTACAACAGAAAGTCTCAAACCCCTTCTCAGACTTCCGCTATCAAGTGGATATCAAAGCCAAACATTTTATCTGCACTTACCCTGAAATGACTTGGAGACTGAGGACTGAATGCTGATACCAAAGGCAGCTTTTCCCCCATTCTTCAAATAAACTGTCTCAGAGCTGGATCGAGGAATTAATGGGAAACGGTGTTAATCAGGAAACGTTAATCTCTCCTAATTTCCTTTTAAAGGAAGCATTTACAAGTGGGTTGTAGAAGTTATTGGGAAAGTCTGGCTGGGAAGGTCTTTTCATCTTCCAAAAAGAGTTTCTGGTTAAAAAGAAAAAGAAACAAAAAAAACCACCAAGGCAACCCAACCCAGCCACTTAGAAGCACAGATTTGTTCTTGAAACGTTTGGGAATCTGATAGTCAGGATACTTGCCTGGGGCAAAGAGCTGAGCCTGAATCCCCAAAACTTGGCTGGGTCTGGCCAGGAGCCCAATTGCTTTTCTCAGCCAAGACAAAGACTTCACACAGGACCCTTTGAAGAGTCTTTGTTTCATTGAACCGTACAGTGGTAATTCTTTGTCTTAAATTCATGAAATATGTTAAAACGGGACAGAATATTTTCCTAAAAATGAACAGAGATCATGAGAATAAGGGGATGGGGAATTCCCAGAGACTTGGGAATTAGGGCATTAAGCTGAGTTTTTCCAGGTATTTCCTTCTCTCAGGTAAACTGTGCTTATCTTTCACATAGGACTGGTTGTTTAAAATGCTTAAAATAGTGTTACCTATTTTTAAAGAGTTACTGTGATCTGTACAGTGTGTGTAACAGAGGTTCCTGAGGCAGTTTTAGGAATTCACTATGATACTCCAAACATGGGGGTTTTGTTGATGCAGTAACAAAGTATAGCAGCTCCCAGTGTATGGCACTGATCATCATCTGTAATTACAACTATTTCAGTGCTCTGATGATATTCAAAATTTGCCTTTTGTCTTACTTCATTTGCTGGAGATGCTTTCTGTCAGGTCAGTACAAGAAGTTGTTCTATCATTCATACATAGGTTGTAGGAGTAGAGAACAGGTAGGAATAATTCACTGCTCTTGCTCAAGGAATCCTGTAGAATTCATGCTGATTTAAAAAAGAAGCAAAACCAAACAGCTATAATAATTTTTCTGTCATGATTAGAACTGCTAGCTTGTATTCTTTCAGTGCCTGACATAGATTTTATGCTGGTTTTAGCTGTGTAGGCTGTAATGTAGGTTAGATTTTTAATAAAAAGGGGTAGATACCAATGCTTTGCCTGCCTTCATTTTGATTTGGTTCAAATGAAGAACACACCTGACAGTCCTCTCATGATACATGTTAAACCTGCTTATTTTCTTGATTTTAATGTAATTACATGAGTGGAAAAAGTGTGAGGAGAAAATAAATTTTAGTAGTTAAATCAAAATGTACCTCCCTAAGGATTTCCAGGAAGTTTATTTCTTAATGATTGTTGAATTCTTCCATAATTTATTTTTTTTTTTTTAATCTTGGGCACCTTTTGATCAATTCTTCAGCACAGTGACTTCTGTTGTCTGTTGACATTCAAATTCTTCATAGGAGAGTGTTCAGCTTAAGAAAACTTTGGACTAAGCCTGTGAATATATTTTCCGCCCTTCTTGCTGTTTCAATATTGATTTAGCTTTCTGACAATATGGTTTTCCAGAAAAACAGACTTGCACAGGGGAAAGCAATCCTTTAAATGGTTGCGAATGGCAGTGGCTGCACCTCACGATACAGAAATGACACTGACACAGCAGAATTCCCCTGGAGTCCTGTGGGGCTTCATTGCAGTGAGCTCTAATTAGACATTTTCAAAAGCCTTAATGACTGGCCCAGGTGTGTGATACATGCATGGGTATGTAGGTAATATGTATAATGTATCTGTACATTACCACACACATAATATGGGATATATGAGCCTGCAGGTAGAAGAGTCTAAAGCAGTAGAGTCTGTTCTTACAGGGTTGTTCTCTCACAGGAGTTTAAGCTCAGTGAAAATGAGGTACAGATAATTAATTGTATTTGATTGTTGGCATTGGTTTTGGGTTTTTTGTGTTGGATGGTTCTTTTTTTGTTAAAGGACACTACAACTCTTGGATGGTTTGTAAAAGAAGATGAGGAAAGCTGTTTGATCTCAGGAAATGTGGAGAATATGGTCTTCTAGATGTATTTAAAATATGTTCTGTAGTGTGTTTAGATTTACCATTTGCCTTTTCTCAGTCTTCCTAAGATTTATGTTTTACTGATTCTGATATTTGCAGGATATTGACTCAGACAGGCTTTCTAGTAGTATGCATAAAATTATCTTTATTAATATTTATGAAAGATAGAAGTGATAGCATTTTCAGTGAAAGTAATTCAGGACAAGTGCTGTCTTGTTTATTTGCATGTTTCCTACTCACAGGTCCCTGATTGAGACCAACTATAATAGTGCTGAAACAAACGGTAAAAGGTCTGGTGCTTCCATAGTGAGAGTTAATTGGCACTTCCAGATGTGGTGGTGTACAAATGTGTGCTTGAATCAGATTTTCTTCTAATTTCCTATGGGTGCCAAGAGGTGACAAATAAGGATATTTATTTCACCTTGGAATAGCTTTATGACAAACATGCTTATTCCAAGCAGTGTATAACCTGATCTTCATCACAAGGAAGGGCCTATTGTCAAGAAAATTTTTCCCACATCTCAGTAAAAGAAAACATTTTGTATCTTTAATGCGAGTCAGCAGGCTATGGTCCATGTTAACTTTCCTTTGTCCCTTAATTTGGCCTATTAACTTTTATTTAAAATGCAAAATTTTTTCTCAGTAGAGTTTAACTTCTTGGCTTGAGTGAATCCAGCTTTTTCCTGGAGGAAGGCATCATCAGTGCTGTTAGGGGCAAGAAGTGTGGAGACACAAAGGTGTGACAACAGAACCACTGTGAAAGTGAGACCTATGTCCAGGAAATGTCAGGGTCATCAGTGGAGTTCAAATGGCAAAATAAAGTAGGAAGACCTGTAACCTTTCAGTTCCTGTGTTTGTAGATATTGCTTGTGGAACCTTATTTACTTAACATCATCTTTTTCTTGTAATGTTGCTATTGGCAGGAGTTCTCTGAAAGACTGATTATTGTCTGCTGTAGCAGAAGAGATACTCCAAATTATTTAGTAACTGTTTGATACATGTCCTGCTGGAGGTATTAGAGTAGTAATTTAGAGAACATGCTTAAATTCTGAAGTAATTACACTCTCCTTTTTTCTGAAGGACAACTGGTTTGCCACTTAAAGATACCAACAAGTAGTAAGAGGTTTTTTTTCTGTTGGTACCAGCTTTTGTTTTAGAGATATGAAGAGATTCCAAGGCTGTTCAGTACATCTTAACATTGTGACTGTTCACTGCAGTACAGATAAATCTTATTTCAAGTAAACTTGAATCATCAAATTTGAAAATATGCTGAACAGATTTTGCTAGTACATATATAATTTAATCTTCAGTTTTTGCTGAAGCATCAGTGATTGCAGTCTCTAAAAGTGTGGTCTGTAACTTCTTCTGGCAGTAGTAGTAATTCAACAAACTCTCCACTGACTAGTTCAATCCCAAAAAAACCTGCAATGTAAATATATATAAACATAAATACTTTGCTTCTCTTCGCTCTTCAGAACTAATTTTTTGTTTCAGAACATATTCCAAAGTGAATATATCTGTGCTAAAATATGCATAAATAAAGGGATGGTAAACTCTAGCACCAAATCAGTGGAGCTGCTAAGTAAGCAATGCCTTATTTCCTTCCCAGAAAAACAGGAAATACGGGTTAAGGCTTTGCCTCCTAATACCGGGTTGCTCTGTGGTGGCTGCCCGTGTGTCTGTGACAGCAACACGCTGTCAAATCCACCTTGTGGGCATCGGGTTCCCAGCTGGTGTTTGTAGAGAGGATGTGAAGGGAGACCTTTGTGTCTGAGAGAAGGGTTTGCCGTGTTGGATGGATGTGATTTGGGCTTTCAAATAAAGCCCTGTTTGGTCTAAATACTGGGGTCCAAATGTTGTTTTGTTTTGCATTTTGTCTCACGTGGAAAGAAGAGGAGCAATTCCTCTACCAAATCACGTAGCAGCTTTTTGACTGCTTTATTCAGATTATTGAAGAGATGTCGTGTTTATCCTGGACACACGTCTGCTCTATTTACTGGAGTCTGTCCCCTAACTAAACCTAACCCAACTGATGATGCTCATAAATCCAGAAGCAGGCTCGCTGTTCTTCCACAGTGCTTAGAAATTGCCAGTTAATTTTATTCCTGCTGCTGCTCTCAGAGGAGCCTCGGGCAAGCAGTTTATTTTTTGTGTGCTCTCTGCCCCTCCTGAGTGTTGTTCCGGTTCCATGACCACAGCATTTTATGTTAAATCACCTTCTTGATCCCAATCTGCCCGTGCACATGATGTTTTAAAGATACTTAACTTGCTGTGTATGTACACTTCAGTCTGGTAGGAACCCTGATGGTATTTCTGACCAGGTAAAAACTTTGTTACTTCAATTATTTACTTTAGCTCCCCCCAACAGTCATGGGTGCTGGCACCCACCAGAGCAAATCCAGCTGGATGAGGTTTTTATGGGAAGATTAATCTTGTAGCTCAAACATGGGGCTTTTGTGCTGTGTTTGAGGAGTGTGTTGTAAACAGCCTTCCTCTAACTGTACCTCACAACTCCTTTGGCTAAGGGACTGAGCCCTGAGTCACCTGTTCCCCTTTAAGGCCCAGCCAACACAGCGGGTCAGCATTTTTTGCTAACTTATTAAAACCAGGTTAACTCACTTTTAATTGTAATCATCACAGAAATAACCATTCTGCATAACAGTAAAGCAGTACATTTCATTTCTAAGTGTATGGCTCTCTCTCAGCTGTCCCCTTGATTGTGTGAAGCACCAATCTTTTTTTAAAGGCACTTTCAATATTTGGCACATCCCCCCAAATCTGCTAGGAAATCTGTTTAGTATTTGTCATTAATTTTTCATAACATCTACACAATCAAAATTTAGTTGGAGTAGATGTATGTGTTTTTACGTTTTGATATCTAATAAGAAAGTAACTGTTAAAGAGGAAGTAAAACCAGAAATATATTATGAACATAATTTAAAACATTTGCAGCATTTCATTCTTGAGTTTCCACTGGTGTAAGAGATCTAATTTCTCTCTGTGGTTAATGTCTGCTGCAACTCATTTCATAGTTATTTGAGCATAAAATCTGAGTTATTTTGAAGAAGATACCTGAAGGATTAAATGTCAAGTAATAAAAATCACTTGGAGCCGGACCTTGCTATAAGAAGGGAACTTAAGTGCTTTATTTTCCTTTAACATTTTGGAGGGCACTGCATCAGGAATGGGGTTTTTATTAGTGGTATATGGAAGGTGTTAGAGATGATGATCAGTGTTACATTTTGTGAAATAGTTTCTGAACTTTATTTTTCTCTTGCTCAGGGACATCATGATAACCTATTTTGAGCCTTCCATCTCCTTCGAGGGACTGTGCAGTGAAGTTCGAGACATGTGCTCCTTTGACAATGAGCAGCTTTTCACCATGAAATGGATTGATGAAGAAGGTAGATCAATGCTCATCAATACATTGCTCAACTTCCTACCTTTTCTTGCCCTTTCATCTTTTCCTTTCCCTCTGCCTTCATAAGATAACCTTATAAAACATAGACTCTGACTCCAAAAATAAGTTATCCAATGCTTTCTTAAGTAGAGCTTAATGAAGAGGTATTTGTTTCACACTAGTTAGTGTGTAGCTTGCTCTCTGTCTTTTTAAACCAAACAAGACCTCAGTGACTACGAAAATGTTAATTCAATGTTAGGATTTCTCATGAAGGCAACAGAAAGTATTCCCTTATACTGCTGAAGATTCCCTTTATATCTTATATTTTTGAAAGAGTTAAACAGACATTAAGTTTTACAAATTGCAGTATTTATCTAAAATATTGATACAGTTTAATGTATAGTTGAGTTGTATGTGTAACCAAAAACATTTGATCTCAAGTGTTATTATCAGCTGTTACTTTAGCAACCTAAAGTCTGTTAACACATAGCTGCTAATAAAACTTTTTCTAAATACCAGTGATGTGTGGTAACTTTTCATCAAAGCGCAGAGACAACCTTGACTGAGAACTCTTCATCTCTAGTGCTTACATTATCCATCTTAAAGTTTACCTTGGATGAAAAAAAGTCCAGTCTGTTCTCCCTGTTAACAGATGTCATTCGTTGAGCTGTGTGTGTACAGTAGTAATTTTTTTTAAAGGTTATTTGTAGGTTCTGTTTTCTCAGTGGAATTAGTTCATTCTACATGTAGGTTTTGAGCTACAGCTACAACGAAGAGCCCTCTGAATTATGAGATTGCTGTGGAGTTATTTTAGCTGATGCAGTACATGAAAGGCTGCAGCGTGCAGTGATTTGTTGGCTGTGGTTGGTGTTTGCATGCAGCCATCAGCATAAATGGTGCTTATAGAACTGTTTCCTCCCGTTTAAAATTGGGCTACTGCCAGTTTATTCAGAGCTTAGAGTTAAACATGGAGCAAAGCTGATTTTTGGAGGTGCCATGTAGGCAGGTGTGTTGAAGATTATGTGGTCTTGGGAGTCTGAGCAGGTGGGGTTTTGTCTTCCCCTCATCATTCCCAAGTTATTTCTACCAGGCAGATGCAGTACAGTAAAATGAGCAATGTTTATGACTGAACTGTGCAGCAGAGCTACTGGGAGTTGAACATTTACTTTATAATAAGCTGGCTGTGTTGTTTTTTCATCAGGAGGATAATGGACTCCTCACTGCAGAGGAGGAGTCTGCAGTGTTAGTCATAGTAAGAAGTATATATATAATTTTTTAATAAACATTTTGTACTGATTCAATAATTTACTTGAAGCCACAGTTTGTTCTGTCTCAATTTCTGCTCTTTAATTAGAGATAGTTTTATAAAAGAAAAAGGAAGGCTGCAGTTTGACTGAATTATTTTCATGTGTTCACATAGGATTTGATTTTCACAAGCAATCCATGTTTGCTTTAATCGTTGACTTACAGTTTAATGTCAGGGGAGAAGAAGTTAATCTGCCAATGAGGAGCGTGTTTAAAACAAATCCTCCTGTCTTTATTGTGAATAATTCTTGCATGTACAATGCATGGCTTCTTGCCAAGCCCCCTGCCTCCTCTCTCAGCACCACTCTGTAGTGTTTTCAGTTGATATTCCTTCTAGAAACCTGTTTTGCTTTACTGGAAAATTCCTATATCACATCCTCTTCACCAAAACTGAAGTTCGCTGTTTAACAGTAATATGAGGAAATGTGTCTGCTGTGGGCTGGTACCTGTTACACTATTACTCATGCTTTTTATAGTGTAAGAGAAGATAAGGGGTCTGGGGCATCACTGTTTCCTGACTAAACTGGATTTACCTGGTCACTAAGGTTTTGATTTGTCTTACAGTAAATGCCTTTGCAAGATGAGGGCATCATGTACAACTACTCTGATTTCATAGAGGTAATGGCACACAAAGATCTAATTTAATTGAACAGAGTCATCTTCAAAATCCTCAGATGCAACTGGAAAATAGAATGAACTTGATTTGATTTTAGACAAATTTCTATTTTTTCCATATATGGTCAGTTCAGCTTCACTCTGCCTTCTGAAACATCCTGTGGGATGGACCCTGGCCTTGTGTATGTCTTCAGTCTGTTGTTTCTCACTGTGTAACTCAAAAGTAAATATTTTCCTATGTATCCCAGTTGTCTTTGACTGCAAAATTTGTACTGCTCAAGCTTGTGGAAAGAGATGTCGATAAACCTTCTGTTCTGAGTTTGCTTGTTTTTGAGACCCTCTTTTGCTTCTGCCAAAAGGAAACACAAAACTGTTTGCACAGGTGTCAGAAACAAAACAAGAAAAACTGGTTTGTTGATTCCCATAGTGAGTCTGAGTAAATACAATTGTTCCTTCTCCTCCTGCCCTGCTCTGCACAGTGTAAGTTTGTGCCGTGGGTAGGCACTGTGGTGTCCAGGTGTCCAGCTGTAGGGGGGAGTGGTTTGGTGGAAAATGACTGTAGGTGGCTTCAAAGACTCATCTTTAGGATTTTGATGTGCAGAAAGCAATAAAGACAGAACCCTGAAAATGGACCATTTACATTTATTACTGATATTTTAGCAATAGAATAGAATACATAGAATCACAGAATGGGTTGAGTTGGAAGGACTTTAAGATCATCTCATTCTACCCCCTGCCATGTGCAGGACACCTTCCATGAGACCAGGTTGCCCAAAGCCCCATCCAGTGTGGCCTCGGACACTTCCAGGGATAGGGCAGGTACAGCTTCTGTGGGCACCCTGTGCCAGGGTCACACTGCTCTCACAGGGAAGAATTTCTTCCTGATACCCAATCTAAACCTACTCTCGGTCAGTGTGAAGCCATTCCCCCTGTCCTGTCTCTCCAGGCCCTTGTAAACAGTCTCTCTTCACCTTGCTTGTCGGCTCCCTCAGGCACTGGAAGGCCACAATTAGGTCACCCCAAAGCTTCTCTGCTCCAGGCAGAACAACCCCAGTTCTCCCAGCCATTCCTCACAGCTGAGTCCTCCATCCCTCTAATCAACTTGGTGGCCTCCTCTGGGCTGGCTCCATCTGGTCCATGTCCTTCCTGTTCTCGGGGAAGATACATTAGAAACAAATGCATTGTGGTACATTAGAAACAAAACAAATTATCTTGAAAACCTTTTGGGGGCTGAGTTTAAATGTCCCTGGCTGCTGGGTGTGTGGTTCCACTGAAAAGCCTTAGCAGTGCCTGTATTAATTTAGAAACCTCGCAGTATAAACCACGAAGAGAATAGCTGAAAGTCTGTTGCTTGTGAACTTTCTAACTGTGGTATCAACTGAGGACTCAAAGCAGTAAAACTTCCAGATTGGATCCAGTTTAGCTGGGATGGAAATTATTCTGCCTTCTTCCAGTTTGGTTACCCATAACCAGTTTGCCACTTAATACATGGAAAGTAGTATTTCTGTTAAAAATTAGAAATATGGAAAGGCAGACTTGCTGTATGGGATTTGGGCTAAAAATAAACTTGCACTCATGTTGGAGGATGAGCAGTCAGAGATCAATCCCTTGTTCTTACACAGAACATCTTCTGTAGATGAAGGGGGGGGAAAGTTAAACTAATAACTAGAGGTATTTTCTTTCTGTGGGGCAGTGATGATTGAGACAACATTGTTTTAAAAATGTTTCAGTTATAGTATTATTTTGAAAAAGGCTTATTCTTTTAGGGGGCTAATTTTTTTATAATGTTACTAATCTGCATCAGGCACCAAAGAAAACACAGCCTTGTTTGAGAAACTTTTATCATCAAGGATTTGGCATGTAATTTAGTCTGCACCATCACCAATGGTCAACAAAACTGCAATTGTTTTACTAAAAAAAATAAGAAACAAAGCCAACCAACTCCCACTTTTTTCTGCCTTGGTGCCCCTTCTTTAAAATTTTTTATTTCAAATAGCCCTGTGAGTGTGAAAGTAGTAGTTACAAATCAGAAAAATGGGGTGTTGTACTTAGATTACGTTATTTGTCAAAAGTTTCCATTGAGGTTTGAGGAGAGACTCAAGCTCTAACTGCTTTTGCAGTTCCTGGTGCAAGTCTTGGCAGTGCTGAAGCAGCTGTGAAAATAGAATTGACTCAGTTCTAATTAAAAAACCATGAAATAAAAGGTAATCTTAGAAGGTTTTTAGGTGCTGGAATATAGCCTGCACCTCCTGTACTGAAATAATGTGTAACCATGCTTGTAGCAATGATGTTTTGTTATTATGATCTGCTTGCCTCTTGGGAATATCCCGTATTTTTATTTTCCCTGAAAGAACTCAATGTGACTCTATTTTCAGATGTACTCTTTGAACAGTGTTAAAAAGAAATACTACCACATTTGAGAATATTGGATTTTTGCTACAATAATTATCTTGGAACCAACTGTGAGGGAGCTACTGAATGGTATGGAACTAATTGGGTTGAGTTTTGTGTTGTTCTGTTTTCTTTCCACAGGAGATCCATGTACGGTTTCCTCTCAGCTGGAGTTAGAAGAGGCCTTTCGGCTGTATGAACTGAACAAGGATTCAGAGCTGCTAATCCATGGTAGGTGAAATTTACTGAAATTTACTGCAGCTCATGTTAGTACCTGTGAATGAGTGGAATTCTTACCTTGTACTACCTGTGCCTTTCACACCCTTCTTCCTTCAGGCCTGTGGCCATCCTGTCAAGGGATGCTGAGGACCATTCACTGTGCTTTTAGCTCTTCTTTATTAAATTAAGGGAGGAAAATATACTTTGCTGTTAGTTTATTCATGAAACCCAGCCCCTGTCTTTTCATTCATTCAGCCCAAGTGCCTTCATACACTTGCTGGCAGTGAATGGTAGAAGGGATAAGTACAATTTATTTATTTATTTGTTAGATTTCTATATTATCCTGAAGTTGGTTATAGATAAGTGCTTTAGAGCAGCATCTCTGTTAAGAAAAAAAGTTAATGAGCTCCATTTGTGATACCAGATTAATGAAAAGTTTGACTTTTCTAAAATTAAGTACTTCAGTTTTAAACTTAATAATATTATGCCCCTGTTTAATGTGTAATTGTTCAATTTTTCTTCTTCAGGGTTATATGTCTGTTTGGCAGCTTCTGCAGAATATTTTTCTAGCTATTTGTAACTTTTTACCAGTAGAAGGTCGATCTTGGTTTATCAGAGATTAGAGCAGGAAAGTGATCATTATGAAGTGTTGCTGTGTTACACTACAGTGTCTTAACAGGCTCCTGCTCTTAAAGAGATGCAAAAAATCTGGTTTATCATCAGCCCATTTGAAAGGAAAAGACAGCTTGGCAGCTTCCCACAGAGAGTTTTAAAAAGGGGAAGAATATAATCCATTTGTAGCTACATTTCACTGCTTCTGTACATATTACTTGAATTTTTGATCTGCCATTTCTCCATTATTTTTTGTGTTTGATAAGCTTCTGATTAAACTGGCACCAGGGCCTGTCTCTCCACAGTTATACTTCTCTCTGATGGTTACTGAAGCCAAATAAACTGTAAAAGATGGGTAATGTTACTGAAGGTAAATAAACTGTGAAAAAAAAAATACATAGTCAACATCCTATGTAACTGTTAGGACACTGTCACATAATACATTGATAGTGTTTGGAAATCTTGACTAACTGTGAAGATTGGTCACATGAGAAACCAAAATCGTTACTTTTTCTAGTTACTTTCTTTAAGAAATAACTTCATTTATTCTGCTTTTTGCTTGTATGTCTCATTGCTATGCCCAGCAAAAGGGCTTCATGGTGGTTTGCAGCTCACCTGTTCTTAAACAAGGTTTTGTTGAAGTGCAGTCAATGCTGTTCTCTAGATGGTTGAATGCCTTTCAGGAGTGTTGTATTTAACCCAAAGATTTATTTTCTGTCTGAAATAAAAAGCTAATCAGAAGTTAATGTCTTTCTTGCAGTATTTCCTTGTGTCCCAGAGCGGCCTGGCATGCCTTGTCCAGGAGAAGATAGTAAGTAGGCATTTTTGTTAAGGAATACAGAAAATCAGCTGTTTTAACAGATTTTGATGTTTGGTTTGGCATCCTGCACTTATGAATATTAATAATGCAAATCTGTACAAATAAAATACTTAAAAGGAATAGAAAGTCTTTCTAAACTTAATGTTTGTCACTTCTAAATCATTGTTAATCAGCATTTCACATTCCTGTTAACTACCCACGTCACTCTGCTTTCCTTGCTTTTGCCTCTTCTATCATGACAGTTTTTTGTCCTATTCTTGTCTTTTTGGGAGTTGCCAGATTGCTGGCTGACAGTTGTGAGCAGAGGTTTATAACCAGTGATAATGACTTGTGTCACCATTTACAGATCTGTGGTTAATTCATTTGAAATTGATGTTTAGGTGCTATCAGGAGGATTCTCCAAAAACCTCTCTTATGTTAACTAATGTTCTAGACATTAAAGAGGTAATTTCCCCTCAGTCTTAAAGTTTTATAAAAGAGTGTGTGTATGTTATGCACTGACATATCTGTCAGCTTGGTATCCAAATCTCCGACAAATGTAAATGTGCATGTTTAAAGTTAACTTGAGCAGAATGGGTAATGCTGGTTATCTGAAAAATGAGGTTGCAGACTGAATCAGAAAGAGATTTACAGCTCAGTGTAGTTTTTCAGTTTTGTTGACATGCCTCAAATAATGAAAAATAAAGTAATAGTTTACAAGAAAAGTGGCAGCTGTGGATTTAAAACCCTGAAGTATTTGTCAAGCAATCTTATAAATCAGGACGTGCTCCCAAAATTCACCTTCCTTCCTCCTCTCCCTTCCCCACAGCTCCTCCCCAAGTTGAGGTGAGGTATGTGTATACTTTGCACACAAGTGCTTGTATTGTTTGGACAATTTCCCTTTTCTTGACTCACTGTTCCTTTTAACTTCAGAAAATCAGAATTAACTTTGAGTTGATCAGGGTATTCTACTTCAGATTTTCTCCAAAACTTAAAAAAAAAAGAGAAGAAGATACTTGGAACATTCCTCTATTTCTGTAAGGTGTAGGAATGAAACTTTACTCTGCAAGTCACTCTACACAGAAACCTCCAGGAGAAGATGTTGTAGTTCTGTGTTTGTATTTGTCTGGATATAATCCTGTGTTTTTCCTCTTAGAATCCATTTATCGCCGAGGCGCCCGCCGGTGGCGAAAGCTCTATTGTGCAAATGGTCACACTTTCCAAGCCAAACGATTTAACAGGGTGAGACTCTTGTTGGGTACTTAAAGCCATCATACAGGGATGTCTTACTTTGATAATGATGATGCCACTGCCTTGAAAAGTTATCAGGTAGTTTTATTCTCATTTTTGTTGTTCGTCTATACACTTTTGGTAATCCTGTCTTTTCAGGAAACATAATCAATATGAAATCATCAGGAACTTAAAATAGAAAAAACCAAAACAAATTGGTTGCAATTCACTTTGCATATACTCTGAAAGCATAATATCAAAATTCCTGTGTTCCCTTAAAATCTTCCCGGAGGGAAAACTGGAATGTATTAGATGGCTAAAAGTATCTTTTCACTTTTTCTGCTTCTGGGAGTAAAATGGTCTGAACTTGCTTATGATGCACAGACTTTTCTTTCATGACTTTTAAAGGAGAAAGCTGTGATGTTTCTCCAGGCAGCCTGTTTCTGGTGCCATGTAATTGACTGAAAATAACAAACCATTCAGAATGTTTTCAGGAAGCATTGGTCAAATATGATTAGCTAAGGACCAAGAAGGCTCTGCTGTATTTAAAAACAGCAGCAGCAAAAACCAAACCCAAAATATTTGGGTAAGTCAGGTCCCTTGACAGCTTCAATAATCTTTCCTCCTTCTCTAAGCTTAGTGTATTGTGTGCTTAATGCTTGAGATTGTCTCCACTAAACTTCATCTTGAGCATCCTCATGTCTAACTTCAGCTTTTTTTGTTGTTGTTTTTGACCTCATCTGGGTTAAAGGCTGTCAAGGCACCAGAGTTAAATCAGTTTCCACTCTTGCCTCCATAGGCACCCTGTTTTCATGGATCTTAGGAGTTGTTTTGTGAATATCCTTCAGCGAGTGTTGATCTTCCCACTCACGTTGTCTGGCTGTTTAAGGTGTTGAAGCTTCTGCTCTTCCGTCTTCCTCTGTAAGGACTCACCTACAGAGAGATGAGGAGATGAGCTTGGTTAATGCAAGTGTGGCTAGATAGTTTTTATTGTTTAGTTCTGCTCTTTAATTAGCATTTTGTTGGTTTCTGATTGCAGAGAGCTCACTGTGCCATCTGCACTGACCGGATATGGGGCCTGGGGCGCCAGGGGTACAAGTGCATCAACTGCAAACTCCTCGTTCACAAGAAGTGTCACAAACTTGTCAATATTGAATGTGGCCGACATACACTACAGCCAGTAAGTAAAACTGTCCTGAAAAGTTACCTGGCAAAAGCAACAACCAACCAATCAAACAAATAACCCCCCCCCCATTTTATAGTATTGGTTGTCAGGCTGCAGCCTGCAAATAACTGCAGTAGTTGAAATATCGTTTTTGTGGTTACCATGACTTTTTTGAGAAAGTTTGGGATTCAATGAGCAGAGTTGCAACTTAGTAGCAAGACAGGAGTCTAATCTGCACATCTGATTATCTTCCCTTGTCACATATAAGGGACATTTATCCCATCGTTCACAGGGATGTTACATAGCGTGTACATATGTGCACGTATTTTACATCCTCAGAATGGACTACAGGTAGAGTAAATTTTCTAAATATCTGATACATTATTGGATTATTTCCCATTTACAGCAAAGGAATCTGAAGTGTAGAAACCTTGGCTTTTCTCCCAAGAAATTCAATCATCTTCAGTTCTTAAGTCCCGAGAAAAATTGAGATTATTACTGCTCCTAGTTTAATAAAACAGACAGCTACAAGTCTATATTTTGGGAATTTTTTTGACTAGTATATATACTGCTGAAGGACTTCAGTTTTTCTATCTCACTTCTCATCTGCTGTGTTTCTTTCTCTGTTGTACCGAGTTGTCAATTCTGCAGCTTTTGAAAACATGTCATAGTTTCCAGAAAACAGGGAAAATAAAGAATGCAGTTGTTTATTTCATTGTGTAGGTTTTAGTAACTATGTTGACTAATCAAGTTAAAAAGTAGCTAGATTATATTCCTCAGGGGTTGTTAATTTAATTTATTGTCCAAGCATCTGACACTTGGACAGTCTATTATAAAAATCCTATCTATGTTTGCAGGAACCAATAATGCCTATGGATCCATCATCAGTGCATTCAGATAATGTAGAAACAGGTAAGATCAATAACTTTTTTCTTTAAATTACTGTATATTGCTGAAAAGTGAACTTTGAAGTAAAATTATTTTTAAAACCCTTCTTTACTTTTTCATAGAATAAGAAAAGTAAGACAGCTTCTTAATGCTAAGGGGGATATAAATGTAAAAATTCCAGTTTTCTATATCTTATCAGTTACAGAAACTTGATTAAAAAAAGAAGAATTTAGGCTATCAGTTACATTTAGTAAGCTGAGTACTTCAAATGCCCTGATCAAGCAAACCCTTAACAGCGGTAGCAGAGCTTCTGCTGGAGTGGTGGCCAAACATGTTTATTCTTGTGGCAGAGTGATGGTTCTAATGCAAACCTATCAGCTTTGAATACTTGCAATAGAAGTATTTAAACTGTGTTTCTCTGAGTGTGGAAATTTCAAGGCAGAAGAAAATCCTTTTGTGTTGCATTGGTCTAATAAATTTTTCTTGCACCTCCAGTGATTCCATACAATCCTTCGAGTCATGAGAGCTTGGACCATGTTGGTGAAGAAAAAGAGGTAAACTATCTTAACCAGGCTAACTCTCTACGTAGAATCACAGAGTATCTGAAGTTGGAAGGAACCCATTAGGTTCACTGGAGATCTTAAAGCCTGTGTGTTTCAATTTCAAGATATTAGTAATTTAATTTGTCACAAACTGAAAATTAACACAAAGGGCACATCTGGGTTGCTCCTGAGACGTGTGCATGTATGGCTGGCACGCTGCTTCATTTTGAACCTTGAGTTGAGATGTGCTTTGATTTAGAAAGTGTTCCAAATTCTTCCAGTTTGGCTTGTTTCTTATCTGCCAAGTCTCCTTTGCCTCCTTTGTTTCCCAGCACATTCCTTTCCAGGACAGTACAGTCTTAAGATAACAAGTGTTAATTGAATTACTTGTTTATATTCATTTTGAAATGCTGTTTGAAATGCTGACTTTTGCAATTGCTGACAGTGGCGAGGCTGCTTCCTCATTTCAGTGCATCTTTATCCACAGGCCATGAGCATTAGGGAAAGTGGCAAAGCTTCCTCCAGTCTGGGCCTGCAGGATTTCGATTTGCTCCGAGTCATTGGAAGGGGCAGCTACGCCAAAGTGCTGCTGGTTCGGCTGAAGAAAACCGAGCGCATTTATGCCATGAAAGTGGTGAAGAAAGAGCTCGTCAACGATGATGAGGTGGGCAAGGTGTTCTCAGTGAATTGGGCAGCTCTTCCAGACAGCTCCAGTGTCCCCCACGAGGTGGGAGCCTGGTCTGGGCTGCAGCACTCAATGAGAATTATACATGTGGTTTCTTGGTAGTGCTCTATAGGAGGTTCACAAGGCAGGTAACCAGGTGAAGTCTGATTTTCATATGTTCAAGTCTGGGTTTTTGTCACAAAGAAATCTCACCGTGTTATTTTAATTGCTTGTTAAATCAGACTCCCATCTTAACAATTTTTGCACAGTGATTAGTGAAAACATGTCAAAAATTGCACATTAAACTGCTGAAAACCTCTTTTGTTTCTGAGAATTTCCCTTGGGTTTCTTTAGGCTACTCTGAAATGATTGGAGTGACTGTGGCTTGCTGTCCAAGAGATTGGCATTTATTTCTCAGTCTACCATTGATTCCTTCTGCATTTCTTGGTGCTACTTTACATTTCCCTGCACCAGTTTGTCTTCTATAGATCAGTGTGTTTTCATTCCCAAGGTGGTTACACAGTGAGGCTAAGAGTAGGGGACATTCAGGGGAAAAAAAAAGTATGCTGTCAGCTATTGCTTCACATTTCAGAACTATAGAATATTTAATTTCTTGCAAGTAAAACAAGGACAGCAAAACCTTTTATGTCTTTCTGCTAATTGTCATTAATACTTGACCTAAGAAGTGCAACAGCCCTTTTCTGAATGTCACTTTTCTTCAAACAATAGGATATTGATTGGGTTCAGACAGAGAAACATGTCTTTGAACAGGCCTCAAATCATCCCTTTCTGGTCGGACTACACTCTTGCTTCCAGACAGAAAGCAGGTAAAGGTCATAAATTAATAATAAGGTAGTCCTATTAAAAATAATTCATCCTATCAGGCACCTCAAAGGCCTATTTAAAGCATAAAGTGTTAGGTAGCAAAGTCAGTGTTTTGTAAACCGTTGTAGCATTTTATGACCCAAATGCCACATGCATCTAAGGTTTTCAGATGGGGAAGATGCAGAAGAATGTAAAGTACTGGTAGATGTGGTGGGCAGGATTCTGGAAAGGAAGAGAAGTGCAGCTAGTAGGAAAAAAAAGAATTGAGAATATGTGGTAGAAGAGAACATAGAATGGAAGGAAAAAACGGCATGGGGAGATGAAAATCAGAAGTACAAAAACTGAGGAATAATTGTCTCAAACTTGCCTGGATTCTCTGAAGATGCATCTCAGAAAATAGAATCTGAGTTTTCAAAAGGAAAACCGAGTAGTAGAGATGAAAATGATTCTTTTTCTATTCTATACAGTAATATCTTCAAGTACATAAAAAATACAGTTATTGTATATTTAAACAGTATCCTTGCTGTTTCAAAAAGGTGACAAGCTAGTGGAGGGAAGTGAGAAGAAAGAGTATTTGTAATACACTTATTGTATTAACCACAAACAAAGGAGACTAAAGGGATCAGGAAGGAAAATTAGATTTTAAATTTTTTTTATGGTTTATGCATAGAAACTGATGTGGCTCTATACAGTCACGTGTGTAGTAATGACAAGCAGTACCTGTAATGGATGAGAAGTATGGGAAGGATTACTTACATTCCTTTAACAATGAAGGAATTCTCTAGACTTTGTATACTTGATTTTTAACTTCGGAAATTTATTCAAAGAGTGGGAAAGGGGGGGAATGGTGAAACCAGCCTGGTGCCAGAGAGATGGATGGGCATTGTTCTGCAACAGACCTATAACATCTCACACCTCTTTCAGCCATGCACGCAATCATTTGTAACAATCCTGTGTGTTCCAGGTTGTTCTTTGTTATAGAGTATGTCAATGGAGGAGATCTGATGTTCCATATGCAGAGGCAGAGGAAGCTGCCAGAGGAACATGCCAGGTGTGTCTCATTCCAGGTTTCTTGCATCAAAACAGTGGTTTTCTGACACAGTGCAGCAGTGCAGAGATTATGAGGGATGAGCCAGCAAATCCTCTCCAGATGTTAAGGATTTAAGAAACGTGAAACTGCATCCTCCTTTTGCTGCTGCAAGCCACCGTGTTTGTTTCAAGAAGGAACTGTAATAGGAAACATTTAGATGTTGTTTGCATTGGCATTACTCTGTATGACTTCAGTCTGATATTTTTTTCTAGAAAAACAGTTTTACAGGTTTTTTTTTTTAGTGTCTAATGATATCAATGTGTTTCTCGTACAACAACCACTACCAGCTGTCCAGGCAACTGCTGAGTTTTTGGTGCATATGCTTAATCTCAGATGGTGAGATAAAAGGGATGATTGCAGTAGACATTACTATTAACTAAAAACAATTTTTGAAGTGCATAGAAGCATTTGTGTGATTATAAACAATTTGCCACTTCTCTGTGGAAAAAGAATAGAATACTTGGGATTATGTATAGAAAATATCATACTACCAAGACTGTGTTATTGAGCTTTGGGTTTTGATTACTTGAGTAATCAATATTTCTTTCTGCACTAGGTTTTATTCTGCTGAAATCAGTCTAGCACTGAACTATTTACATGAGCGAGGGATAATCTACAGGGATTTAAAACTGGATAATGTGCTCCTAGATTCTGAAGGGCATATTAAACTCACAGATTATGGCATGTGCAAGGTAAGATCTAGTTTTTTGCTAACCAGGAAAATCAACAATTAAGAAATGTTATCAATTAAAAGATGCGGAGACTTTAAAAAGTGAAATTTCAAGGTATCTCTTTGTACACAGTGCACACAGGCTGTATATTCATTTCACTTCCACACGTGGGGAAAAGGCAAATGCCAGACTGCACAGACCACACTTACATGTACTGTGTATGTTTTTATAAAGCTTCTGGATCAACTTGTCTGGGAGGGGTTGGCTGAAATAGTCAGGATAAGGTGATTTCAAAAGAGGTTGAAATTATCAGTCACTTGCTCCTGTTTGGATTCTGTGGCACTGCCCATTTCCTCTGGGAAAACTTTTGTCACTACAAAGACACTGGAGCACAGGTTTGACTTTGCCATGGAATTGCCATTATGCTGGTTATTCAAGACTTAAATTATTTAACTCAAAGTAAAGCTCTTAACAGTGGAGTGTGGGATCTTCAGTTAACTGTAAAGTATTTTCTTCCTATCTTTTCCTAAAGGAGGGGCTGAGGCCTGGTGACACAACCAGCACATTCTGTGGGACTCCAAACTATATTGCTCCTGAGATTCTCCGGGGAGAGGATTATGGTAAATGGAATTTCTTGTTGCTACTTTATAACTTTCACCTTGTCTCTTCTTACTGGAGTTGTTTAGCAGTAGAAAGTAAAAATCTCCATTAGACACATAATCAATCTTAATTCATCCTGTCTGAAAAAGTAAATAAAGCCTTCAAAGAAAGAGCAGAAAACATCACACAAAACAAATGAGATACTCTGCATCCCACATTTTAAATTCTTTTGACCAGTCTTGAAGAATAGCTTAAGTCTTCCAAATTTATTATTGTTTATAATTATTTTAGTTACTACTTAATGATATATTTGCAGTCTGGAAGTGTGTTTGGTTTTGGTGCTTTACATTTGGCAGCAATGATAAATTAGATATAAATTCATTGCAAAAGGCCTAGGTAGTAGATGTCCTTTTACATTTTTTTTTTAATCTACCATCTTATTTCAATCAAATGTCTCTTTCATACTGGCTTCAGATATTCCTGCTTATCACAAGCTTGCTAGGCCAGCCAGACTGTATGAGTGCCAGCCTGGCTACTGGGATTTCCTGGAGCAGTGAATAGTAGGGGAGATATGCTTTGCTCCCTGAATGACTGACTTGCTGCTATTAAGACTCACATAGTTCCTCCTTAGCCTTATCTCCCACCCTGGATAATGCACTGTTGGTTAGTAATGACTAGGCTTAAATATTATCTAAGGTCTTAACACCAACCTTTAAACTCTTTGCATTTCCTCTGTACAGCATCTCCTCCTGTAATGATCCACGTAATGTCTGGTACAGTCGTTATCTCTCCTTTATTCAGCTAATTGGAAAGCCTGGCAATATTTACATTTTCAAACTTGTTCTTCTCTGTCCGTTTTTAGCCCCAGAGGTGTTGGTATTTTTGTTGTGAAATGTCTCCAGTGGTGTTTTCTCTCTTGAATTCTAGGCTTCAGCGTGGACTGGTGGGCCCTTGGTGTGCTGATGTTTGAGATGATGGCGGGCCGGTCACCGTTCGACATCGTCGGGAGTTCTGACAACCCTGATCAGAACACAGAGGATTATCTCTTCCAAGGTAAGTACCATGGGTGTTCCTACACTTCAGTGCTTTGCTTCCACTTAACCTTTAAACTAACTTCAAAGATGCAAAGGCTGACAGGAACCTTGTTTTCTTGCAGTAATTTTGGAAAAACAGATCCGAATTCCCCGATCCCTCTCTGTTAAAGCAGCAGGTGTTCTAAAGAGTTTCCTTAACAAGGTAAGAGCTGATGTACTTTATCTGCCACATACAGAAACAGGGTAGAAAAGATGAGAGCCTAAAGCAGAATTTAGTGGGGCTGGGGGCTCTATTCTAGATAGTTCTCTTAAAATCTGAAGCTCCTGGTTCTCAGGCTGGGATTGTGAGTAAGTTTCAAAGTGAAAGGTGTAGAAATGCTCCAAGTGATTTCTTTAACCTGGGGAATTGAACAAACTTACCAGATTTATTTTGGTTCTGAGAGAAGCAGCTTAGCAAATCACTTGGACAGCTTCTGATGACTTCATGGAGTGAGATGCAGAGAAAGGATGTGCTCACTGCTTGCTGGGAGCTCTCTAGCCTGAGAGTCAGAAGGTGCACATGTGGTAGTGGATGATGAGTCCAAGCACTTGCTGTCTTTTAGTGAGTGTTATGTGAGTGGGAAGAAAGAGATACAGGAGAGACCAGATTTGGTAAACTTATTCTGAGAAAGTAACACCATTCACTGCACACTGTTACATCTCCCTGGTAGTGTGTGCATGTGTGTACATGGAGATGGAATTGTCTTATTAAAGTAACCTTCTTTCCACACTGTTTACCAGGAACTGCAGTTACTGCCCCTGTGTGATTTCCTGGCATAGTCTGTTCAGGGGGGAGCAAGGGAAGGTGGGGAGAAAGAATCAAATTCATTAGTAATCTAACTAAGCCTGCTCTGAAACCTATGGTATGTTTAAACAGGTCTGAATGAAAATGAAGAAAAGCAGCATAGTCATTTATATAAAATTCAGTTAAGGGCTTCCATATATTCCTGCCTATTTCAGAGAGTGAATTGGAGCAGTTTCCAAAATAAATAATCCTAACCTAGTTCTTCAGTGTTCCTTGTAACTCTGGTGTTTCATCTCTCATGGGATTTGTAATATTGGCATTTTATTCATGTGTAGGCCGTGACATCCATTTAGAAATATTTTCTTCCTTGCCCAGGATCCAAAGGAACGCTTGGGCTGCCATCCTCAGACAGGGTTTGCAGATATCCAGGGACATCCCTTCTTCCGCAATGTTGATTGGGACCTGGTATGTGAATGCCCACTGCCTTGGCTGAATTTCTTTGCATACAGTGATGTTTTGACAAAAAAGTTGTTTTGAGCCTAGAGAGGACCTTAAGCTCTTAATTTATGTTGTGCCAGAATTACCATACACAATCTTTTATCCCTTTTACACACAGTAAGTGCAGTAGATTAATAGAATGATTGTAGAAAGTATAAAAAATAAACTTAATAGTAATTTCCAGCCTTGTTTAAAAATATTTCAATAGATTGTAACTAATTCTCAGTGTGACTAAGTGCATTTATTCTTAGATGGAGCAAAAGCAAGTGGTGCCTCCATTTAAACCAAATATATCTGGAGAATTTGGTCTGGATAACTTTGATTCCCAATTCACCAACGAACCTGTGCAGCTCACTCCAGATGATGAGTAAGTAATGTAGAATTTCGGAAGTTCAGATAAGAGAAGGTGCTTTGTTTGGGTGTTTTACGTTATTAGTAGTTAGGTGAGATTATCCTGGCTGAAAAACCTTTATAAAAGGCATGATAATGTGCTTGATTTTGGTAGTGGATTTGTGGTTCTTAAGTCTTGAGGAGCCCAGACCTTTCTAGTGTGATTGAGCCGCTGCTGTTCACATAAAATTTACAAATTTTTGTAGGGTTTTATATAACATTCACATAAGTATGTAAATACAGACAGTGAATATTAAATGTTACCTGTGTGTCCTAATCAGGTCTGAAATCCAGCTTCCTTCTTCATCCCTTTCTAAAGGCAGACTGTACAAATAAAGTTTAGAAAAGTTGCTGATGCAGGTGCAGTATCTATCCCATCCTAACGTTTTCAGGTCCTTACAAAACTGACTGTTTAGGGCAAGTTTTAAAACTGCAAACCTTGCAGACTGCTTTGTGGGAGAGCGAGTGCAGCCCTGTCACTGCTTTTGAGGGGTTTTGTGTTTTGGTGCCATGATTGGGGTTAAAAAAACCCAGTGGTAACTGTAAAGGTAGAGAGAGCTGAAAGAGAGAAGGGAAATGTTCTCAACTGCAGTCCACTGTACAGGTTTTAATTTTAAGTCAAACTATCAGTTAATGTTATCATTTTAATTTTGCTGAACTAATGACTCTTTTTTAATCCTAACAGTGATATTGTGAAGAAGATTGACCAGTCTGAATTTGAAGGCTTTGAATACATAAATCCTCTTTTGATGTCAGCTGAGGAATGTGTCTGAATTCTCCATTTCTGAACTGTGCCAATCGTTACTCCATTTGTTTCTGCATGGATAAACATCTCTCCATTTGGATGCACTTGCATAAAATGAGTAACTCAACATCCTGCCCTTGCCACCCAGTGTGAATTTTCTTTTTTTATTGACTGTTGTCCAGGACAGTTGTTATGCTGAACTTTCAGCTGCCAGATTTAAAATGTTAGAACTTTCTAACAATTTTGCCAAATTTGAATTTTAATACAGGAGTTGGTCTGTGGGGCTCCTGACTGAACAAAGGGTCTGGCTGTATAGTTTGCCAGTACAATGTTCTGAGGAAGGAAAGGTTTTCAGTGCTTAATGAACACAAATTGTATCAGGTGATGTAATAATCCTTCAAGGATTTCAGATTTTTCAGCAAGATGAGTAAAAACTTATCACTTCCGTAGTTCCAAATCTCTTCTCTCTAAACATCTGATTTCCCTGTTCTAGACATAGAAATTAGAGCTATGTTGGTGCCCTTCAGACTGAAATGACAGCAAGGAGAGCAGATATTTACACTGAATAGGTCAAGACTGGCTGCTCTCATGGGGAATATTGATCTTATCCTGAAGGAGACTGTTAAATCCATATCAGAATTGGTAGACTTTGCTCCAAAACTCACACTAGGAATTGTACACTGATACAAAGAGTGCCTTTCTATCCTGGCCCTTTCAGCAAGGGTTGGACACGGCATCAAGTGTCAGTTTAACTAAAGAATTCAGTTAACACTTAGAGAAGTTAAAATCTGTACAGCATAATTTAGCAGTAATGGACAGCTAATACTGAACCTCATACTATTTATTGCTTTTATACTTGCTGTCTTAACTGCATCAGAACTGCACACGGTACAGCCACAGCCTGGAAAAGGGCATTGGTTCCTTTTTTGTTTTACTGCCACACTGCTGAGAATGAGTTCCACTTTGCCAGTGGAAAAAGTATATCTAGAATAAAATAGGTGCTGTCTTCAATAACTCCCATAACTTCTGCCCTTAGAGATGGTGATCTGTACTTAAAATCAAAGCTGAAATGTTGGTAGCAGGCTCAAAGGGAGCAATTGAAACAATGGTTCAAACTAGGACTAGGAGGTGTGTTTCTTACATTTCATGTTAGTAAGCCATGTAATATACAGCACAGATAATTCTTATTTTTAATGCTAAAGCAATAGTTATGAATGTGATGGGCTGAAGAAATGCCAAATGTACCATTTTTTTTTTTTTACTATTATTTTGGGGAAAAGGGATTAAGAGACACTGAGGAAAGGAATCTGTGTTATGTAAGAGCTGTAAGACAAGCTAAGTGTCACTGAAAGCAGATCTGAGTATCTGTAAGCACAAGTTGGCAAACATTACCTGAAGCTTTTAGTAGACTTTTGCTTGGTCAGTGTGAAAATCCTTGTATGGCAACACTAATTTCATAGCACAAGTTTTCTGGTGTGTGTCTGTTCACTTCCATGTCAGCTGCAAGCAGAGAGATTGCACAAATCCACACTGGTGTCATGGTATGAGATGTAGTTCATGTTTTTCTTTGCAATGTGAATAGGAAACTCTTTAGTATTGGGTTGAGTTTTCAAAACTGGGAAGTGATTTGAGGGGCTTCAGTTTCAGGGAAGCATTGAACCTCCTCACTGTTAAAAATCAGGTTTCCTTAAATTCCAGTTGTGTCTTTTCAAATGTAAAATATCAGAGTGAACCTTCCTTTAAAGAGCAGCTAATGACTTCAGCACATTTAATTTGGGTCAAGTGAACTGCTTAAGTGCAGTTTTAAAATGGTGATTGTTTAGCCTCTGACTCCTGTACCCACATGATCAGTTTAGACATCAGGGCATAACTGATATTAAACTGGGAAATCATTTAAAGCAAACAAGAAAAGCCTTGTCTCTACAGTGGCATAATTTCCTACGAGATATTAAGAAAAATGGCTTTATGTAAGGAAGCATTTCTGCTATTCATCACAGAAGAGTAAAGAAAAAGTTAATTGGTTTTTTTATAATGTTGCAGAAAAAATACTTTTTCTATTTACATATCTAACCATTAAGAATGTTGCAAAGTGACAAATATCTTAAATTACTGTAAATCCATTTTTAAACTTTAATTTTCTCCAAAGTGCCATGATATTAACTGTTATTTTTCATTGTTAAGCATACAGCAACTGTCATAAATATTCAGAAGGGACATTGGGTGTAAACAGTCCAGTGCAGTAGGTTTTGTTTTTTGGAGAACGTGTCTGCATCAGAAGCATGATGTATTTATGTGGAGTAACCTCCTTTTTGTATGCGAGTTGGATTCCTATGGGTGCTCTGCTAGTTAATATTGTCACTACTATTTTCCTGTTTCATATGGAATATGGTCTTGAGCGTTGTTGTGTAATCATTCCCTTTATTTGTGCACACTTTTTACTTTAAATAAAACATTTCTATTAGACCTCTGTGTGAGAGAAATACTGTGAAATGCTGGTCTTTGCTTGGAGTCATCATCTGACCCTTTTTAACTATCCACATCCCATGGGAGCCTTGTTCTAATCTTTTCATTTCTTGTAGAAAATTGCACTGGGATAGGCCACAGCAACCCAAGAAATGCCTTTCTCACCCTGCATATACCAAACGTGTCTGAGAATGCAGGTTCTGCTCCAGCACCATTCCCCAGCCTCATGTTCATCTTGTCCTTTGGAAAAATACCATCCTTGTACATTCTGGTTTTCCTTCCACCACCCGTGATGAGACAAAAGCAGTGAGGCATCAGTCCTTTGCACAGAGACAGAAATCTTCAAGGAAAATACAAAATGGTACTTTGGCCTGCTCGTCCAAGGGCCTCTTTCAACTGGAACTCGTACAACGTCATCTCAGCTGCCAGAGCTGGGATTTGGAGTTCACAGCAATGCTCTCTCTCGTCTGCTGCACTTACTTCTGCATGATTTATTTCTTTGTTTCTTCAACTCCTCCCCTGCATTCTCAGATTTCTGACACAGAGGGTGATGGCACTTAGCTCATACCCTGCCACAGATGCAGTGGTTTAATATCTGTATTTCAGTATCTTTTTTAAAAGAGATTTTGTCTTGCCTGTTAGCAGGGGTGTGTGTCGGCAATCCTGGCGAGTGCTGCAGATGGCTGCATATCTTACATGCTTAACCTCCCCCCACGCACGCTCCCTGTTTCTGTTCTGTTGGGTGCCCAGCTGCTCTCGCCTCAGTCTGAGCAATTGTTTACGCTGAGGCACTCTATGAAGGAAGCTAATAGCTTGGATAATCTATATATACACTTGATAAGTGCTAAGCAAGCATCCTCACTTCAGCATGGATGGTGTAAGGCATTTCGGTAACAGAGGTATCTGAAACTGGCCACAGAATGATGATGTTTCCCTGGGAAGAGAGAAGGTAGGGATTGGAGCCCCGTTGAGAAAGATATTTTACCATATCTTGCAATTTTTTGCAGAGAGTTCCCCATGGGTTTAAGATTTTTTTTTTTTCTGCTTATGATAAATGGATCTGGACTGCATACTTGAAAGGTGGACTCTTACCATTTAATCAGTAATAATTAAAGGTAGAACAGCATCTATATCCTGGGCCTGTGCAGCTTTTTCAGGCATAAATAGAACCAGGAATCTTTTGTGTCCACATATGACTTCTAAGCATGAGCAAAGTGTCTGGGGTTATGCCCCCCTTACACCAGAGGAATAGTTCAAGTTCTTCAGGGGCTGAAGTGTTTTGTGCACTGTCCCCACTCTGACTTGTCCTGTAAGGTGTGGTGTCTGCCAAAATCTATCACCTTTTTGTGCTTAAAACCCAACCTGTAATAGGGTATCTATTTCACAAGAGCAAAACTTCCTATGACAGATTAGCTAACAGTCTGAACTGTTACATTGCTACCAAAGTGATTTTTTTCTTTAAAAAGCACAATAAAAGCTCATCAGAGAGGAAAATGCACCGTCTTTGTTCAGTTAAATTGTGCTCTCAGGGCACAGTTCATAGTTAAATTGTGTATCTTCAGGGACTGTGTATCGGGGAAGTTTGTGAGCTTCCCCAGAGCCTCAGCACTTCTTGAAAATTCAGACACTTTATTAATCAAAGCAAGATTCCTCCTGTGCTATTAATGCACTTTATTACCGCTCGCAAAGGTCTGTAACTCAGGTTTTGGTTGCGCAGTGTCTTTAGAACTGCTTTTCACAGTCCACAGTAGAAGTTGTAGGCAGAGTTAACATCTTTTTTTAGACAATCCTCTACCTACAAACTTTGTCTTCCATTGCCTGATTATTGTAGCTCTATAGCAACACTATCATTACAGCACAATAGTTACCAGAATTTGCAACCTGAAATGGAACATTTCTGCAGCAGAACCTGAAAAAAAAAACCCAACAAATTAAACAATGCCACTGAATCCTAAGCTTCCATGACATCAGTAGGTCTAATAAAAGATGGAATATCTGCCTACGTATGTTGTCTTCCTCACAGACATCGATCAGTCCAGCTCTGATGTTAGACACCTTGCATTTTCTTCAGTAAATTCAAAAGGGATTATGACATAGTGCATTTCACTGATTGGTATTTGAAGAGATTTTTTTTTAATCGGGTCCTGAGGTCCAAGAGGGTGAAGCAGACAGGAATGTCTAGAATGTCTAGACAATTCCTTCACAGGTCCGTGTCTTTCAGAATTAGCTCCAAAAGCTGGTGGATTCAGAAATCTTGTTTTACCCTGCCATATTGTTGTGGCTTTTAAGCAGACCTTCGTATCTGCTCAATAAATAAGTACTGGGTGTTAGTATTCTTCACAAATGTGTTTGCTTTTTCAATATACCCCTGATGGTTTGGGTTGGAAGGGCCCTTAAAGATCACTCAGATCTAAAGATATTGTAGATATTGTTGCAGATACCGCAACTGGTGTGGTTGAAGTGGTGACTCGTGAAGCAGCTTTGCAGTGGTGCTCAAGGGTCTCTCCATCAGCGAGCCCGGCCAGCCCAGAGGAAATCTGAGCACATCAAAGGTGCAAAGTCAAGGATTAAAGAGCACCAAACGCCTCTCTCAGCTGATCAGCAGCGAGGCAGGTTTTGTGGCTGTGCCATAATCCTCCTGGGACAGCATTAGGGAACAGCGCGGAGAGGATCTCGCCGGCCGCGGGCAGCGCTGGCCGGTGCTAAGCGGTGCCTGGTGGTTGTACAACTGCCCCATTTTCATGTGCTGTGCTTTTGTACTCGCATCAAAATATGTAACTGTGTGGGATGAAAGGAAACGGCAAATTGGATTGCGCCGTAATCCCAGTTGAAGCGTTATCTTCACAAAGATGTAAACTGAAAAGCTTTGGGCTTCTTGCAGGCAGAAGAAACTTGTAATACGTGAACGAGTTGTACAGCGACTAAGCTGTCCCTGAAGAGCATCTTCCCCGCCTCTCCGCGGTTTGATCATTTCGCTTCCTAAAACAACTCCTGCGCTTCAGCATCTCCTACGAGCCCGCGGCTGGAGGGAGCGGTCTGTGACACTGCTTCGGGGACCGACACCATCACAGTCACCCGCCTTCCCCACGCCTCCCCGTCGCCGGCAGTGGGGTGTCAGAGCACAGCCCACCCTTGTGGGGACAGTCCTCGCTGGGGGACAGTCACTGAGAGACCCTTGCTGAGGGACCCTCTTTGAGGGACAGTCACTCAAGGACTGTCACTGAGGGACCATCCTTGAGCGACCTTCTTTGAGGGACAGTCACTGAGGGACCGTCACTGAGGGACCTTCTTTGAGGGAGCCTCGCTGGGGGACAGTCACTAAGGGACAGTCACGGAGAGCCCTTCACCGGCGGCCTCTGCCCGTCGCCACCGCCGCGCCTCAGGGGAGCGACACGCCCGACAGCTCCGCGACAGCGCCCGAGCCTCCTCCCGCCTGGCTT
>VXAD01002609.1:2582515-2648674 GCA_013399195.1 Dicrurus megarhynchus | reverse complement strand
CACGGCGCGGGAGGGAGCGGCGGGATGCGGCGTCCCGGGAGGGGCTGCGGGGCGAGGGGTCGGTGCCTGACATGGGGGGGCCGGTGGCCGGCCCGCGGTTCGCCGGAGCGCCCGTCCTGTCGGGCGTGCACGCCGGCAGAGCCGCTCCGGACCGCCCCCTCCCCCGCCGGTATCGCACATCGGTCGGGGGCTTGTCCTGGCGTTCCGCGAGTTACTGGGAAACCCACCCTGCCTCTGGCAGGGAATCCCAGGATGGTTTGGGTTGGAAGGGGTCTTAAAGCTCGTCTCCTTCCAACCCCCCTGCCATGGGCAGGGACACCTTCCACTAGACCAGGTTGCTCCAAGCCCCGTCCAACCTGGCCTTGAATGCTTCCAGGGATGGGGCAGACACAGCTTCTCTGGGTAACCTGTGCCAGTACCTCACTGCTCTCACAGAGAATAATTTCTTCCTTGTATGAAATCTAAACCTTCCCTCTCTCAGCTTAAAGCCATTCCCCCTTGTCCTGTCACTCCATGCCCTTGTCAAAAGTCCCTTTCCAGCTCTCTCGAAGCCCCTTTAGGTACAGAGCAAACTCTGGGATTGCTTGTGATCGGCCTCTCTCTCTTTCACAGGTTATCAGGAAGGACTGGCGGAACTCTGTGCTAGCACACGGCATGAATTCAGCCCATGGCCTGGATCTCACCTCTATTACTAATAACTCGGGCTGGGAAAATTCTGACACACGCCAGTGACATCTGGGCGAAAGGTGACTCTCTAGGGACGTTTAGTTTTTGCCGTCGATCTGGATCAGCCTTTAATTTGAGGATTTATTTGTGAACTGCCATAGTAGCTGTCAGGGGTGGTGAAATCATAAAGCTGGCAGCACAATAAAGCAAGCCCTTAAGATTGTGTTTGATCTCTGGGAGCTGAAAGTGCTGAATAAAATTTTCACACAACTTAAACTACGTTTTGGATCAGTTGTGTTAAGATTGACATTCTTTGAACTGAGCCCATTTTTCTATTTTAATATTTAAATAGAGGCCTATTTGAAAAGACAGTATATTTTTTAAAGGAAAAAAATGACTGAGGATGAACACGCCTCAGTGCATCGTTTTTTACTAAATTGCTGGACAAGACTAATGTGTAAAATAGTGGGTAGGGTATGAAGAAAACCTTTTGTATACATATTGCATTGGGGTTTTTATATTATGAAATTCAACAAATAACTAAGAAGATTGTGAAACCTCTCCATTAGTAATTTTATGGTATTACATGCAAAATGGGTTACAGTTTTTACTGTTGGATGCTGAAGAAGTAATGTTTCAGTGAAAGGAGTGTGCAGCTTAGTGTACCTGAGGTAACCCAAGATCACATGAAACTATTTTTTATATGAACAAGCAAGAAAATGCACATTCAGTACTGACTTAATTCAAGTTCTAGTGTTTAGCAATGGAAAGCCCGCAGATAAACTTCCCTCTAGGTCTGGTTTCAGACCAAAAAAGGAGCAGGATCCAAGAGGATGGGAGTCCTCCATTGAAAAAAGCAATGACAGAAATGCATGTAAATAACAAAGTACAGGTCGTGATAAATAAATTGGCAACAATCAAGAAGGAAAACTTGGATGACTATGACGAAACTCCGGTGGAGGCCGATGGGGAAACCGCCAAGCCAAACAGTGCTTCAGTATCTGAGCCTTTGAGTTTAAATCCAGGTTTGAAACACACGTTGGCACAGTTCCACCTGAGCAGCCAGAGTTCGCTGGGTGGACCCGCAGCTTTTTCAGCTCGGTATTCCCAGGAAAGTATGTCACCCACTGTCTTCCTGCCTCTCCCATCACCACAAATACTCTCTGGTCCGCTGCTCATCCCTCCGGACAGCTCCACAGAACTCACCCAGACCCTGCTGGAGGGGGAATCCATCTCTTGTTTTAAAGTCGGAGGAGAAAAAAGACTTTGCCTGCCTCAAGTGTTGAATTCGGTTCTCCGAGACTTTTCCTTGCAGCAGATCAACACGGTGTGTGATGAACTCTACATCTACTGCTCAAGGTGCACTTCTGACCAGCTTCACATTCTGAAGGTTTTGGGAATTCTTCCATTCAACGCTCCGTCCTGTGGGCTCATTACGCTGACAGATGCTCAGAGACTATGCAATGCTTTACTGCGCCCTCGCACTTTCCCCCAAAGTGGCAGTTTCCTCCCTGGTAAGAACACCTTGGCCCAGCTGAAAGAGACTGGCAGTGCCTTTGAAGTAGAGCATGAATGCCTGGGCAAGTGCCAGGGGTTGTTTGCACCTCAGTTCTACCTTGCCCCGGATGATCCCTGTATCCAGTGCTTGGAATGCTATGGGATGTTCTCGCCCCAGACCTTCGTGATGCATTCACATAGATCCCCAGACAAGAGGACCTGCCACTGGGGGTTTGAGTCAGCCAAGTGGCACTGCTACCTGCACATTAACCAAAAATACCTGGGCACATCAGAGGAGAGAGAGCTGAAGCATCTCTTGGAGGAAATGAAGGAGAAATTCAGCGAGAAAAATCAGAAAAGAACTCGGTCCAAAGTAAGTTCACCTGGTGTTGTAAAACTCCCAGATCTCTCTCTGCTCACACATAAATACTTGTTTTAGAAGCGCATTACTTGGCTTTTCTAAGTGGGAATACTTGTCACATCAAGCCTAAGTTAAATTTGTGAGAGAGCTTCACCATGGAAATAACATTTCTCATTAAAAGGGGTGGCAATTTCTTTCCTCTTTGGGCTGCAAGTAACCATTCAAGCTGGCTTGGCTCAATTGGTTCTTGTTCTGTCCTAAGGTATACAGACTCTGGAAAATTCATGCTGTTGTGGAAATTTTCATTCTCCCATTTGACCTTTGAGTAGGCTTATGCGGTGTGTGCTGCAGCAGCTGAGCAGAGCAGAAAGGAGCTTGAAAATCAAGTATTACAAATGAATTCTTTATTTGTTATTTGTACTCCAGCATGCACACGTGGGCTGCATGGCAACCTGGCTTGCTGGCCACCCATCTCATGACTTATGTGCAGGGTAATGGTGCTTTGCTGAATGGCTATTTAGAAGCCCGAAGTCTGCTTGTTCAGCAAGAGCCTTCTGTTTAAACCACTTGTGCAGTGAAATATGCCAAAAAAGAGGGGGTTTTAAGCAGCCCAAGTAATGAGCTGTAGGCCGGTATCTTGACAATAGTTAATAATAGACATCTTATATTTTCCTAAAATACTGCTGCAAGTCTGTGCTGTGGTTCCAAAATACAGAGCTTATTTGTCCCTTGGAGAGGTTCTACTTTAAATAATAGGACAAGCAGCAGAGAAACATTAATATGATAGATGTTCCCATTCATAGAAAGCACAATTTCGGGGTATAATTTAAACTTTAAGAGGTTTTTAATGGTTTCTGCCCCATGACTGTTTCTTTTCAGTGTATTCGATGTTTCTGTGTCTGTTTGATGGCTGCTGGTTTGATGATAAATCCATGTTGCCTGTTGGATGTTTTGTGGTGGATTTCAAAATAGCAGCAAGAGCAGCGCAGATGGTTGAGCCCAAAAAGGGGTGCTGTAAGTTGACACCTTTCAGCACAAATTTCTGAAAAGTTGGTGTTGCAGGAAGGGCTGACTGTAGTAACAGGTATTGTTACAGTGGTGCCAGTCTGCAGGAAGAGATTTTAACAGTAGATTCCCATGGAAGTCTGCAGTATGGTGTGCTTCCACATGCTGAATTATTTGAAGATGCAGTCTCCTAGCAAAGAGACTTTGCTTTTCAACTGATAAAGACATGTCAGTCTTTATTCTTGCAATGCCAGTGTAGGAAATGAACTGCAGCACGGTGGATGCATCAGTGGAAATAGTCTTCCATATTCACACCTATAAATGCTGCTTCCCTTTCCACAGCAGCAGATTTCAGACAATGAGGTCTTTCAGTTTCATGTGCAAAGATGAAAAAAACCCAGCTGAAATTAACAGTGGCAGTAATTTGGACTGGTGCAAATGAAATACTAAAACTTTCTGCAGTCTTCCGTTGCAGACCTATGTAGCTCTTTCTTACAAAGCAGCATATGAAGAGTGAGAAGCTGTGAAAACCTGAACAAAATGCAGTGGTGGGGGAGGTTTTGGGGTTTTTTTCCATCATGTGGTTATTTTTCTGGGAAGTACAAAAGATTACAAGAGTATAAGAGTTTCCCTTTCCTTGTCCTGGGGAAGCTTAGGCTGCTTCGGTTGTCTTTTCTTAGAATTACAGAATGGTTTGGGTTAGAAGGGACCTTAAAGATCACCTCATTCCACCCTCTGCCCTGGGCAGGGACACCTTCCACTAGACCAGATTGCTCACAGCTCCATCTGACCTGACCTTGAACACCTCCAGGGATCGGAGCAGCCACAACTTCTTTTCCTCATTTCAGTGTTGTGGGAGAGGTATCAGGTACAACATGTAGACATTCCCTTTCCTTACACTCCTAGGGGAATTTATTTGCAAGATGTTCCATTTGCTGTTCTCTCACCTCCTGAGCACCTTTGCTGAGTCAGTCCTCAGAAGTGCTGACACATCTTTGTGGTTATCTTGGAGGGCCCAGGAAGAACAGTTGCCCTTGGCTAGGTCTTTCCCCATCTGGTAATAATGAATTACTTAAGTCCCATAGTGTTTGGAGCATCCTAGTTCCCATGTCTTGTCTTTCTCCTTAGCATTTCACTCTGAGTTTATTCACCTCACAGTGCAAATACGCTTTTGTTTCAATATTTTAAGAGCAAAGTGCTCTTGAGATGAATTCCTTTCTGTTCTTTGTGCTAATAAGAGAGCTGTAAGCTGTGTGCTTGATTGTCATAATTTTCTGTGGAGTTCTAGACTGCAGTGCAACATCCACCTGCTCTTCATGGAACAGCTGTCACTGAGTCTCTGCTGATTCCTGCACTGACAGATCCTTGTTCCCTTTGACTTTGCGACAGTTTCTCATCATCTCTGCACTAAAACTTTGTCTTGCTTCTCAGACTGATTCCTAGAGCTGGTCACGGTGTGGGGGGTTCACATTTCTTCTGAGGGTTTTATAAATTCAGTCTCTGCTAAAACTACTGACTTAATGATTACACTGAAACCATTACTTACCTATGTATTTTTTCCTTAAAGAGCAGCTTTGCCCAACTAGCTTAGAAGAAAAATAAGGCATTTTTTAAGTAAACCTTTTAAACAGTTAGAGTAGAAGTAATTCAATTCAACTTGTTGTGTTTTACAGAATTATTTAAGAGCATCTAAAATAAACAAATTGTTGGGTAATGAAATACACATATATATATATTTGGAAGTAGATGCCTTGTTTCATTTACCTGGATGGTGAGGGAAGAATCCTGTTAGAAAAAGACTTCATGTTTTTTTATGGTAACATTTCATTTTCTTTCCGAAGTAAAAATTTGATTGCAAAAATTCATTTGCAAGATGCACACTAATAGGTAGACAATAAATCCGGTTTCCATTTGAAATAGGTAAAAAAAAGCGCAAAAATCTGACTTAGTAATTTGAAAATAGAGATGACCTGATAATATCACATGTAAATATATAAGCATGTTAAAATGTGAGTCCTAAAATACGGACAAATGTGGTCTGAAGCTAAAATCAGATCACTGCATACTAGCTGCAGTATAAGTAGATTATCTGTGATTATTTAAATTATTAGAATGATCTGAGTAAGTAGAAAAAAGTTGACAAGTGTCAGGATGAGGCCACTTTTCTAGAGATTATTCAAATCTTTATTATTTAAAGCCTTCTTACGAATTTACAGCCCCAGAGCCCTTGTGCCCTCCCTCCCTTTCTGCCTGTGTTGGAAGCGATTTGATGAACTGTAGGGGTGGAGTTAAATTTCAGTTTCGTTGTGGGAGCTGAGTTTCGTGGGCTGGTCAGGATGGGGTAGGTGGGGTTTGGTCCCTGCCAGGGTCGGGGGCTGTTGGATTGTGCCGACCATGGCACAGGTCACACCGGTGTCACTGGGGCTCTCCGACTGCCAGAGATGAAGTTCCCTAAAAGTTTATTCCAGGGTGTGTAAATACTGATAATATAGCACATAAGAAGTTGTTAGAAGATATTAGAACACTACATGAAGGTTGCAGTTCAGGATTATTTAACTCTTTTAGCTTCATAGGCTGTTTTTTAATTGAGCAGCTTGTCAAGGTACTGGGTCTGGCTGGAATGGTGTTGACTTTCTTTGTAGCAGCCTGTATGATGCTGTGCTTTGGATTTGTGGCTAAAATTGTGGGTAGCACACCAGTGTTCTGGTTATTGCAATAAAAACTGGGATTTTTGAGGAGGAGAAAGAGGGTTTGACATCCAAGGTGGAGGTTGTTTGGAGGCTGGCTGGGCAGTTGTCTGAGGAAGGGACTGAGCCATGTCCTTTGCTTCACTTGTATTTTTCTCTTTCCTTCACCTCTTAAACCAACTTTATCCAGGAGCTTTCTTGCTCTTATCCCTTCAATCCCCTGGGGATGGTGCTGAGGGAGCAGCCCTGTGGGTGCTTGGCAGCTGCCTGGTGTCAGCCAACCACACCCTACCCAAACCCCCACATCCCAAAGATGTTCTAATACAGTGAAGTTATGAATCAGTTTCTTAGCTATGAGACTATTGTAGATACATGTTGAGAAACCTTTCACTTGAAATTAAAAGCAACTTTGGAGGGGAGCACAAAGTATCACCAGGAATTTTGAGTAAAGCGTAATTTCAAAAATATTTCTTGAGACACACATAACAAAAATTGCTTTCCAAATGCAAAATGCACTGAAGTTTTTAAGATTATATATTCTGATGCACCTAAGTTAATTTTGTTTGCCACTGCAAAGGAAATGGCATTGTCATGTTACTGGGAGCAGCTTTGACTGCTTCTATAATAAAAATTTGTGATGACTAAAGAAAGTTCTGTCCCTGGAACACCAGCACACTGTTCCATTTAATTTTGAAATTAAGTATCTAGCAGGTGCTTACTTTATATAGACACGTTATTACAAAAGGCTCCTATAACCTTTTGGGAATCCTAGTTCCTGCTTTCTGTTTCTCCCAAGCTTGTTTAGCAGAGTTCTGGAAACTCAGCAGAGCTTTTAGATAGGTCTGTAAAGAGATTTTCTTTTACTTTCATTGCTATTTTGCCCACAATGGTAAATTTGAGATCAAAGAAAATTCTGTGGCTTGCATCACCCTGCATCTCTGCCAAAGACACCCCATTTCCCAGTACCCCAGTTTCTCTGCTGTGGCTGTATTAATGGTGTAAATGCCATTTCTGTGAGGAGGTTTATGAAAATGTAAATAACCTGTATCCATGTTTCAATTACCGATTCATTTTCTTTCCTTTAGGCAGAGCCACAGCAGAACCTGGAATTACCACAGTGGTATCCAGTTATAAAGCAAGAAGCAGAAACTGATCCTCAGCCACCTTCCTTTTTCCATCCCAGGTAACTGAGTTTCCTATGTAGAACTATAAGCACTGTCAAGAGTTTAAATACTTTTGGCTATTTAGGGATAATTCAAACTGAAAAAAAATTTATTTGCAACCTGAACTGTTAGGAAAACTGTTACGGTATCACACAGGAATGATTTAACCCTAAATTTTTATGCATTTCTTAGTGTAAATACTGATGAACTGCTTATGAGCGTTTTTTTGGACTCAAGCTGTGACCTGTGGGTGTTCTTCTGCAGCCAATACAACTGAAATGTAATTAAAATTTCCCCTTTCTTAGTAGAAATGACAGAGGTAATTTTTGATCTTTCATATTGTAATACAATGCATGTGGAAAGCTGCACAGGGCCTATTTACCATGAGGACAACTTAATTTCCTTCCAGAAAAGACTTCCAAGAGGTGTTTGGAGGCTTTCTTCCACAGTGGAACAAGGGCTGCAGCTGAATTGTCTGCAGACTGGTGTCCTGGTTTTAGAAACCAAGTGCATTTCCTTGCCTTCTTACCCAGTTTGTCACCTGCATCAGCAAGGGAAACAGTTTTTCTTGATGTTCCTCTTGCCCTCACCCCTTGTGGTTACTCAGGGCCCGAATTTGGGTCAGAGCAGACCCTTTCTGGTGCACACACATCACACTGGTTCCCACGCAGACATGGGAGTGGAGGAACCTCTGTGATGGGCCCTCATGTTCTGTTTCTGCTGGTGCTTTCCATCAGAACCAGGAGAAAGGGAAGTGTTGAGGAGAGCAATTGAACTCCAGTGACACTGGTGATCCTGGCACTGACCTGAACACACCTGGGGCTCTCTTCCCTCTGCATTAGGCTTAGTGGGACACAGGGATGCTCCCAGGGGTCCAGGAGCTGTGAAAATCCAAATGGGCAGCTCAGTGTACGTGGGAAAGAATGTCCATCATTGGTCTCAGACATGCCTCAGGACTTTCTGAACATAGCTTTGCTACTTCAGTGAGGTGCTCATTCCCACTTCACTGAGCACTTCCCCATCCTCCATTGCTAATAGAAGGATTATGAAAATGCTGGAGAGTCTGGATTCAGTGGCATTCTAATTTCACTCTTTGCATTTAAATGAAGTCTTCTTATGATTTTCAGTATTTTTTTTTTTAATCAGCTATGTTTGGAAAATCCACTTGTTTGATAGCCTCAAAACCTTATCTAGATAATCTACTCAGTAAAGATTAAGTGGGTTGTTAGGCTTTCCATTTGCATAGGAAAAATTTAAAAAGGACGTGCTTATTTTTCCTTGATGCTTTCACAGTTTGAACTCATGTAAAATTAAACTTACTGCTCTCAACCAGCCATCATTTGTTATGTCTTACCTTTCACTATGAATTTTACTCTTCTGTTCTTTCAGTTACTACCTTTATATGTGTGATAAAGTGGTTGCCCCAAATGTATCTCTTGCATCTCAATATAAGGATGTTGCAAAAACAACAGTAAAAGCTTCAGAAGTTAATAAATCCTCACCTGGGCAGTCAGAGAAGAAGCTCAGTAGTGGAAAGCACAAAAAAGCTGCCTCCTATCCAGAGCTTTCTCTTGAAGAACAGGAAAAAATTGACTTGAAAACTGGTGTGGAGCAGCCACATAAACGTTTAGGTGAGTAGTGAAAAAAATGTTAGTCTTTGATTTTTATACCACAGAATTTTGGAAAGCTTAACACTGAGCTAGATTTTTGTTGATGTCACTTCGGATTTCCAAAAATTCCTTTCACCTTTATGTAATCTCAATTTTCTTTGCATTCTTTTCTCTCTGGAAGTTGAACTTTCTGTGATTATTGTTCTCTGTTCTTTTCCGTGTAGATCCTCCTGTGTCAGCTCGTTCTGCGAGAGGTGGGAAATCTGAGCGTGTTTCTGCCAAAATCACCAGAGACTCTGGCCGTGGTGAGGGAGGTGCTGATGCACGAACCTTGTCCCCCACCCTCATGAAAGACATCAGCTGTGAGGATGACAAGGGAAGGATCATGGAAGAAGTAATGAAAACCTACATCAAGCAGCAGGAAAAACTAAACACGATTTTGCGGAGGAAACAGCAGCTCCAAATGGTACAGTGGCAGCTGAGTGCATTTCCCCTTGGGCAGCAGGGAGTTGGTGTGGGCTTGCTGGCTCCACAGTCAACAACACACATTGCATTCATTTAGAAACACCAAAGCACACAGATAATTTTTCCCTCAGCATAAATCCAGACACCAAATTTCCAATATCCCTTATGCTCATGAGTTTTGAGCCCACTAATAATTGGTGTCTCCTCAGTTTGCAGCTGCCAGATCCAAGCAGCTCCTGCTTTTGCTGTATCCTCTGAAATTTCTGTTTTCAGGTTTTTAAAGATGCAGATATCGGTATTTTAGCAATTATTGCTGCCCTGTGTAAAAAAGAGCACCACCTTCCTATTCCCATTGATGAAGCCTTGCTTTTAGGGATTTTATTTTTAGTCTTTTCTTTAATAATGGATGATTTTAGAGGCTGGCGTTCATTTGTGACGTTTTTGTTTTCTGAATTCAGTTAAATACTGTCTTTGCTTCTTGCATTCATGGAACAGACCTAATATTTTAATTTATTTTAATTTAAATGTTAATCTCAGAATCTAGGAGCTCAGGTAGGACCCAGAGCTGCTACTTTAAAATTGTTCTGCTATTGGAGGTAAAGCTTGTAGATAAGTTTAAAAAAAATTACGAGTTTAAAAATATCAAAATGTCAGTGGACAAAGCAATCAAACACTTCATTTTGTTTTTTGATGCTACACGTCTTGCATCTTAAAAGTATATTTTAGAGAATCAGTGCTGCTGCTTCCTGAGGTTCACTGCTGCAAGTGCATATTTGTTTCTGGAAGCTCCATGTACTTGGAAGTATAGGTAATTTCTTATAAATTAGATGCATGTTACAGAATTCCAGGCTGTCATTGATAGGTAGATAAATACCAATATCAGGCTGTTGTTATTGGTAGTTACAAATGGTCTTTTTGGCCTCACTGGTTCCAGATACACTTTTAAATTCAGGTTTTTTTACTTTTCTGGTGTTAGAAGGAAGGAGTATGTGATCTTGATCTTTCTTACAGGAAGTGGAAATGTTAAGCAACTCTAAAGCTATGAAGGAACTGACTGAAGAGCAGCAGAATTTACAAAAAGAACTCGAATGTTTGCAAGCAGAGCATGCACAAAGAATGGAAGAGTTTTATTTTGAGCAGAGAGACTTGGAGAAGAAACTGGACCAAGTGATGAAGCAAAAATGTAGCTGTGACTCCAATTTGGAAAAAGACAAAGAAGCTGAATATGCAGCACAGGTGAGAAGGGAAGGTTTAGTTCAAACAAAACATATTTAGTGTAGCAGGAAATTGTGCAGTTGTTGTTCAGCCACCTTAAGGTTTCATTTTCTCTGTGTGTTCCGACACCACAGACAAATACCAAAATAGGTCAGTGGCAGCAATATTTATTTCCCTGTTCCTTGATTGAAACTGAGGTAGAATGTCACTTACAGAAACATATGAAGTTACTGGTGAAATATTAAACTTAAACATGAGGTCTGTTACATCCTCATTTAAAACAAATTCCATTTTTAATGTATATGGTCTTGCCCATGATATAGACTCAAACATTATCATTATTTTATGTAAAAAAAAAAAAAATCCAAACCTCTGAACCATCTTTTTGTCACATTAGCAGCATACCTTGCTGCTGTTGCTGTTTCTTTGTGGTAGGACATTCTGCACTATCTGATGAACCCCTTCTGGGCTCTACCAAAGCATTTGGCCAAGAGTTTTCTTGGAAATGAAAATCATATTAGTGTCTCTCATTCTTGCCTCTTGGATTCATATGTCAAAACCTATGGGGCTGTTTTTTCCTCTCACTTTCCTTTTAGCTTTTACTATTGCTTCTTTATGTTGGAGATTATTCCAATGGGAAAAAGTAGAGTAATTGCCAAAGGGAACCTTGGAATGCCCCTTTTAAAAATCAGCTGTAGTTATGATGAAATTTTTTATTTTGCACCATATCACAGAAAACTAATCTTAACAGACTCATTTTTAAAGTGAACAAAATCCAAAACTTGGGCTCAGTGAGGCTCTGTGGTCCTTTGTTCACAACTGTGTATATTTCCTGTTCTTACTGACTCAAACTGAGAAACAGGCAGTACTTGAGAGACAGGTTTTGGTATTTTTGGTGAGTAGGGCAGAGACTCGCATCGTAAATCCTTCTCATGAATTTAATTTCATGACATCCCACTCCACTGATTCCTGGCCTTTGCTGCCAGAAATAATCCTCTCTGACTAAGGCCTGATTTACTAAACATCTGGTACAAGCCCTATTAGTGCAAGTAACAACATGTTCTGATTTATGGAGATCATAATGTACAGCACGTTTTGTAGGGCTTGTGCAGCTTACTTCCTTTGGAGGGTGCAAACTGTGGATTGTTCCCCGAGGAGATGGGTTGTGTGTTTCTTTTGAAGTTAGACTTTGAAAACTAAATACATTCCTTGTGTAAAAGTTTACTCTGTTATTAGCTCTGTGGTAGATCTGTTCACAATGTATAATTTGAACTTTTTTATCACATCTTGCAGTAGATTCTGGTTCCAAGAAGCACCAGAGTTAAACAGGTGTCTTGGGAACAGGCAACTTCCCCAAGCTGTGTATACAGCATTTTAAAAAACCCTTAATCTGATGTGTTCTTGAAGCAGTTGCCCAGGCTGCCTTTTCTGTCTAAGAACTGTGGACTGGGAGGAGCTCTCCTTGTGCATTAAACAGAATTAATAATTTGGTATTTGCAACTTGCTTAAAAGTCTCTTCTCCTTTCTTGGCCTGTCTGAAGATGCACTGTCTTCTCCCCCTTTTTGACTTCTTTACTGAAATGGTTGCTTCACCCTGTCAATCACAGCAGGGCAGAATAACCAGCACTGGAGCCTTTCCTTAGAGCTGGAAATGAAAACTCAGCCAGAGACGTGCTGCAGCATGCAGGCAGTGGGCACTCTTGCACTGCAGCACTTCACTGCAGCACTTGTGCAGTCAGGACTTGCATTAACAGTCTGTCGCTGCTTAAGAACTGCTGAAGTATTTCTGGTTATAGAATTGGAGATGAAATGTGGGGTTTCTCTAAACTCAGCACAGCCATTCCTTCACCCAGTACGTTCTGTAGCAGTTGGTGAACACCAGTAATACCCTGTATGTTCCTGCTCTTTCATTCTCATGAACTGTGTTCCTAATTTTCAGCGAGATGGATGCTTAGTGATGATGTACATCAGGTAAATACCTATCATTATAGAGGCAGATGAATTTTTTTAGATGAAGTGAGGTCTTTTAGTAAGAAATGACCCCATAAATCAATGGGAGAGAAGATAGCTGGTGTCCAGTCTGCTCCATGTTCTAACTGGTGGTAGTATGCTATAAGCAATAAGCAACTTTCCCATACTTGAGAAGATGTTTCCAGATGTCACTGTAAATAATTTTGGTGACAGTCTAGCAAGTTTGTACCTTGCTGTATTCCAAAGAGAAAAAGAATACCTAATTTATGTGTTTAAACACAAAATATTTCAGAAAAACATTTGTGTGGACTCAGGTTTATATTTGAACACAGACACAGACAGATGGTTATGTTCAAGATTTTCTGAATGTTTCATTTATACTAAGGAGTATCAGAAAACAATGTTGGTGGTTTTGTTTCTTCTGGAAATGCATTCAGGCTTTGAAATAAAGAAGTAATATTTTGTCAGGTAAGAGAAATGAACCTGGGAAATGAAAAAATGCAGTTTATTCTGGGATTTGTGATACATCCAATGCAGACTTCATCACAATCTTCTCAACAGATTCTGTGTGTTATTGGCAGTCTGATGTCATGGTTCATATAACTACAACTTACATGCATTTAAAAATTCTATTTTCTCATTTTTTTAATTATAGTATGATGTTTATGCAACTTTGCAAATTGACATTGTTTGCTAATGGTGCAGTAGGTAAGTGCATAATTCTTGATAACTGCATAATTCTGGTGGACTGAAATACTTGGATGCATGGAGTGGCCATCTGTGACCTCCTGATGTTTTAAATAAGTTTGCAAAAATTTACTCTGCCTCTCTGTCTCTCCTGTTTCACAGCTGGCAGAGTTGAGGCAGAGGTTGGATCATGCAGAGGCAGATAGACAAGAGCTCCAGGACGAACTGAGACAGGAGCGAGAGGCCCGGGAAAAGTTAGAGATGATGATAAAGGAATTGAAGCTACAGATCCTGAAATCTTCAAAAAATGGGAAAGGAAAATAGAAATTGGAAGAGGAAGCACAGCTGCGTCCTTCAAACAGGGTGTTTTGGTTTTAATGATTGTGAACAATTTTTGTGTGCTGAGAAAAAGTGTTCTCTATGGATTTCTATTTCCCAGACAGGTCCAGATGAAGATATACATAGATATAAATAAATAGAGATAGATAGACATTTTTAGATTTTCCTAACCAATGAAAATCTGCATTGATTTGTACTGGTGTTTTTCTCAAACCGTGAAAAATACGAAACTCTTGATTTAGAGTGACCAGTTTCTGTCTGTTTCTAATGCAGTCTTAAGGACTCTACACCTTTTAACATTGTCTGTTAAAACATACGTGGGTATCTTTATTTTGCTATCAATTGCACATCCAGTTATAAAAGTACATTAAAAACATCCTGAATTCTTCAAGGTCTAAAATAGTTTGGGTTTCAGTGAGAATTAAATGTTCTCAAACTGAGGAAAGTAAAGGCAGCTTTTTTGTCTGTAGGGCAGAGCTCAAAATTGCCACAATTGATTGATGATTGAGCATTAATAGTGATTTACCAGCATGAGTTTTTCCCATCATTTCATTGTGTGAAGTCAGCTGATCTTTTCAGTATTGTCTATTTAACAACTCATTATCAATTTAAGGAGTGTTAGAGCCAACACTTGCTCGCTCTGCTGGAAGAAGAAAACATTAGGGGTTTCTTTGGGTTCTTTTTTTGTGAATTAAAAAATTTGCAATTACAGTGGAATCTTGGGAAGTTAAAAACTCACAAGTTCTCTTCTGTTTTTTTCTCTATAGTACGTGTGAAAGAAACATGAATAAAAGGCTTAAAGGTCGGGCTTTTCCTTCTAGAAACTGAGAAAGCTTGACTTAACTGTTTTTCAGATATTAATGCTTTCAAGAAAAATAATATTTATTAAGGAATATATGTTAATTTCTTTAGTACCCTAAGCCTCCACACTTTGAGCTTCTTGCCAACTTGTGGATTTTTCTTTCATTACATAGAACAGGCCTTAACTGTACGTAGTGATCATAGCTTAAAATGTAAAATTCTGAGATATGGCACTTTGAAAACTCATTTTGATAGTCTCTGTATTTGAATGGCATGGTAGGGTTACCATGAATTAAGAAAATACAGCATGTTTGTTAAGCTATAACATTGGGAAATGTGTAATTGTACAGAATTACTGTTTTATGTATATATATGATGTTTGAGTACTTCTGAAGTCTGGTTCCTAGTGGGTTAAATGCATGGCTACAAAGTTGGATGAAGAAAAACTTCTTTGCACTTCTCTCCAAAAAGTTGGATACAGCTGGCAGATGTCAGCTGATCATGTCAGTGATAGGAATATTGCAGTAATTCCAGTATTTCACTACATAATTTTAACTTGTGCTTTTAGTTTCTGGTTTTGAGGTACTTAAGTTTAGTTTTCTCTTAATAATTCAGTTAATTTTGGATGAAACCACTAGTAAAAACCTACATTGCTTCCGCCCCCCCCCGTAACTTGTAAAACTGAAAAGTCTTGTTCTTTTTTTTCTCTATTAGTGGTATAACAAGACTGAATATCAGAGAAAGATAAAATTGCATGTATCTTTAAATTGAATGAGAAATGAGGTGGTAAATTCAATGTCACGGAGTCATAGGATTTTTTTTTAATAACTACAATTTTCTTTATGAACTCTGTCGTATTTACACTGACAAGCAAAGCAGGTTAGATAAAAAAAATGAATTTTCTTTGTCAGTGTTGAGAATCATAGAATGGTTTGGGTTGGAAGGGATCTTAAAGATCATCTAGTTCCACCTCCTGCCAGAAAAGAAGACCAGGATTATGTTTTTCTCTTCTTCAGCTCCCATCTCCAAATTTTTACTTAAAAAAAAACAAACAAAAAAAACAAATTAAAAAGGAAGAGGCCTATCTTTGCAGCTTGGTTTGGAGGGAAAGGTGCTGACTAAATGGTTCTGGTTGTGTGTGCACCACTTGCTTTAAAAACACCTTGAACGAGTCGTTGTCCAGCCACCAGACCCGTGGATACAGGGAGAGCAGGCAGGGGTATTGCTAGAGGTGTGATGGTTGGGGAACAGAGCTTGAGGTTGTCCAATGGGATTGGCAGATCCCGTGTTGGATGAGCTGGGAAACTGGGAAGTTCCACCTGGGAGCTGCTGAAGGATGGAGAGAGCCCGTTTGTGTTGCTTCTCAGCATCAGCGTTTCGGGGCAGGCTCGGGCTGTCGGTGTGGCCAAGGCCACAGCTCATTCTCACAGCTGCAGTGACTGATGCACCACAGTATTTATAGCTTAGCTGTTGGATGTTTGGAATCCTCCTGGGGTTATTGTATTAGTAGGACAGTGAATATTCCGTTTCCATTCAGGTCTTGTCTGTGTCCTGTGACTTCTGCTCAGATGTCTGAGCCAGCCTTGGCCAGCGGTTGTTCAGCAGTGGCAGTGGAGGGCTGATGTAGCCCAGGTTCCTGTGCCTCAGCCAGCACTTGGGTCACTGCTGGAGGCTCTTAAAATGCTGGTGGCCATCCTTTGTACCAATGTTTTCACTGCTGCAAGAACTCCAGCAGCTATAGGAAGTTTTACAAATCCCAGTTGCAGATAAGGCCTCATAATCGTTTTCAAACATCTGGCTGATAACTCTAATGGAACATTTATTATAATGACCTTAAAAGTAGCTTTGTAAATATTCCATTTAGTTAATCTAAAGTTAGAATGCATTTTAAATTATTGTAATCCTCTTAAAATTCTTAAATACTACTTTCAGGCTCTTGGCATAACATAACCAGTTTTCATATGTGTAGACTTAATTTTATACCAATTTTAAGTAATAATGTATACATAAATGTGCCATAGACCTTTGTGTGCTCACAGTCTTTGAAAGATAGTTTTTTAGTAAATTGTAAATAATGCTCTGAAGTTCTAGAACAAACATATGTTGACCTTTTTTTCGCTACCTTATCCTAATTCTATCAAATGGTTCATTTTACAGGCCTGACATAGGAACTTGGAATGCACACTTGAGGGCCCTCACTTAAGTGCACACTTAAGGGTAGAGACTAAATCAGTCATTAGGTCTTTGCTTTTAGTCATAGCTTGCTTGTTTTATGTATTGTTATTTGGTTTGCCTTAGTCATTGCTTGCTGATCTTTTCAGGCAAGAAGTAATTTTCCCAGATAGTTGTGACGTGAAGCCTGTAGAACAAAGTCCTAAAATTGTCTATAATTTGAAAGTTGCTTTATTAAGCACGTACACCAAGATGGAAGTTGCCTAGTGCACCTTTTGGAATCAGTAGGATTCAAGGTGGATACCTAATCTGCTCCTATACTTTTTTAAAAGAGAACTTTAACATGCTTTGTGTACTTTAATCAATAAAATATAAGAGCTTAGAGGGTAAAACTCTTGTAATTTTGGCAGTCTGGAAACACCCCCACTCACAGTGTAATCAGGCGTCCCTCAACGAAAGAGATTTTTATCTAAATCTCCAAACTTAGTTAAGTCTGTGTTTTAGTTTTTGTAAAGCATATCGTTCAGTTTGAGTATTTAGGTGAATGTAGTTACGTTTCACATTCTTAAACTAATTTTATTCTATATTTAATATATTGATAGCTTAGGTGTAAAACCATCTGTACATAGTAAAGGCATAATGCAATTAGTGATGTAGGAAAAGTTGGGTGGGAGCATAAAGCTACTGGTGGCCTGAAAAGAAATATGTCTTGGCCCGTATTTTAGAAGTCACAATGTTTTATTCATACATTCTTGTTTTGTATTGGGGGAGGGGATAGCTAGAATGTGTTATGAAATTTTTGGAAACCTTTCCTAGCATTAGTTGGGAAGTTGGCCTTGAAATGCTGTCACGGTCAGCTTCCTAGAATTCACTTGTTTGTAGAGTATATATTTTGATTGTCAGTAAAGATAACAACTTTGTATTTTTTCTGCACTTAATTCGTGTAATTAATCCATACAACAGAGTTTTCTATAACATGGTGAAGTTGACAAAAGACGTAATTTCTCCTACCTATTAATCTGTGCTTGCAATATTTCGGTAATTTTATTTAAGCCATCGATAGTAAGCAGCAGAAAGCTGCAAATTTCAGTTTTGTTTTTGCTCATTACATTTGTAGTGTGAGTGTTCATTGGTTTTCTTTAAGGAAAGCTTGTAGGATTTTCTATTTGCTGCATATATCTATTTAAAAAATACAGTCATTTTTTAGCTTTTGTGAAAGCAGTTACTGCTTACAAATTGCACGATGATTTTATAGTGTGTCTCCATTACTTAGCAAATTGTTCTTTTCAGGGTTAGTGGTTCAGTTGGAAAATGCTTGAAAAACGAGTTCTAAGCACTTCCTCAAGCACAGCAAACACGGTATAAAATTTTGCTATTTGAGAATTAATTAAGTGTAACGATATCAATTGAATTTTTTTTCTTCGAAGAGATACCTCACTTAAGGGAAAGCACAGCTGTACTGTATTTAAACGAATTCTAGGAAACAATAAAAAGTTGGTCTGAAATATTTCGTTGCCATCACGTTGCTTTCTGTGATTGACAGAACGTTTTTTGTGTTTTCATCCTCACTCTCTGAAGTATCTATTGCTGTTGACATGCCAGTATAATTCTCTCAAATGACAGAAAGTAGCTGCAAAACAACCGAGTCCGTGTTAGCTCAAGGCAACAGGTTGAATGACTACTCTGAAACCATAGGAAAAGCCTGTGAAAAACGATCAGTGCATTCAACAATTTTTAATACTTTGCCAATGATGTACAGTCTTACTGTCAGCGTTGCTGTGGTTGCATTACATGACACACAAAACTGTCCTCTACCTCACGTGAGATTTAACAGATATTTTATATGGTTTTAGTAAACGAGATGCATCTATCTGGTCACTTAGTTTACAAATTTTGAATTATATTTATTGAAACATGACATACTGTGCCCTTAGCTTATACCTCAATTGTATTTTGTGCTGTTATCCATTTCCATGCCTTGTAAATACCTGTATAGATCGTGGATTCAAAAATAAATAAAGAACTGTAATGTCAGAACACTTGTCTCTGTTGTATTTTTAAACACTGACTTCTAAACTTGGCTCTTTGAAGGTTCTTAACTCGGTTCTTTTCTGAGGAGCCTTCCTTGCTTTGATTACAGTAAATTAAAATCTGATTACACTGAAACTTGTTAGCAGAGCTCCCACAGCCTGCAGCAGGTCCCCAGTTCTCTAAAGAGTATTTTAAGCAAAATCTACAAGATCAAAGCCTTCCTTCCCCATGGATCCACTTTCTAAAGCTCTTACAATTCTGTAAAGGTATTGGCACCAAGCTTTCTATGTATCTTGGCATAAATTTGGTGTTTATACCTGAAAATAGAACTCTTTGCATACTTGGCAAGTTCTCTGGTGCCCAGCTTTGTTGCTACTTGACTGCTCAAGCAATGTGTGAGTTGTTCACAGCTCTCTTCCATAACTCAATAATAAATGAGATTAAAAACACACACTGCCAGATAAAATGCTGAGATTTATGCACAGTTAAAATCAGAAATGAGAATTTTACTGTATTTGCTAAAAAAGTAGTTACTTCTGATGGCGAGTGACTCTCAGGAGTTCTTAGTTTTTGTAAACCATGTGGTTATATTACCTTAACATTTTTGTGTAGCATCAGGGAGCTTAAATAGCAGAAAAATCAGAGTAGGAGAGGGAAGGACCAACGGAGGAGAAAAGGGGGAGCAGTTCCTCTAAACTGCATTCCACTGTTCTTCCACAGTAATTTATTTACATTGAGTTTCCATCACTTAAAACAATAAACTGCATTCTGTTGGTCACTTAGCCTCCCCTATATTGTAGTAAAGTATAACTCCTGCTACTAATTATATTTTGGAGATTTTTCTGGGGGATTTTATTCATACTGAGAGGTTTTTCTTGACAGGTAAGAAAGCACACGCATATACACTCACTTTGCTATTTTTTCTTCCCCTCAAATCAGTTCAAAAATACTTTGTCATTGTATTGAGGAACCGCTCTCCCACACAGGAAATCCTGATGGTATTTCAGATAGTTGCAAACCCTTAATTCTACCATGTGCTTGCCTGTATTTTGCAGATAAAGAGAGAAAGGAGCAGTATGAACCAGGATAAGGTGAAAATGACAATGATCAGCTCAGCCTTCAGTATAGAACAAAATTAAGAACTGACTGTACCCCTTAAACTTGTTTATTTCTGCATCCCATTGTGCTTTTTTTTATACTGCTGTATTTCTGAACAGGGAAGAGACCATCGGGCTGAAAATGTAAAGAAAAAGTTCAAGGTGAGTCATTTGGATGAGAAAGCCATGGGGTGTTGATAGCTTGGGTAGCTATGACTAATTGCAGCGCCTGTCTTTTGTCAGAGAGAACAATGAGGATCAAGGGAAAACTGTGAGCAAAGGGTAAAAAGATTGATTTTTAAGGAGTTCACACTGTTGCTGGAATAAATGCTTGTGTAGCACTTGCTTTTTAAAAGGCAGCTTTAAAGACTTGCCCAAAGTGCATCAGCTTATTTGGCATATAGCTGGCAAATATTCCTTGTTTTACTGATCATGTAAATCATTGTCCACTTGTCTCTTATAAGCTTACATTCACTTAACTGTTGGTGGTGTGATTTATAACTGTGACAGAATAGTAAATGTCTCCTGTCTGTATTGACATTGATGAAATAATTCACACTGTGCCCTGTGGGCACCAGCTCGAGTTCTGTTGGATAGTGCTGGTTACCAAAGCATCAAATTTACTCCTTGCTCCTGCACGCTCCTTGATAAAAACATTTGTTAAGGAAAACATGAAGATTTTGTGGTTAAGAAAACCAAAAATGTAGGAGACTGAGTTACAGAAGGATGTGTATGCCAGTGAATACCTTACAGCATTTAAAAAACACATTGTGCATTAGGGTGTGCCTGCACTATCACTGTGTAAAATGATTCCAAACCTCAGCTTTGGGATGAAATTCATCATCTTTTAAATTCAGAAGGTGACATGTGATCTGTCCAATGGAATTGCTCAGTCCAAGAAGTGGAACAACACTGGTTTCACCCAAGAGATAACAAGTTTCTCTCCTGAATAATAAATAAGCAGGGATATTTTTTTAGGAGAAGATTGAATTCATCTAGAATTGAACCCTAGACAACATAAAAGCAGTGATTAGATGTCAGTAACAGCATGTTCCACCTGAGGTGGGTGCAGTAGGAGGATAAGCTGTGCAGGAAGGTGGAAACACGTCAGGAAATTTCATGGAAGGCCAGCTGGCAGCTTGGCTTCACAGAAATGCCATAAACCAGGTATAGAAACAACTCCAGGAGTAACCAACAACATAAAACAAATGTGAAAATAGCTATTAAAATTATATTTATTATAAAAGCTTCTCTTTAAAAAGAATTTTCAACTATTTCGGTAGTGCTCCAGTGTTCAGATGAAGCTTTGACAGCAACCTCATGTCCTTGAATTTTGGATCTAAGGAGCAGGTGACGAAGCTTGGGATGCTCTTGTTCGTGTTTTTCCCTTTATTTGTTAAAGAATGGGAAAAAATACCCTTGGATGAGGAGCAGGATATATTTAATTCCTGGCATTTTAAACTCGGAGTGGAATTTCCAGTATTTCTTTCTCCCTGGCAGCTCTAGGAGTGAATGAAATTCGTTGTTGTGTCGCTTCCTTGTGCCTTTTCCCTGCCCGTGCACCGCAGACAGCTCTCCACTAGTGGTCTCTCCAGGCATGTGGCATCCGCCTCGTTCCAAACCTTCCCTTCGCAAAACCAGCAGCGCTGGAGGAGGACACACCGCGATGGAATATCCTCGGGGATGTGCTGGCACGCCAGAACATACATCTGTGTTGTGAGAATACAGAGCCAAGTCAGGAAAGTACCCAGCCTGCCTGTTTCTCCTGATGCAGAAGGGGAGGATGTGAAGTTTCTCCACCTCTGGCATTTTGAAGTGGGCTGCTCCCGTTTTATCAAATGTACTAAAATTCATACGGTAAATTTACTCAGACTAAAAGTCTGAGTTAAAAGCTGAGCATTTTGATTTGAGCATTCACAAGTGGGACTAAAGTGCTGTTGAACACGTATTTAAGACTCAGTGAGTGCTAGTTAACATTTCTGAAAGCCCAGGCACAGCAGAGAATGCAGTGATGGGTCTTTTATATTCTTACAATTATTGGAAACATCAGGAAAAACCCAAGGTTGATTTTGTCCCTTTACTGCAGCTGTGCTGATGGCTTTGATGAGGTGATCAATTCCACCTCATGAGTAACTCCGTCCAGCACGTTTCTTCCCTTTACATGAGAAGGTACCAGTGTGACTATTAAAGTTCAGCTCGCAAACACTGCCTTAATTTTTCTCCCTCGATGCTAAATTTCGAATAGTCAGGCTGTCTGCATTTGAATAAACCCCTCTGGTTTGTTTTCCAAGCACGGCTGGGTGTGATTGTGCATCTCCTCCTCTCCACACCCTCCTTCCCCTCGGACGCTCCGGATGCTCTGGCAGAAGTTGGGGCTCCCCACTTGCTCCTCCCATGCGTTGTGGGGCTGGAGGCAGCTCTGACCCCTCCCAGGGACGGAGCTGGGCAGAGGCAGCCGAGTGCTCGCAGCAGAGCCTGATCAGGGACCTCGTCCTGCCAAACCCCATCCCTCCTGCTGCAGCAGCCGGGATCTCGCCGAGTGGCTCCGCTGACCGCCCGTGGGCATCGTCCTGTCCAGCTCTCCCCACTGAAGGACAGAGATGGTGGCCACCTGCCTGCACCTGGCTGGATTTGTCTGCAGCTTTGTAGGGTGGATCGGGGTGGTTGTGGCCACGGCCACCAACGACTGGGTGGTGACGTGCGGCTACACCATCACCACCTGCAGGAAAATGGATGAGCTGGGATCCAAGGGGCTGTGGGCAGACTGCGTCATGGCAACAGGTCTCTATCACTGCAAGCCCCTCGTGGACATCCTCATACTGCCAGGTACGTGTGTCCCATCCTCCCCTCCCCACCCCGAGCGAGGGCTGAAGCCTTGCCCTGAGCAGCTCAGGTGCTGCTGCCGCAGGAGTTGGTGGTGAAGCTCCTTCAGCTTCATCAGCACAGGAGATGATCCATTAAATGCACTGAAGAAGGTGAACGATAGCTCTTGACATGATTCTCATTGATTTACACCTGGTTTTAATCGTACCCAGGTCTCGTGTTTCCTGTGGCTACTAAAATCCAGTTAATGTTTAATCATTGCTCTTAGTAAAAGCTCACTGTTCCTTTCACATCTTGTCTCTGGATTGCACTGCAAAACATACAGAGCACACTGAGCTGTAATAGAGCATTTCAAGGGGATGGTGAACTATTACAAATGTTAAGGTTTGATTCCTTAAAGTGATTTGGAGCATAATGAATCTTTCAGCATCAATTATTAATGCTGCTATGGCTTTTAATCTTTCAGAAGATCATCATTAGTCTTGATGGTCTTGTGCTTGCCATGGGTTCTGAGGCAAGACAGAACTTTTACATAGCAAATGGATGTAACTCTATTTAGCTTGATATTTTTTTAATGATATAGTAACTTTCATCTAGCTTACTGCAAAGCAAAAGTTAAGCAAGGTGTTTTATCAGCATTAATACATCTTTTGAGCTGATTAAACCTGCCAAAGTCTTGTGAGGTCTGCTCCCTGTAAGTTTAGTTAGTGATCTTGCCTGTTTCATTCTGTTCACTCTGTAGCACTTCATTCTGCTGTGTTTTACGATGTCAGAGGTGCCTCTCTCAAAGCTGACAGGGCAAAAATGACCATTCCTTGTCATTTTCTTTCATGCTTCCTTATTTATTGGTTTAAATTGTTGTGAAAATAATTTTACAAGAGGTTAAAAATATTATTCCTGAATTTCTCTCTGTTACAGAGCGCGGTCTGTGTCACACACTGCTTAGCAATGTTGAGTCTCTCATTCTCCTTTTCTCTCTGTGCTTACTTTTATTTTAGTAAGTTTGCCCTCCTTACCGCTACTGTTGTTAAATCTGATCTAGCAGAGAAGACAGAGGAAGGTTTTGCCCCAAAGAAACATTAGTGAATGCAACTTAATAAATAAGTGAATGGGTCTTGCAGCAGCAGAGAGCAAAGCTTCCCTTGAGCAGAGGCAAATCACAAACCAAGATGTTTCTGCCTGTAGCCTGTTTGATAACCACAGCTTGGCATGAGGGGGAAATTTATCCTGGTGTACCCAATAGCTGAAGTATATTTAGAGCCTTTTGTTGTCTGAGTCAAGTCTTTCAAATGAATTGTTTGCCTTCTCATTTACTTGGGATTGATTGCACAGAATCCACACTGGGTACAGCCATCTCCTTTGTTTAGGGTCTCCTTTTATGCCCTGAACTCCTCAGGTAACATTGTTTTTAAGATTCCTCTTGAAAAATCAAGGAAATGTTCAATACACACAGAACCTGCATTTCCAGGAACAGTAAAATCCTCATTCCTGGTGTTCTACCTGTGTGCCAGTGGGATGTGCTCGAGGCCCCTCTGCTGGTGTTGGTTGAGGCATCATGAAATTCCATGTTTGCCTCTGGCAGTTTCATTTTGTTATTAAGAGGGGACAGAGAGCCAGCACACTCTGTGCTGAGACTATCCTGAAAACTGAGGGAGGTCACCAGGCACGGGGGAAAATCTGACATTTGTCCATTCTCTTTTGCATGCACGTAACGACCTGGTTTAATTTATTTATATGTCATTTTTGTACAGTATATATACCTTACATATAACATATATAAAATTTGGGTATGCATAATGTATATAAGTATTTTAAAAATCATATGTTATGATACATAGACCCTCCTAGAGTGGCAGAAATGCCATGGTCCTGCCCAGCACCCCCACATCCCCAAGTCCCTGCTATTTCCTGCTGTCTTGTGCACAGGGACAGGTAGGAGAGGAACGGGAGCTGATGAAGTGCCAGGGGATCCTGTGCTGTCCGTAGGGACCCAGAGGAATAACGTGGCCCTTGGTTAGGCAGCTCAAGCAGCTCTGCAAGGTCTAGTCTTCTCCCTAAGGAAGGGCTGTGCCAGTGGTCAGCTCAAGCCACGGATCTCCTCTGAGACCCCACAGCCAGGCTGAGCTCCTGGGGTGCAGTGCTGGGATGGGGCTGTGGGTGAGGACTGTCCCTCCTCCTCCTCCTCCTCCTCCCAAGCCAGCAATGCTCATTGCCCTGGGACAGCTGCTGGCAGCATCCCATGGACCTGCAGTGTCAGTAGTGGGTCTTCAACTATTCAGCCCTCTGAGCGATGGGAGAGTCTTTGAGACTTCAAATTCCCTGTTATTTAATCTTGAAGACTTTAAATTCTTGTTATTTAATCAAACTTTTGCTATGAAAACATATAGGGAAACTCCTTCCTGTCCATTTCTCCTACTTTCCCTTCCCATATTTTCCCAGCTCCATGATTTCTCAGTGTCTCTCTGGGAAGAGCTTTTGTTTTCTGGGCAGTGCCGTTTGCTTGTTTGTTTGTTGGAAAGCTGTGAGCCCGCACACCCCATGTTCACGCACTCCCCACTGCACCGCAGCCTCACTGCCTTATGCCTGGTGAAGGTTTAATGTTTACACAGGGATGAGCCCATTTCCCATACTCCGTGCAAGTCTTGGGTTCTAATCAAACAGGAGCTTTTGTCCCAGATCTCCTTTTCTTGTGCCAGACAATAAACTCCCCATCCCTTCCCTTGCCCACAGGGTATGTCCAAGCGTGTCGAGCGCTGATGATCGCCGCCTCCGTCCTGGGCCTTCCTGCTATCTTCCTGCTGATTACAGTCCTGCCCTGCATCCGGATGGGCCACGAGCCTGGGGCGGCCAAGTACCGGCGCTCCCAGCTGGGAGGGATCCTCATCATCCTCCTGGGTAAGGCGCCCGCCGCGTGGGGAGGGCTGCAGCTCGTCCCCTGCTCCTGCCTGGTTGAGCGCGTTCTCCTGGGAGGATTCGTGCAGGCTGGGCTGGCCCCGGGGCTCTCCAGCATTGCTGCAGCCTGTGGGTGGACAAAAGGCATGGACAGGAGTGGGAGGACAAGGACAGGAGGCAGGGGGTGAAGCAGGGTTAGAGGGAGGGCTGTGAATCCCGCTTTCTTTGCCTTGTGGAGTCCTTGGGCATGGATTCTCTGGGAAGGCCATTGCACGCTGGCAGTGCCTGCAGGCACTGATTGTGCTGGTTCACTGTGGGAGTGATTTTTGGAAAAGGGTCTAAACTTCCAAGCTACTTACAGGGAATGGATGGCCTCCAGATTTTCCTTGGGCATCCAGGGAAAGTAAGCTTGAGGCATGTGGGAAGGGAAGCCCTTACTGAGCGGGATTGGTCCTGTGGCAACCGTGGGGGAAGGAGCATGGAGGTGGCACGGACGTGGGAAGAGGGCTGGCACTGACATGGGAAGAGGGCTGGCATGTTCCCTGTGCCTCCCAACCCCCCTGGCCAGCATTGCTCTTGGCCTCCAAGCTCCCCTGGGAATTTCTTCCCGTCCTCGGTGCTTGCAGAGGAGATTGTTTTGAGCAGCACAGACTGTGGAGCTCATTGTCCCCCATGCAACACCTGCATGTTCTTGAGGCCTCGTCATCTCAGCAACAGCCTGCAGGGCCTTGTTTTCACCCGTCTGTGGCAGAGGAGGAGGGGAGAGGCAAAGTGGCCTCTTTGTGTGGCTCTGCTGCTCGCTGGCAGCCAGCACTGACATCATGCCCGTCTTCTTTCTTCTTCTTCTTCTTCTTTTTTTTCAAGTGGGCACTGAATATAGCTGCACACTCAGAAGGGCTGTCCTCTGGATGCTCCTTCCACGCAAGTGATCCCTCCTCCGTCACCTTGGGGTTAGTACAAGCCCATGCATCCCAAATCTGAGGGATCGAGTCCCAGGGGCCCTACCGGTGCCTGTGGAGTTTAAGAGCACAGCTGGAAATCCTGACATCAGCTTTATAGGGCCTGCCTAGGATATCCCAGTCACGAACAGTTGTGTTGGAATGTGACCTTCATCCCTGCCCTGGAACCTTGAGTCACGTATTTGGGCTTGGAAAAGCGAAAGAAAAAGTGGAGGGGTTTCTGCCTGTGAATGAAATTCTAGTGCCAGAGGACTCTGCTCTGATGAATTTGCCCTGCCCAGGACAGGGAGGCCCAGCAGAGCTGCACTTTGCCACAAAAACCACAAGTTTTTGGTTCCAGTCAAGGAGAACCATGCTGCAGGTCAGCCCTGCTTGCATGGCTGCAGATGTGGAGGCAGGAGGATTATCCCTAAATATCCCAAAGGGCAAGGGGATGACAGGACCAGCACACATGTGACAAATTGCAGTGACAGTGTTGGGTACTGCTGTACTAGAACAAGTGAAACCCTCTGTGCTGCAGTGTCCCACCAGGGTTTGGGGTCTGGTGTGCCACCACCCCATCCCAGTCATGCTGCAGTGGGACACCAGGGAGGAGAACAGATGTGAGAGGATGATGGAGACTTGTGGTGCTCCACAAGCCAGGCTCCCCTCTGCCTCAGAACAGGGTTTTCCTACTAGGTAGATCCTGTGAGGAAAGGAAATGTGAGAGATCACATCTCTCACATTTGTATCACGGAGGCATTGGCAGACGAATGTTCTTTGGGTCAGATTTGGACCAAATCTTCCTGATTTTAACCCCTGTGAGCTCTGAAACACCTACAGGTGAAGTGATTTACTTGTGTCGCTGATGCCCTGAATGATCTGGGCTGGGATCAGCAGCCTGGTCACAATGTTTTAGTCACAATTACAATAATGCTCTTTTTGTCAGGTCACAAATGAAGAATAAATAAGCTTCTTTTGCTCCTAAGTTGCTTTTTAATAAAAAAAAAGAAAGAGCAAACCAACCCACATTTACATTTACAAAGCCCATTTTTTTCCAGGCTAATCAGCAAGACAGTCCCTTTGGAAGAAGAATGATGTACAGGCTTTAGGACTTTGACATTATTTAAGCTGATTAATGATCTGTTAGTTGCAAAATGAGGTGTCACCATTTCAGAGCATTTAACAAGCATGGATCAGGTCCTGAAAGATAAAATACTGACTTAAAATCCATTATATTCTAGAATAACATGCCCTGGACTGTTTTTATTCACCCTCCAGCCACTGAACTCTCACTCACGGTTTCCACAAACTCACAGGCTCCAGACTTTTCCTCTTAGGGGAGAGCAACATCCAGAGCTCTGGTTAAAAGAAAATGACCCCCAAACACTCCCTAATAGAGCAGAAATAGGGAGTGGGGATGCAAACAGGGGAGCTGGCCCCATGGCAAACTTCACTTGCTGCTCAGGGAAGGGATGGCAGTTTGTCACTGAAATTTGTTATAAGGGAAAACAGGAGTTGAAACACAGCATGGAGCCAAAAAAAAAAATAAATATATATATATATATATAAAAAGTTGAAAACTTGCCAGGAAAACAATGGGCTCAGATATTCCATTGATTTTTCTATCCACTGATAATCACAGGCTGCTGGAGTGCAACCTGTGTGCACGCCCTGCTATCCTGCTGCTGATGTGTTTATGGCTTTGCTTGATCCTATCTGACCGAGAGAATTGATTTATGGCTGAAAACAGCCATCAGCAGAGGTCTGCTCTGAGCTGGTACGAAAACCTTTCACACGTTGGTGTTGACGGAAAAACCCTGGCCCAGCCCATGTTGTTGATACTAATTTGGAGGACCCCTTGCTGGTAACCAAGGGGGCATTTCCCCAATGGAGGAGAGGGACTCTGGAAAATAGAGGAAATATGTGTTAGTGGTAATTGCTACTACAAAATAAGCCATTGTGTACTAAATAAAGGATGTTAATGAGTTTTTCTGAAGACTGCATGAGATTTACTTGTAAAACCATAGATATCAAGATAAAAGGATTGCTTTGAACATAGAAGAAAATATGGTATCTAATTTTTTCAACTAAATGCTTTGAATGAGGAATCCATGTGACTTTGAGTCAGCGATTCGGAATAGTTAAATTTAGATGTGAAAGAAAAGTGTTCTTTCTTCTGCAGAAAGCCTTTAACTTACTGTTAAGGAATTTGGCAGGAACTCACTGTCCCTTGAGTTAGAGTAATCCTGTTTCCTCTCCCCCAGCTCCCCAAGCACCTTCTGTGCTTCTTGTCTCTGTGCACGTCCATCTGACTCAAATATATCTCTAATGCTGAGTATTAAGAGTTTCAGCTCAGCAGACTGAGCTACTGCAAATCCACAGTTAAAAAGGACTTGGAAACACTGTGAGCTGGGATGGATCCCTGTGGATTCACAGAACTCTGATGGAGCAAGGACATTAATGCCATGCAGTGCTGAGGTGATTTTTTAGGTAGAGGCAGTGGCTTTTACAAGATTGCCTACTCCAGATGCAAAAGACAGGCAGGAATTCCATACATGTGTGCTCCAAAACAGGCCTGTTTTTCCAACTAACTTGGTTGCTCTAATAGAAAATATTCCTTCTCTTTGCAGACCTTATTTTATTTTTCTGCTAGACTGTATTGGCTACAGCAGCTCTACTGTCTGAAGATTTCTTGTTCAGAGGGAGGCAAAGGGTCTCTTGACACTAGCACAAGAGAAGGGATAGTAACTTCTATCCACACTCCTTTTCCATGTAGGCAGCCATTTTAGAACTTGAAACTTGCCCTAAAACTCCTTTTCCAATCTCTTTGGGTTTCTTGGCAAATCATCTTTTTTTTTTTTTCCAGCCTTTCCCTGTAGTACAACCAGAACAAAATTTGAGCCCGCAGAGAGAGATTTGCAATTGCTGACTGTCCTTTTGCCATCCCCTCGGAGGATTTACAGCCCAACCTAATCTATGCAGAGCGATGAAACCCAGTCCTGTTCCAGGGCATTCCTCTTGCTCAGCGACGGGGTCACTGGTGACTGACGGCAGCTGGTGGCCTCCGAGGACAGAGAGGTCAAGTGAACCCATGCAAAGTCCTTGGCTTGTGTTTCACAGCTTTCTGGTATTGTCAGCACTAAAATAAGGTGGTTTTACATGTAGTGGAGCCACATGCACAAGAGATGCCATTGTGTGAGCATCCCTGAGAGCTCTTCTCGCCCCAGTGCAAGTGTTTTCTTAGGTCCTGTCTTGTGGGGGAGGGTCTGGAGAGATAAGGCTCTTACAGTCTATAGACAAAAATATATATATTTACTGCTGACAGAGAAAGAAAAGATGATTGTGTTTTTTTCGGACAACAAAGCAGCTTTGTTCCCAGAGCCCATCAGAATGCTTTGTGGATTCCCAACTGATACATTTTTGTTTTAAAGCGTTGGAGGTTCATGAGCTGTTTGCAGGACCACTCCACACGCAGGAGAAATGCTCTTCTCCCCCCTCTGCCTTCTCCAAAATTCCTTCCAAAGCTGCGGGGCCCTTCCTTTGAGGAGGCCCAAAATTATTTCTGGCTTTATAAGCATCCTTCAAATGTTCTTCTCTTTTCCATAAGAAAATATTTTCTCTCACAATAACTGCAGCTTTGGGGATGGGTTTTTGCTGTACCAGCCAGGAGCTATGGTTTGTTCTCTGCTTTAACTAAACAATTTTATTTTTAATCTCACCCCTTTCTTTTTCCCTCTTGCAACCTTAACTTTCTGACACTGCCTCCAGATACCTTTTAACACGGTCGGTGGAAATCTGTAACGCTGCCACGGTCCTGTTATTGTTTTGCTCTGATTCTCTGATAGCCACAAGGATGGAGTCCTGCACAGCTTGTCCCAGAGGCAAGTAAATATTGACAGATTAATTCTTCTCAGATGTACAGGCCATCAAGGAGTATTGTTTTAGGACCTGCTCCTGGGAGGTGATTAACACCATCAACTCCCGTTGCCCTCGGTGCATGTGGGGACTCTGTGGGGACTGTCTCCCTCACATGTCACCTCACAGCACCACTGCAGCTGCCTTCCTGCTTTTTGTGGAAAAAAACTCCTATGGAATTTCAAGTAAAATGTGAAGCCTGCAGTCATTTTTTGACCCGCTGTAGCCTCTAGGTAGGATCCTGTTTTTGCTTCTGCAGACTCTTCAGGTCCCATTTTTATTCAATTCACTAAATGTCTGGAGAGCCTTGCTGGGTTTGTCCCCATCTCTTGATAGAAATTTTCCTTAGGGAAGTGGAATCTGTTTCCCAGAGCTGTGAGGCATTTCCTTTTCCATAAAAATACTCCAGCAATGCCTAACTGCTGCTTACTTTGTCCCTGCTCATTTTCTACTCGTATTTCATAAACCCTACTCTGCCTTAGAGTGCTGGGGTATTTTGGTGATGTGTATGGGACCACTCAGTAGAGCCACTGCAATGATGAGGATTGACACGGGCTGAGGACACAGCACGTGAGTCCATGTGGGAATAGGGATTTAAACCAGTTCACACTGGTCCACAGATTTTACTCTCTCACTGATCCATATGGTTTTCATGGCCTTGCTTCATGCCTAATCTATTCCTATTTCTTCACCTCTCCAGAACATCAGTTTCAGGGATGACTCTCATTTTTCCCTCTTAAAGATATTTCCAGGGAACAAATCTCTTTCCCTTCTAATAAATATATCAGACTGTGTCAGGCAGCAGTTGTTTCTCCTTCTTGTTGGTGCCTGAGAGAGATGGCTGTTCTCTCTCCATCTCTCACTCCTGAGGCTCCCATGATGTTTCCAGCTTGGCGATCTCTCGGACCCAGCCCTGATGCCGCTGCTTCTGGGTCCCACCATGGGACTGGAAGGGAGGAGGGATGGGTTTCCTCTCTGTCCCCAGCTGCGTGCTGTGTGTCCCGTGGTGGGGTTACACGCTGAGGTCCCCTCCAGTTCGGAACCCTGACGCTGTCCTTCCCCTCTGTCCCCAGCCATGTGCGGCGTGGTGGCGACGATCTGGTTCCCGGTGTGCGCCCACCGCGAGACCACCATCATGAGCTTCGGCTACTCGCTGTACACGGGCTGGATCGGCTCTGCCCTCTGCCTCTTCGGCGGCTGTGTCATCGTGTGCTGCTCGGGAGACGCGCAGACCTTCGGCGAGAACCGCTTCTACTACGGCTCGGGATCCAGCTCGCCCACCCACGCCAAGAGCGCTCACGTGTAGACGCCCCGGGGACGCCCCACGGCTGCCGTCGGATGCTTTGGCTGGTGGGTTCGTGCGCCCTGGGTTTGCTTCTGCTGACACGCGCGGCTGTCAGGCTCCCAGGGGGAGATTTAGAAAAGCAGCACAAATGTCTGGTAGTTTGAAGCATTATTCTCCCCGTCTCTTCCTCCCCTTTCTTCTAGAAAGACAGCTCCAGCCAGCCCTACCTCTTGGTCCTCCCCGTTTTGTCCCGACCACCTGCCCCATCGTCCTGCAGCCAGGATGGTTTGGGGTTGTCGTGCGGGTTTAGGGATTTTAGTTTATCTTCTAGCTCCCCTGATTATAGGAGAGTTTAAAGCAATAAAACAGAAATGAGAGACACTTTCCCACTGTTAGGAGGACTCTGACAGCTTCTCCCCGCTCCTCACTGTTTGATTTCCCCTGCTCAAGGTCACGCTCTGGCACGGCTGGGGAGGAAGGATAGGGAGGAAGGCTATCCTCTCCCACTGGGCAAATGTTTCTCTTTCGGAACAAGAGGAGGGGATTTTTCTGCCTTTCTCTGTAAATACTTTTGTATGAGTCTGATCATTTTAGTAACAGTATTTCCCCCACCCCCACAGTCATCAGTATGAAGGAAACCGAACCCAAAGGTCCTAATGACATGGTAGATAACAGTGCCTTTTTAAATAGTTATAAATGACTTTGGGGGCTCTAATCCCTGCCCTCTGGTTTAGTTTCTTTTTGTTTTTCTTTTGTACAGATCAGTTACTAAAAACTGTATTTTTACATTTTTTTAAACTCCTTTCTTTCTTCCTCTAAGTTTGTGTTCCGTCTTGCCTGGTTAAAGCAGCACATTTTAACACGCAGTATAATGTACCTGTTACAATACAATTCTGGTGAGTACTGATGATGCCTTTGTACTTTCAGTGAAATACTGTACAATAAATAACAGAGTACCCGCAACCTCTGACTTCTTTTTTTTTTGCTTTCCTTCCTGTGTGTTTCCACTGCCAGTTTTCCCATGACAGGGGTTTGCCAATGATTTTGAAGATTTTTTTTTTTTTAATAGCAGTTCAGGATGAAAAATTCTGCTCTGCTGTGACATTAAATGAAGAATATTTAGACTATGAGTAATCTTCCTGCATGGGGCTGTCCATTATCTTATCCTTTCAATGTTCCCAGTAGCTGCTTGTACCTGTGGTAGCCACTTGTGGGATTCTTTATATTGGGAAGAATTAGAAAGCCCCTGAAGTGGTGGAGATGACCCCGAGCACTGTGAAGTTGAGACCTCGAGTTGCTGAAAGTGCTCTCAACTGAAGTAGGAGTCTGATGTGGGGTCATCGCTCTGATTAAAGCTGTGTAAGATCAAGATCTAACTCTTACCAGAGGCTGTAGCAATTTAATTACACTGATACAAAATCCCATCTGTTCCCAGAGATATTAACTCAGTTCAAACAATTTGTGTAAGCCAAGAGAAGGAAAAGAGGAATAGCTGCTGTTCAGACGTGGGCAAGGGGAGAGCCCCAGTGGAGAGGCAGGAGGAAGAGGAGAAGGGTCTGAGCAACCAAGTTTTTTGGGGTGATGAATAATGGGAAAACAAGGCTGTCAGTCAAGCCTCGTGCATTCGGGACTGTCCTTGCTCTGCTTCAGCTGGAGAAACCAAACCGAGCGACACAGCCGCGGGCAAGGATGCTGCAGCTCCCACCTCTCCCCTCGCCCACGTGGGAAGCTGGAGCGTTTCAAAGGAGCCAGAGGGAGGCTGGCCGTGCTCCACAAGGACCCTTTGCCTGCCTGGCCCAGGGATGGGCAGCAGCCCGAGCATCTGCCCTTCACACGGATCAGCCTTGAACGCGGCTCTGTTGTGCGCATCGCTGTGCAATGTCCCCAGGGCGGGCGGTGGCAGGACACTTGTGCCCATGACATCACAGGCAGGGCACAGGCAGTTGTTGTACGCGCCGGAGGACGCTGTCAGTGCTGCCATTGATGTGCGGGTGCCCCGGGCGGAGGGGGGCACAGACGTGCCAGCTTGTGCAGGCTGCCCGGGGATTGTGGATTGTGCCCGCGGATTTACCCGCTTAGCCCCGGGACCGACTGCGGCGTGGGAGCCCTCGGAGCAGAAATCCGCCGCAGTGCTGCCCTGCAAGCAGCCCTGGAGCAAACTGGGAGGCAAAAGCACAGGGACACCTGTGTCGGATGCCCGGGGGAGGGTTTTGCTGCTGCGGGAGGTGCATGACCTGATTGGGAACGAGCCCTGCCAGGCAGTGCTTAAGGGTTTCTTTTGCTGCCCACACCCTTGGGATGCACCTTGTCCCTTCCAATCTCACCCATTCCGTGATCCTCATGCACGTGGTGCTGGGGATTCTTGGCAGGGGATGGTGCTGGGGCTCTCCGTGCTCTGCCCACGGTCACAGGTTACCAGCATCTGACCCCAAATCCAACCTTAAAAGGCCCTGGGAGAGCTGCTCGGAGGAAGGAGAAAGTTTTATTTCAGGGAGGAGAATTAAAAACCAAACAAAGCAAAACAAGCGCACAGCAGCTGCAGGGAAAATGTACATCTGCAGCTGTGGGGTGCGAAGAGATGGGGCCAAGAATACGATGGGGTAACAGTGCTGGCACCACAGAGGGGAAGGGTTCAGAGGAAGCACGTAGAACATTAAACTCTTCCAGTTTTTAAAGGATCAAAGCTGAAACACCTGCTTTGTGCCCTCCCAAAACACCCTGCTCCCCTGTGGGGCTCTCATGGTCTGGATTGGCCATGGCACTGTCGGCTCATGAAGGCTTTTAGCGCTCGTTTGCTGACCCAAAGCCTCAAAATAGTATCAGATAAAATTGTCCTGAATTGAAAAACTGCTCCACACCATTCCCAACACCAAGTGTGGAGTGGTGGCTGTGAGCTGTGGTGGTCACCTTGGCATGGAGGTGATGGTCCCTGGTGCCCAGCAGAGCTCTCCCCAGCTCCACCAGGACCAGCTGGAGCTGCTGATCCCATCCCCATGATGGGGAGAACACCTGGCAGGCTTCCCACTCCCCACATAACAGGGACAGCAGGAAGGAGCCCTGGGGGGGCATGCTGGAGGCCCTGAGCACCCCAAGGGGGACAGGCAGCTGTGTCTGCCTCTCCACAGCCCCGCTGCCCTTGCAGGGAGGGGACAGTGCTGTGACACCTCAGTTCCCCCAAGGAAAGGTGAGTGCCAGTGCATGGGAAGACACTGGGGCACCCCAGGCCTTTGCACTGCAATAGGCAACCTGTGCTCATTGGCTTAGGGTTTTTCTTTCTTTTTTTTTTTTTGTTTTTATTGTGTAAATGGATAACCATTTTCTCTCACAACACTGCAAGTAAATAACAAAGTCAGCTCGCTGAAACAGATCTTCTAAAATGGAATTTTTGAAGCACTTAAAGCAAGATTTTGTTAATCTCTAGCTTCAAGTTAGAACTGAAAAAATATCAGACCTTCAGGTACTGATTGGCTTAACAAAATTTACATGGGCTTTTTTTATTATTATTATTTTTTGGTTTAGTCTTTCATTTAAATATTTACATTACTACGGAAACTAATACTAAGACACATTTGTCTCTGGCTTTCTTTACAAATCCCTTAGCTCCTCTTTGATTTTTAAATGTAAAGGCACACAATAAAGCTTTATGCATTTATTAAAATATACAGATTTTGGTAAATTTAGATTTTTTTTTCTTAGTATCTTGATTATATATACGTATTATATGTATAGTTGTCAACAACACAGTCATTTGAAAATAAAAATCACTCCATAACATATCTGGCTATTTTTTTTTCTTTCTCATGACACACTACAAGATCCCATTGTACAATGCACCAATGGGCTTCTGGAAACCACAAAAAAAAAAAAAAATTGGATAGAACAAACTGCTTTTAACAAATACACCAACTTCATACCAGAACTGCAGAGAATTGTTACACCAGAAAGTACCACCTGCAAAAAAAAAAAGCAAGATATACATCAGAAAGACTGAACAAAACGAAGTGGAGGTCATTTACAAGCTGGATTTACAACATCCCTTGTTGTTGGGGTGTGATTTTGCTGCCATGTGGAGGATGCCGGAGTGCTGGGCCTTGGACCGAGGGGTTGTCACCGTGTGAAGTGAATTTGTGGAGGGGCTGAGACCTTACGGAGTCGGCCTGGAAGGTTTGAGGTATTTATGCTCCATCTGTACCCTGCGCTTGGCCCCTCAGGGCACGTGTTCCACGGAGGGCAGGCAGGCACGGAGGGGCTTTGTGCCTCTCACCAGAGGTGGGAGCAGGATGGTACCACTCTGCCGTGTCCTCCTGACGGCTCAGGGCACCCAGGGGAAAGGCTGGGTTTGGGGTTACAGCAAAACAAACACTTGCACCTCTTCTCAGACCCCTGGCCAGCAGCGCCCGGAGGTGATGGACACACCTGGACATTTTGCTTTCTCAACCTTTGCTTGTGCCTGCTGAAGAGCCCGATGCTGCTGCGAGAGACAGGACATGAGCTCCCAGAGGCTGAACGTGCACATCTCCCAGGAACTGCCACCTGGAACAGGGAGCAGGGATCCTGTAAACTAGCCCTTGGCCACAGGCAAACCCAGGCAAGACCCAGCCTGTGGCTTGGCCACCTTCTCCTTAAACACCTCTGTTGTGTGGAATGTGGTGGGCTCAGGAGGAGGGTACAGCTCCCACCCCCGGCACGGTGAGGGCTGACAGCAGCCCATCCACATCAGACAGTGCTGTGGCACCAAATGCTGTTCCCTGGTGGTCCCAGGATGTGGCACAGCCGTCCTGCCCCAGCACTTCCCCGGGAAGCGGAAGGAGGATGGATGAATGGGGATGGGGGCAGCCAAAAGGCTGCTCAGATCCAATGGAGAGGTTCCTACAGACACCAAAGAGCAAGGGGTCAAGCCCTTGTCAAATTATACGGCGTAACTAGAGCGGACGTGGCGACAGACACTGGTACTGGTAACTGCCCCGTAGCAAGAGATTAAGGCTGCAAGAAGAACGGGCTTCGACTCAACAGGGTACTTGGGCATGAGTTTGTGGCTCGGCAGATGCCCAAAAACCGTGCGGAAGCAGGACGGAAACGACTACCTTGGATACGGTATAGTACAAGAGCTGGTAGGAAAATAGCATCAATCTTTCTCCCTGAAAACATAAAGCCAGACCTGCGAGGTGCCATCTCTCTTGGGTACTTCTAAGGCATCGAGGAGGAGAGCAGCCAAGCGTGGGTGAGCGGTGACCGTCACGAGAGGAGCTCAGCACCGCCGAGGAGGTTTCCCGAGCTGGCCCGTGAGCGGCGCACATGGCAACAGCTTTTTGGTGGGACACACTCAGGATTTCTGCTTGTAGGAGCATGGTAGGGGTGGACAGCAGGAGTCGATGCCAGAGCAAAGCTTACAGGTCCTTTAGCCAAATCCTCACTCCCACCCTGAAGCTGCTGCAGAGGCCAAACTTCCCTTGGCTTGCCCGGAGCACTCCAGGTTAAGATCTGCAGAATTGGATGCTCTTCTCCATGGAGAAAAGGACTGTAGTTTGTCACTGTTTGGGACAGGAGCTGCAGGGAAACTTTTGCAGCCCCAGGCAGAGCCTCTCCATCAAGTCCTTGAGTCCCAGGAGCGAAGGGGACGGGCCCAGGTCCCGGCACCCTTTGCACCTGCTTGCCCTAAGAGGGTGCCAGGCAGGTGTTTTGGAGGCCTCTGCCTCACGCAATGAACCAAATGGTTAATGGTTCTTGGTATCCACAAGGATATTTCCATATTGGAAATCCTGTCCCTGCTGATGTTAAATTGTCCCCTGGGATGCCAGCAGCAGCCCATGGTACTGGGGGGTGGTCTGGGCTGCACTGGAGCCCCTGGGATAGATCCATCTGCAGCCTTCAGCAGCCGGGGGGAGGATGGGAGTTGCTGTCTGATACGGGTTTTGGTTACTATTTATTCAAAAAGGCTTTCCTCCACCACGGTGTCTTACACTAAGCATGATGGGCTCCACAACTGGACCTGCTGCTAATCTCTGACCAAACCCCATCACTGCTGACCGAAGGTTCTGTGGGGACACTGGCAGCAGGGAGTCTGATGGCACTTCTGGGGGCCATGGCCACGTTCAGGGGGCTTAACATCCACCTGCTGACCACTCCTGCCCTGCGAGCCACCAGCTCCGTTTGATTTCAGACTGAAATATGGACACTTATGGAATGAGCAGCATTTCAGTGTTTTTCGTACAGCACCCACCAAGCCAAGGTCAAAAACAGAGAATATTGTACAAGGTGCAGACGGCAGTAGGGAGACAAATTTCAGCCGTCAAGACCTCTCCGCTTGCTACCCATGGCCCAGCCCTGCCAAGACGTGGCTGACCCATGGATGCTGCTGTTTTGTGAGGGCAGGGATGGGTGTCTGGAGCACAGAGGGCAGAGTGAGCACTGGAAGGTGCCCAGCACGGTGAGGGAGTGACAACACAGTCATTTTTGCAAAAGACACAAAGTGGTGGAAGCAGTGCCCAGCCTCAGACTGGTGGTGCTGAGTGTGTGCTCCTCGTTGACCATTCATACAAGGAGGGTTGAGCCAAGAGTGGGTCACAGCCCTCGCTATGACCAGAAATGGGATCAGGCTCCCAGCCATAGATTTGGGGTGTTGAGCTGTGCTGGTACTTAAAGGTTGGACTGAGACATGGACTAATTTTGAAACAGAGTATTTGGGTTTGGGATGTGGGAATGGACTTGGACTTGGGGTGGGGGAAGCACTGCTGTGTGCACTGAGCCAGAAGGGGCCATGGAAACACTGTGATGGAACCAACTGTGCATCTCTGAGCTACTCCCAGGGAAGAGCGTGTCCATCTCCATTTCGTACGTACCCACCCATCTGTGCCTCTGGCTCAGCTATTACTTCTAGGTGGTTCAAAGGGAAAAAAAACACATGCCAAGAAAGTGCCAAAACTGTTAGAGTGGCATCCCACCGCTGCAGCCATCGGGTGGACATTCCCCAGGGACAATTTGACTTGTCCCCTCATGCGGCTCCTTCCACCTCTCAACACCCTCCTGGTTTGGCACATCTCCCACTCCACTGCCTCCACTGGTGCAGCTGGTCCTGGGGGATCAGCCAGCATTCGCCAGAGTGAGACACAACTGGTGGAGCTGGGACAGGCCATGGGTGGTTTTGGTTCGGGGTCAACGGCAATCACAGAATATGTCCCGAGGACCGGAGGTGAGCAGGGCAGTGGTGGAGGACCTGGGGAGGATGGGGCAGGATGGGGGAGCCACGGGGACCCTTCCTCATCGCCTGGGCGGCGCAGCGCCCCGCTGCCCGTCCCGCTACTCGGGCGAGTAGTCCAACTCATCGTTGGCGATCAGAGCATCCGATGGCGGTTTGTGTCGGCCTTTGCTTTTCGACCTGCTACTTGTCCGATGGCTTTCCTTGGCCCCCGCCATCTGCTGGTATGAGAAGCCCTTGTCCTCGGAGGGACCCCAGGCCGGGTAGCTCTCGCCCTCGGGGGCGAAGGAGAAGCCGTCGTCCACGGAGAAGGGGTCGACGTCCACGTCGTAGCGCTGGTAGGTGCTCTGGTGCAGGGCCTCCTCCCGGGCGCTGATCTCCAGCGTGCTGTTCCACATCCCATAGCCAAAGTAGATGAGCAGACCTGGGGTGGGCAAGAGGGAGAGGGTTGGACCCCAGCTACCCAGTAGCCCTGCTAGCCCTACCTGATCTCACCTTCCTGCACAAAAGCTTTCCCTGGCAGCAAATGTATCCAAAAATTTAACTTCTGGTGGATCATGGGATTAACCTACCCCAGACACGTGCACAGAGAAAGCCAGATTCCACATGCCATGGACTAGCCATGGGCGACTGACGTGAGGTTAAATCAGGACCACACATCTCTGCCAGAAAAACCAATGGGATGTCCCACCCCCAACAGCCATGGATGGGCTGGTGGACCTCAGCACACCTCATGTAGTGGCTGAATTGACCCATTGCCATTGCTGGCAGCTCAAGAGGTATTAGTTGTATCCACAGGGGAAAGTGCTTAATCACAGCAGATTAAATCGATGCTTTGGAGTCATCTTTTCTCCCAGGTAGAAGGGCTTTCCCTGGATTTGCAGCTTCATGTATTGCCCTCAAGGGCCAAAAAAGCATTGAGTATGTCTTCTCCAGCCCAAAAATGCAGGTGGCAGATGCTGCCCCATGGCTTGGTTTGGAGGAGCTATGAGAGCTGCTCTGTATCTCTTGCATTTGTGGAGTAAGTGGGTTGCAATGTAAAGCACTTTGGATATGCTGGACTTCTGGTTATGTGTCAGAAAGCCTAAATTTGGAAAAAAAAGGGTCCACAACAGAGTCTGTGAGTCCTAAGATGCCCCTACCTCAAAGTTAAGAACTTGGGCTAAAAGGAGACACAGTCTACAGATCTGACTTTCCCAGGGCTTTTGGGATTGGGCAGCTCTGGGCTTTGGAAAAGCAGTGCTGAAATAGTGGTGTGGGCTGCTGAAGAGCTCAAGTGGGTGACATAGCAAGGAATCAGGCTGATTTCTGTACAAAACCTGCCTACAAGGCAATTTCCAGAACCCGCCTACTTTGCATCAAAAAAGCCATCAAAATAGTCACCTTTGCATGGAGTCGTTCTCTTCCATGAAACCGATGTTTTCTGGAGGTGTAATTTTCCATTTAGCTGTGGTTCAGGGGCTGGATAAAATGAGATTTCTAAGAACTTCAGGATGGCAAGGGGCAGATGAGAAGGACTGGGTACGTCCCAGGCATCAGCCTGTGCGCTCTAATTAGCAAAGTTGTTGTTATTAACACCCTTCCAGAGGAGTGTCAGTTAAAAAATTAAAATAAATGAACCTGGGACTCACCCACAAAACACCAGACGGCAAATCGGATCCACGTGACTGTGGAGAGCTTCAGCATGAGATAGATATTCACCAGCATGGCGAAGGCAGGGACGAAGGGCAGACACGGGGCCATGTAGGGCAGCTTTTTGGGGTTTTCTGGCTGCTGCAAGATCACAAACACCAGCACGGCGATGAGCAGGATCATCAGCACGACCAGGAGGACAGCCCACCAGCTCTGCTCGGAGATGTAGTCCGACCCAAAAATGATGAAGGAGCAGAAGATGAACATCAGGACGAAGAGCAGGAGCACGCAGGTGGTGACCGTGTGGCCGGTGGCCACCGTCGGACGGTCCATTTTACCCGGCAGCCCGAGGTGGATCCGCATCGTGTAGTATCGAGGGCCGATCAGCTTCTTCAGCTTGATGAGATAGATGTTCTCAGACTCATCTGCCTCTATCCCCGAGGTCATGTCGACGGTGCCATAATTGGGGTGATTCACGTTGTAGGCGGATTTATCGGATTTCCCAATTAGCATCTCGTTATCTCCTAGCGACGGCAGATTTTTTGCCCCGCACGTGTTGGTCGCTGGGCCGGAGAACTCCTCTCCTTCGCTCTCGGGGGAGCAAGCTTCCTTCTCGCAGTCGGCCAGGATGCCCTCCTTCTTCTTGGTGTGCTCCTCGGAGAGGAATTTGACGAAGCCGTCGATGTCGCTCTCGGGCTGGTAGCGCAGGAGCAGGACGCAGACGGACACCAGCGTGTAGGCGAGCAGGGTGCCAATGGACATCATTTCGATCAGGTCCCGCAGGCTGACCAGCAAGGACAGCAGAGCTGCGAGGAACCCGGACACGATACAAGCCACGACAGGGGTTTCAGTGTAAGAACTGACGTGGGACAAAAATCTGGAGAGCAAAGCAGTCACAGAAAGTTAAAATCACAGATCTCAGAGGTTCCCTGTTGCAATAACCCTTCCCTGGTTGCAGGGACAGATTCAGGGTCTTGTTGCCTTTTGGAATTTCAATTCCAGCTGGGGACTGGCGACACTGCTGAGGTTGAATCTGGAGTTAGATCTAGGTCTGACCAGCTCTGCAATGAGCACTCAGATACTTGCACAGAAGTACCCAGATTTTATCCATATAAATTGCTCTCCTTTGCAAGTAACTCTTGAATTAAACACTCATCCTCACGTAATCAGAACCTCTAAGTACCAGCACCAAATGAGAAACTGTAGGGTAGACTGGTCCTGGAATTTTCCCCCCAGGATATCGCTTTGGCTTGTACCTCATCCTGCACCCACCGAGTCTGTGCATGCCCATTGCTCCCTGCAGTGACAACACTGCTGGGGTGTCGGGGCCCCCCAGCCCCCCAGCACAATTTCCCCTCAGATCCCAAGAGGCCAAAAATGAATGCCAGCATGGGCATGACTGACCTGAAGAGCAGCCCATCACCAGCCATGGCGTAAATGACTCTGGGCATTGGGAAGAGGGAGCCCAGCAAGCTGACTGTCAGGCCGGCCACAGACCCGATGGCAACGATGAACTTGGCTGCGTAGAAGCCGTGGACCACAAACATTTCCATCAGGGGGGACTCGGTGTCGATGGCATCATAGGGCACCATCAGTGTGAGGATCATGCTCACCTGGGGAAGGCGAGAGGAGCAGGACAGGGGTATCAGCAGCAGCACTGGGGGCTGCTGGGGATTTTCAGGGTGCGGGGGCTGCTTCTCGAGAGTGGAAACCCAAAAAATTTCAGGTCTGATTTGGCTTGTATCCCTAAGTCCCCCTGTGGAGGGGATGGAAAATGCTGGAGTTAGGACTGTTTGCACTTTGCTGTAGGGTGGTTAATCCAGAAAACTGTGGGGTCTTAGTCTCTGCTATCCAAAGGCAAGAAGGGGATGCTTGAACCTTGCTTCAATGGTGATGCAGGAGTCAAGTGGGACTGGTGGGACTGGTGAGGCTGGTGGGACTGGCAGGGTTAGTAACACTCACTTTGGCTGCATTCCTGTGTGGGAATAATGCTGCGGCAGACCCCAAATCCAGATCGCATTGCTTGGAGCAACAATCCAGCCCTATCTGAGTCAAAGAATTTGTTTTCATGAGAAGCCCACTCCCCTGCAGGAGAGGCAGTGGGTGAGTGTCTTTGAAATAGTCAGAAGAGTGTTTTTTCTCCTTCATAACTAATTTTTGCTCTTTGGCAGGGAAAATCTCTGAGTACAGACATGCTTTTATTGGGGTGCAGAGCAGTGGAATCTCACACAGCCATCCCTGCCTATCCTTCCTCTCACTTGGATCCTCTCCCATATCTCCAGCAGAGGCAGTGCTGCTTTTCCCAGAAACACAGAGAAAGGATGCTGCAACGCTGCTGCTCCTTCTTCTTTGCCGCTCTCCTGGGTGCAAAAATAGCTGTGGATGGGGATGAGAAAAAAGCTGTCTGCCACCACATCCCTGCAGCTGGCAGAGGGGTCTCGTCAGGTGACAGGAGCCTGGGCACAAACAGAGAGGAGCCTTGGCAGGCACTGTGCAGGTGCCCAGAAGGGGCTCACATGACACATAAATGTATATCTATATGCATACATACATATTTATGTACATTCACACCTATGTAGGGACTACTTACAGACACATAAGCTGTCAAGCACGTGACGAGCGAGGCTGTGATGGCGTAGGGGATGGAGGTGTTGGGATTCTTCGCTTCTTCTCCCGTGGTAGCAATGATGTCGAAGCCGATGAAGGCATAGAAACAGGTTGCAGCCCCTTTGAGAACCTGTGGGGAGGATCAAACATCTGGGTGCCAGGAGGGAGGCCGGCACCCAGCCAGGGAGAGGGAGCTGAGCAAAAATGGAGCAGCCGAACTCTGCCCTGTCTGAGCTAAAGGGTGAGTGGGGGCAGGTCAGGGGGTGCACACATAGAGGTGGGGACTGACCCTGGGAGCACCCCTAACCCACTGATCTGGTCTGGGGAAAAGATTTCAACCTGTGCCCTGAGCCACTGGAGGCACCTGCAGCTCACGCCACAAACCTGCACCCGTGCAGTGTCTGAATCTGCTGGGAGATCCTGCTAGTGACAGAGGAGACAATCAACCAGTTTCAGGTTTGCTTTCACAATCCTCCACCCCAAATCCATTTTTATTAGTAAGGATCAGGAACATGTTTACACGTTCTGCCTTAGCAAGATGTCTCATGTGGCAGCAAGATCCGCTCGCAGAGGAAGCAGGAGAGAGCAGCAGCCGTCAGATGTGAGCCGCTTCCCAAACAACCTCTGTTTTGCTTGGAAGCTGCAGACAGGTTAGGAGCACACATTGGAGCACTTGGATGAGGAATTATTTGTACTGTTTGGTTATTTTTTTTAATGTGATTTTTTAAAATATACAATATTAGCGAGGACATTTATAGGAGAGGAACGCTGGAGCAGGGCAAAGACTGCCTGGCTGTGAGTGAGCTGATCTGGAGCTGTGAAACCCTTGCATACATCTTGGTAGCTTGCTGGGTGCCACCTGTCCATCACACCTCTGCCATCTCAGCTGTCTAGCGATAGTGCACACAGTAAAACTCACCTCTTTCAGGGACTGTCTGTAATTATCCTTTTTAAGTATCCCCTATGCTCCTGGGGATCTAACACATGCTTGGTGGTGGATTTACTTTTACAAGCAACTTGTGAGACAATGAACCAGCTAAAAAGGATGAGACCACCCTACTGGGTTTGATGTGTTTTGGGTACGCATCTATCTTTTAAAACCTTTTTTTTTTTTTTTTGCCAGGAAATACTTGGTGTGTTGAATTGGAGCAAAACAGGTATTTTCAATTTTCTCTTTTTCACTCCCATTGTATGGCATAAAAATCCAAGCACAACCCAAAGGTAAATATGACCTCTGCTCTCCAGTGAGCCTCAGTGCTCTTCTCCTCACTGCTGTTCCCTGGCAGAGAGGTGTTGATTTACTGAAGGAAGGTGCCGGGACTGTATAGCAGTTTGGGACCCTTTCAATAATCAAGATTCTTGGTTTACTTCACTTTCTTGCTTATTTTTCTGCACAAAACCCCAATGGAGTTGAGCAGTGTAAATCTGAGAAATTATCTTGGGTTTTGGCCAGCTGAGATATTTTCAGTCTCTATTCATCCTTGGATAAAAACCAGTGCAAGCAAGCTAAAAAAGCCAAATATGTCCAAATTCTCGGTAAGCTTTGAGGGAACATCCATAAAATAAGTACTGGCAGGTGGCATTATGAAGTCCTCAAAACAAATGCTTGAGAACATTGTTGTTGAAAACCAGCCAACAAAAGTATCTCCCCGCTCTGCAGAGGCTGAGCCAGCTCTCCAGAGCGCCCTGTCTCCGATAGCCACAGCATTTTGCTCCAGTGCCTGGCAATTAGTGGCAATTCCTTGGAGATACTTTCATGTGGAGTTTGGCTCTGCAGAAGGACGTTTTGAGAAAGTTCTGGGTTTATGCTAAGAGGAGTTAGGAGATAAGGGCAAAGCATTGCAGTACTCTTCGGGTTTGGCGGAGAGAGCAGGTCTGGGTCCAAGCCTGCACTCCTGGTATTTGGGGGTCCCTGGCCAAAGCACAGGTGGATTTAGCAGGGCTGGGTTCTGGAGGGTGCAGCAGAAGTGGGGTGTGCACACCATGAGCAAAGCTGAGTGTGTGGCAGCACTTAGGTGCTGTGTGTCCCTGCGTGCTCCCAGGACTTACCCCTGGCCATCCGAACGGCAGGAACTGCCCTTCAGCCCAGTTGTCACTTTTGATGTAGAACAGACCAGCAATCATGATGAAGATCCAAACTGCCAAGTTAATGACATTGAGCACGTTGTTCAGTCCCACCGAGTTCTTCACCCCCATGGCCACAATGATGGTGACAATGACAGCAATGACCAGAGCAAGAAGGTCAGGGTACGACTCCTCTCCTTTCCCTAGGTGAGAGAAAGAAGATGTGTTACTCTCCATCCACAGAATATCCAGGAACTCTGTGGGGAAATTTTAAACCCTTTTCAGACCTTGAAGGTTTGCAGAACTCCTTGGTCTCACTGCAAAGGTTCTCTCCAGAGGTCCGTGCCTCCATTAGCTAAAGCTGTTTAATTAAGGTGATAAATCTTGATGTCTCAAGACACCATTTGGACTTTTGGGAGAGCAGCAAACCAATGATCACGTCCCAATTTGCATAACATGTATTTGCCAAGTACTCATTAAAAATCAATCAGCCACGAAGTTTTCATGACAGAGGTACAGGACAACTGGATGATTTACTTACTGGCAGGATTCATGGACTGCTGCTGGAACTGCTGGTCATACAGGACCACCGCAGCCCCCAGCCCATGGCAGTACTGCAGACACCAGCTTGTGCTCTCTGACAACATTCTGTGTGTGCCCCAAGGGGACCAAGCAGAGTGTTTGCACGGGGTGAAGTGTTTCTGTGCTGCCCTTACCCTCTGACATTCGACTATTTCTGTGCATTTATTCTAAATGCCAGCTCATCCCACAGGGGCTCAAAGTATCGTGTATCCCATCCCCTCAAACCCTGCCCGTGCGCCAGGCTGCCGAGGCAAAGTACCAGAGCCAGACAGATGGTAAATAATGAATGAAGCCTAATATCCGTGTCTGACTTCTGACGAGCTCCCAATTACTTTTGAGGCCCTAATTAATGGAGGTATGTCTGCACAGCAGGACACACCCAGGCCGTTCAGCGTGCCGACGCTGTTGATCATCCAGCGGCTGATGGTGTGGTTGGCCAGCGAGTCGAACATGCTGCTGAGGGCGCTGGCGCCCGCCGCCGTCCCGATCAGGTACTCCAGGATGAGGTTCCAGCCGATGAAGAAGGCCACGAATTCCCCCACGGTCACGTAGCTGTAGGTGTAGGCAGAGCCCGTGGTCTTGGGCACCCGCACGCCAAACTCAGCGTAGCAAACGCCTGCGCGGAAAAATAGGAAGCGGCATAAGGAAAACGCGGTTGGGAAATGGAAAAAGTAAAACTGCCTGCCTGGAGGTGCTGGGAGGTGTCAGGGCTGAGGTCAACATCAGGAACACAGAGACATAGCTTGGTGACCCTCCCTCCCCAGTTTCTTGGCTTAAAAACCAGAAAAATTTCCACTAAAACGAAGTTGTGATGGCTTTTTCTTCTCGAGATGATACAGTTCAAACCAGCCAGGTGTTTACATGGCATCCTGGACCAGTCCTGCACAGCCTCATCCCAGAGGAAGATGCCACAGGAGGGCTCACACAAGGCTACACCTCTCCCTGCCCCAAGCTTCTGATCTCCAAACACTCATCCTGCATTATTGCCCTGTAGATCCACGCACAAGCACTGTCCTGATCATCCCTGCTCTTGTTCCTACCCAGGCAAGAGGAGTTTGACGACATCTTACATAGAGAACATAAATTATTTTAACACTTAAAGAATATTATATTTAAGTCTTCTAAAGAATAATTGCAAAACTAGCTGTGCAGAAGAAGAAAAGGAAAGCAAAATGAAATATTTACCTGGAACTATTTGGGAGGAGAATTCAGCAGACTTTAGTACGTTCTGAACTCCTTGTGCGCTTACTATGTCAGGATAATTTTTAACAAAAACCTGACCCTGACACATTGATGTATTAAAACAACCACTGGCTTTTATTTAAAAGGAATGGATGTACTTAGTCTCAAATTCCCCAAATATTATTCAGGACAAGTGCTGGAAGGGTCCTGCATGTTTAACACTGATTAAGCCCCAGCCCCAAAGACCCCAGTAAACTTCATTTGGGTGAATTGGTTAAGGCTGTTACTACCATTGAGTAAGCATGTAGTAATTATTGAGATCTCTATCAACTGATATTCTCCATTTAGAAGATAATAATTGCTTCAAATTTGCAATCAGTTTAGTATAGAGAGGGGAATGAATAATTTATAGAAACATTATGAGGCGGCTGCTCTTACTTTAAGTGCAGTTTTTACGCAGTACAAACACAGAATTGTTGAACCTCTTAAGCTGAATTTGGTGGTGCTTCTTTTCTTGGTACTGGAGGATTTTTATATTCCATTCACTGCTTAACTTGAATGAGGGTTGCTTTGCAATGGGACTCTTCAAAACTTGATTTCTGTAAAGCAGCCCAACAGGAGCCACAAGACGTTTCCATCATCCATCCAGCTCTACCGACAGTCATTATTCAAAGCTGATGAAAAATGCATGCAGTCGGCAAAGGTACGGTGTTAACAGATAACTACAGGCCTGAATGATTTATGAAACTGGTGCTCTGATGGGGACAAGTATCTAGTTTCTCTCTTTGATGACCTTAAAAATATATACTCTTTCTTGTAGGCAGCTCTCGTTTTAGCCAACAACAAGATAATGATTGAAGAGGATGGTTATTGATACACGATAATGCCAAAGCAAAGAGATTAGTATGTATAAAATGGTTGAGTTTTTGATTATTCTACTAAGATCCCAAAACAGAAGAGCAGTTTTTCACCATGCATTAGGTACAGCAATAGGTTGTGAATATCAGCATTAGGTATCAGCATGTATTACACACACACACACACATACATATACATAATATATACTAATCTCTGCTGCATCTGCCCTGTATTATTATTACTATTGTTGTTATTATTATTTTTTTTTTACGATCTAACTGCACAATAAAACTCTGTTACACAGTTACTCCTTGGCAGCCCAAGTTATTCAGCACCTTGTTCCCCTGCATCCAGAGGGACACAGCTCTCCCAGTGCTCCTGCACAGCCAGCCCAGCTCTGGGACTGCAGAGAGAGGCTGGGCACATCCTTCCTGTCACAACTGTTTGAATTTGGAGATAGATTTCTTTTCTACCCCCCAATCAAGAGTGTTTGCAATTTCTGCAGAAAACAAGCCAACACAGTGGTTTTTTGAAAGAGCAAGCATTCTACAGAGGGTCATTTATTTTCCTTGAATGCCTGCTACACTTGTACAATTGGTGTGACAGTCATTACACTGGTGTAATTATACAGTTATTGACATTAATCAGCAGGACATAAACACAGCTGAGTGGTTTGGTCCATGGCACTGGCCCTTCCAAGATCCCATCCACAGAACAGCCACTGGGAAGCACAACCGGTGGCACAAGGAACTGGTGCCTCTGGTGTGCTGGCATGGGGGTGGCCGTGATGTGGATGCTGACCCTCCAGCTGATACTTGGCACAAGGCTGCCTGGGAACCATGAGACATCCCACAGGGCCCTGCCACAATGAGAGATGTTTCAGGTGAAAAAAGCCTTCTGAGAGGGGCCTTTCAGCCACTCTGGAGGTAACTCCAAATAATTCATGCTACCACACAAGAAATTCAGAGGGAACACCCTTCGTTAACCAAAAGCAGCCAACTTATTGAGGAAGGCATGTTATTTTCATCAAGCCACTGAGCCTGTCCGTTGCATTTCATGATCACCATGTGCTGATCTATAAAAGGCAGCTCCGTAAAGAAAGCTCCCCCAGAGCAAGGACTCCCATCTCTCGAGCTCCACCCAGGCAGCTGCAGGTGCAGCCCCTCATCCTGCAGCCATCAGCACCTGAGGCACGTGCTCAGCTCCCCCCTGCTCCATCGTGCATCCCGGCTGCTGCTGAGCCTGTTCCTGTACCAGTATCAGGTAAGAGTGTGGCACTGTGCTCTGAGCAAGGTTGTATTGCTTTAGGAGAGGAGAACACCAGAGGAACAAGAAATGGCTGGTGGAAAAGGCTGGGGGAGAGGGTGATGGGGTTGGGAGAGATGCAAATTGCTGATTTTTGCTAAGGAGGAGTTTTAGATAAACAGGGGTGAAAGTGGGGAATCCGGGAGGCTGCAGCTGATGGAAGGAGCCTGCGGTGCACTGGGGGCTTTGTGGAGGGAAGCTGGGCAAGCATTTCTACTTGGGAGCTGAATGAAAGGCCTTCTAGTGAGACAATAAAAGAGATTGGTTTAATTTATCAGTTTAATCAACTATAGTGTGTCTGTAAGCACATAAGAGGGGGTACATGTTGCTTAAAACTATGGAAGGCATAAGTGGAATTTGTTGAGTAGATGAAATTGGAAAAGTCCCTATCTGAAACCAGGCTTAATAGTACAAAGAGGCTTTCCAATGGCAGGGCTTCCCTATGGCTGTCTCCCAGGGAAGCCAGATGACTTTCTGGATGATTTTGGTTTGTTTGGTTTTTGGTTTTCTTTAATCCAAAACCCTTCTGGGCTCACTTATGCAAGCAGTGGGGTTTGACTTAGTGATTTGTGATGGACAAAGGGAAAGTTCCTTAAAATCTGTCTATGCACACTTGCCCAAACTCAGTGCCTGGCACACCAGGAGCAATGGGGGAGATGAAATTGCATCCTCAATGAGTCTAACAGCCCGTCCAGCTCCTGAATTCTTACTTGGTTTTACTTGCCAAAAAAGTGTTGCTGTTATAAACAACAGCAGCGTTAACGATGAAGTGAGGAAGCAGCCAAGGAGACTATCAAAACACTGCATCCCTCACAAAACACTTTCCCAGGGCTACAAAAGCAAGGGGAGATGAAAGCGGAGCGGGAAGCAGTGCAGGCTCCTGTGGGCGAAGGCGGGAGGAGCCCCTGCTGCGGGGCAAGGCTTGTGTCTGGGGTGAAAAAGCCCCTTTTGGAGGACAGTGTGTTTTTGTTAGCAGAGACCCACCCAAACTCCATTTGCTCATGGTTTGCATCACGGCCAACAAAACCTTTGCAGAGGAGAGAAAGTAGGCAGTGGGAAAGGAGAGACACTGATGCTATCTACTGCCTTGGTTAAAAAATGGGCATTTTGGTTCATTTGTTGTGTTGGGAACTCAAATAAGCACTGGATCTCATTGCAAGCACTCAGCTCTTGTTGTGGGCTTTGGGGAGAGCGTGAGGCTCACCCCTGGGCTGTGCCAGAACCGTGCCTCTGGGCTGCAGGGACGTCAGGGGTTCAAACTCCCACTCACTTTGGTGGGATCTCCATGGAACAGCACTGCAAACTCCAGGGAAAGAGCATGATGTGCTTCCACATCTCGTTACAAAAATCCAGAGTTTTGAAAATCTGAGCTGCGTCACTTTGCTGTGTTGGCTCTTCCTGTCTTCTATCAAAGCCCTTTGCTCAGGTTTCCTTATCCAACCCACAGACAAAAGCTGGATACCAGACTGACACAGCATGCAAAGTCCTCTGAGCAGAGAGAGCAGGAACATCACATCATCGTGTTAGCACTGATCTGGAAAGGACAAATGCCAGCAGTACTGGCTTCATGTAGAAACTGCAGCTCGAGCCATATGCTCAGCTGGGTTTCTACAGAGGAGATAGAATTCACCGTGTTTTCACTAAAATGTGTAATTTCTCTCTCCCTGCACATTTGTTTGTTGGGGTTTTTTTTTTGGTTTTTTGTTTGGAAACTCAAAGACTGACCCTGCGTGAATAGGAGCCAATGAAATCAACTCCAGAACTAATTGAGGAATTTTTTAACTGTTAGCCATGTCAACAAAAGAAGCTGGCCCTGCTGCTGCCCAAGCCACCGATATCCTTCCTGTTGGAACTGAGTTTCCCACAAGCTCTCGCTCCAGTGCTGTGGCTTGGCCACGCTCTCGGCCTGGGACATGCACTGCAAAACTCTCAAATGTCTCAAAAATATCGCCCACAGGCTCCATCCTTGTGGAAGCCATTTGGGATAATCGTGCTTGGGCTGCTGGCTCCCAGGTTTGGTCTGATATTTGGGCAATGAGGGACTGTGCACCCCCATGAGCTGGGTGAGACCAGTGGGAAATGGCTTTTAGCTGGTGGGGAAGGTGATACCTCCTTGTAGCTGGTGGTGCTGAGCAAGCATCCACCCGTGAACGGAGAGGAAGCAGGACACGGTAAAATACTCATAAATCCCACGTAAAACTCACCTGACAAGATGGAAGCCACAGCAGCGATGATGAAGGACACGATGACCCCGGGCCCCGCCATCTCCTTGGCCACCAGGCCGGACACCACGTACATGCCGGTGCCCACGCAGCTCCCCACGCCCAGGGAGATGAGGTCGAGGGTGGTGAGGACCTTGGCCAGGCGGGCGCCCTGGGTGGCTGCACCCGCGGTGCCCTCCAGCATGGACTCCACGGGCTTGGTGCGCAGGACGCGGGTGCGCAGGGCGTGGCCCGCGGCCCCCCAGGGCACCCGCCGCGGGTCCAGCCGCGAGAAGAAGCCGCTCATGGTGCCGGGCTGGGCGAAGGCAGCTCACGGACGGTGTCGGCAGCACCCGCTCAGGGCTGCGGCTGCGTCTCCATCCTGGGCTGGCAGCCCTGCAAGAGAGAGAAACAAAGTTTTTGACTGAAACAGCAAAGAAAGAAGGAAGAGCCAAAAGGGCTCCCTAAGTTGGTTTTTGCTGGGCTCCAGTGCTGGCGGAGGTTTGCTTTAACCAATGCTGCTGCTGCTGTGGAGAAATCTCCTTTCTCCTCCCCTCAGCTGTTTTGTACAACAGCGATGCATTGCCCTCCTTCGTGTTCACATGGGTTTAGCCTCAGTCATCATTACAGCACTACAAACCTGATTTCCTCCGAAGTCTCATTACATGGCTTAATTGCTACCAAAAGTGATGATGCCTACATGTAACTGTAAGGTGCTGGTGGGCCCCGGTGGAGACAGAGCCTGACTCCAAGCCTGGCAGCACTGCAGTTCCAGCAGCAGGGATGCTCCTGGTGGCACCGTGTGTCAGCCCACCCTCACTATGGCAGACTGGGCAGGGACATTCTGTGGGACACCTCCCTTGGAGACAGACTGAGAGAGTGGGGGCTGTTCAGACTGGAGACAAGAAGTCTCAGAGACTCAGAGTCCTTTCCAGTACCTAAAGGGAGCGTCAAGAGAGCTGGAGAATGTGGACAAGGGCATGGAGTGACAGGACAAGAGAGAATGGCTTCGAAATGAAAGCGGGAATATTTGGATTAGATAAGAGGAAGAAATTCCTCTCTGTGAGGTTGGTGAGGCCCTGGCACAGGGTGCCCTGGGAAGCTGTGCATGCCCCATCCCTGGAAGTGTCCAAGGCCAGGCTGGACAAGGCTTGGAGCAACCTGGGATAGTGGATGCACATGGCAGCAGGGCTGGAATGAGGATCTTGAGTGGTCCTTCCAACTCCAACCATTCTGTGGTTCTGTGACCACTGTGCTCTACCTGTACTGCAAAAAAAAGAGGGTCTGGGACTGTAGCTTTGCTCCTTTATCCAGCGCATTGAGACCACTGCCTGCCTGTGCCAGGCTGGAGCTGACTCTGGGGCTGGATCACCACAAACTGGTCCTTATAAGGACAGGTGATTTCTAAATTGTTTGTTTGTTTGTTTGTTTGTTTGTTTGTTTGTTTGTTTGTTTGTTTGTTTGTTTTTGGTGCTATAGAAGTTCACTCTTACAGCTCTCTGGCTATCCTGGTCGTTTGGAGTTTTTGAGTGCCACCATTATCCTGGTGAACCCTGGGGGGGAAAGTTTTAAAAGATGATGCTAATTCAGGTTCCTGTGAATCATAAGGTTAAAAAGACTCCCTGGTGTGGTTTCTTCGGTCAATTGATCACTTCATTCTTGTAGTTATTTAAATACTGTGTGAGGAGTACTTTTTTAATTTGAAAGATGTGTTTTTGCTGGTGTAACTGCAATTTATTTTGGGGTCTGGCTTTTGTGTAGTTAAGGCAAACTGGGATAGAAGCTTGGCAGGAGCAGTGTGGGCTCCACTGGCCACTGGAGAGAGAGTGACCAACAGCATGGCCAGCTGCAGCCATTTTTAATACTTTTTAATTATCTTGCCTGAGCTCATCTGCTCTAGGATCGTCTCAAAAATAATGGCATTATCTTGGTTTTCTCTTTCCCTGTGCTTTTTTCCTCTCCAGTCATATTTTCAAGAACAATTCAGCAACTGCCATTCCTCCCTCCATCCCTTTCTGCTGTTCTTCAGCAAACTCTGTAGTTCTCATAGTACCAGCAGCAGTGACTTTCAAGTGACTCGTGGTGACTTCTTAACTTTGAGCAAAACATCAAGAATTGACAATCTGCAAGCTAATACAAGGGAGCAGGAGAAATAGTTTATTAGATATGAATTTTCACCTGGCAGCTTCTTTCCTGTCAATACAAAAATATTCTTTTATTTTAATTGCCTTGAAAACAAAAAAATTATTTTTTTCCATCTTTACATCCAAACCAAATTACATTGTGTCCACCAGGCAGCCTAGTGTTGCTGAAGTTTATTAAATGAAACACAGCATTCATTTCATGTTTTGGTTGATCGCTGTTCAAATTGTGCTGATTTTTTACCTCAAGCAACCACGGGCTGAAAGGCTGCATGTTCTAGCTAGGAATAATAAAAAGGAGAAATTGTTACTGCTCCTGAGCAGATGTGGATCTCTGGGTTGAGAATAAAACCTGGGTTTGGCTCTTGGGTTGCTCAAGGAGTCAGCTGGTTGTGGGATGGGCTGGATCACAGGTGAGGATTTACTTTCTGGTTTAAAGGAAGGTTTGTGTTGGAAGGGGACCTCTGAGCCAGAGCTCAGTGGGTCTGCACCAGCCAGGATGTAACAGAGCTGTCCTCATAGAACCATGGAATTGTTTAGCTTGGAAAAGATCTCTGGGATCATCAAGTCCAACCATTAACCCAGCACTGCCAAGTCCACCACTAACCCACATTCCCAAGTGCCAGATCTCTGTATCTGTTGAATCCCCCCAGGAGTGGTGACTCCACCAATTCCTTGGGCAGCCTATTCCTTTTCATGAAGAATTTTTTTCTAATATTCAATCTAAACCTTCCCTGGCACAACCTGAGGCCATTTCCTCTTGTCCTTGTTACTTGGGAGAAGAGACTGACTCCCACCTGGTTCCAACATCCTTTCAGTTGTAGAGATCAATTAGGTCCCCTCCGAGCCTCCTTTTCTCCTCAGGGCAATGTGCCCATGTCCTGGCACCTCCACGGTCACTCTGCCTTGCCAGGAATGTGTTTAAGCCATGTGGAAAACAACAGCTCTAAGAAAAACCACCCAAAATTTATCCTCCTCTTATCCAAAGTATGGCACCTCTGGAGGATGGGCTGGAAAAGAGGTCTTGCTGTGCTTCCCACTTCCCATCCTTTATTTAATTATTTTCCTTGAACTTTGTGGATTCTCTTAGTTGAGATTGAAATATTTGGGTTGCTATGCTTAGGGTTTACACTAAATTGACTGAAACTACTCAAAAAGCTGGGCCTTCAGAAGAGGTAGGATGGTGTAGGATGGAGGTGCCACAGCTTCAGGCTGGTCCTTGGTGCCATCACCAGGTCATGCTCTGGCAAGGGAAGACCTGCCCTGTGTTTTAAGGGGGGTTGGGACCTCAGTTTTTCATCATCGTATCTGTGGGTGCCTGATGAAGGCTTTGGGAAGGGTGGCATATGCTCCTTACTGGAGGAATTCACATCCGTGCTGGAAAAATCAGTGTATTCCTCAAACTGAAGAGAGATGAATGATTTGGACAGCTCCGTTCACTCTCAAGCCACATCATGGTACAGAAATTACTTTCTCACCAGCATTGCAAAGAACCCCAAGAGAAGACATGGCAGTCTTGTCCTGGAATAATCTTAACTGCTAAAATAATGAAAAAACCCTTAAATATTTTAAACGGTTTAAAATTAAAGCAGGAACTGGCTGGTGGATTAGTGATGCACCCAGATTTAGGCTGCTGAGCTGTTCCAGCTGCCTGGGGCTGGGCTGTGACCAGGTCCTCCTGCATGGCAGCCCAACAAAGCCCTGCAATTCATGGGGTTTAGGCTCCTCCTAAGTCATCAAGGAAAAAAGAAACCCTTTCTAAACCTCCGAAACGAAATAACTCTATAATTGCTGCTATATTCAATTAAAGCAGTCATTCAAAACTATTCCAGATGTTTAAGCGAGATCAGCATATTGCTGGTCTGTAGCTCGGAAAACATCCTCTCACTCCACTTGAAACCATGAAAAAATATGTCATGGATGGCAACCATCTCCATGGGGCAGAGGCAGCTCACTTCTGCTCTGCTCTGCTAGCCCTGGCTGTTGAGAAGCAGGCAGTGGGAAGCAAAGGGAATTTTTACTTGTTTTGGTTTGGTTTTTTTGATCTCCTCTCCTCACCATAAACCCAGGAAGATGAAGGGAGCTGTGTGGCTCAGAGGGGACAAGCTGCAGCCAGGTTTTGGAGCTGCTCAGCTCCCCACCCTCAGGCTGTTGAGGTTGGTTTTCCTCGCTGGCTGGCACTTGCTGCTGCCACCATGTGCTTGTCAGCACCACTGTTTGTACCAAAACACTCCTCTTCATCAGGGTAAATGACTAAAACTGCAATCAATCCAGTAGGGGAGGTATAGGTTCTAACAGGCATGGATCTTCCTTGGTGTCTGGGTTGATGCTGAATTATTCTTCATGCAAAACTCGTTCTGCTGGGGACATGCAGCACAGTGCCCGACCCCAGCATCTCCCATCCTCATCACCCCCCATAGCTCCAGCTTCTCCAGAAAACTGTCCCCAAACCACACCTGTGCCTTGGGATGGCTTTTGATTTTTCTGTTAATGACTCCCCTCTGTCCAGAAGTCCATAGGGGTATCCTTGAGCAAAGATCTCTGTTAAAATCTGCTGGGAATGCAACAAGGAACAGAATATCCATGGTGGTAAACGGAACAAAGAGAGCTCCTGTTGTTGTATTGATGGAAAGTCAGGCAGGGGCACTCATTAAGAGGAAAAGGTTGGATTTTCCCTGGTTTTCCATGGCTCACAGAGTAATTACTGCAGGGGAAAGACTGCTGATGCCTCCAGCAGTTGGATCAGCATGGATCTAGCCCTGGCAAGCAGGACACCCGTGCCCTGTTTGCTGCAGGGGTTTTTAGGGGGAAAGTCCCTTTCTCCTTGCCCAGGGGAGCTGTGCTTCGGAAATTTGGGATGGAAGCAGGTTCCTATCAAACCGCAAGGCAGTGCTTACTGCAGAACCCAGGAATATTAATTCTGGTGTTTACGGTGCTGGAGCACCAGCCCTCAGACCCACTCCGTGCTCTGGATAGGCACTGTGTGCCGAGCATCACCCCCGAACAAAGGGAGCCCCAAAGGCTCAGAGGGATGCTGGAGGTAGCCCGAGATGATGGAAAAGGCAGCTGCTGGCAGCAAACCCCGCTGCAATCCCAGGAAAAAGAACAAGAGAAAGAGGAACAAATGCGCTAGGCTGACCTCCCTGCTGGCCCTTTCCCTTTTCCCTGTAATTGCGAGCTCGGTAGCGGTGCGGCGGGTTCGTCTGGGGAGGCACAGGGGCTGAATTTCATCCCAGCTCCTCCAGCAGGGACAGGGCTGACGTCAGCGGGGCGATGCGGGAGCCGGGCAGCAGCTCCGAGCGGAGGGATGGAGGGGATGGATGGATGGATGCCTTCTGCCGGGGCTGCTCGCCGCCGAAATGTTTTCATTGCGACCGCGGTTCCATTTGGAGCTTTACGTGCTTGTTTTTATAGCGTTGATCCCCAGCTGGGCTGCCACTGTAAAAGCTGGCTCGGTCTCCATCGCCAGCCCTCCTTAAAGCGATTTAAAAGCCAGGCACAGAGCCGAGAGAGAGAGGGCTGGTCCCTGCCGGTGCCGGCGCCGCTCACGTGGGTCCAGCTCCAGCAATCTGGCCTTGTGCCTTTGCTGGTAATTTTGGGCTTTTCTTATTTTTAATCTTTCCATTTTTGCCTCTGCTTGAGCAGTTCAAGTGGAGCTGTGGTTAATTTAAACTACAGTTGTCGCTAAATTAAACCACTGATAATACTTCAGGTTTAAGACCAGCTTTCTCTGTGCATCAGCTAAAAATATGGGATATTTTGTGTGTGTCTTCACGGCAAAATGGAAGTGGAGAGGTTGGACAGCACTTTTCTATGGTACTCCCATCAATATTAGCACTGCTGTAAGATGGTTAAACAGCATTATCTTCTTTTGATAAATAAGCAAAATAAAAGAGGAAATGTTTAGTTTGGCCAAAGACATAAGGCAAGGGTGCCACAAACCCCGAGGCAGCCCCCAGGAATTCCTACACTTTGTATTCTAGGCTCTGGTGCAAGAGTTAAAACAGCATAAATGTGTGATCCAGTGATACAATTAGCACGTACACAGAGATCACCCTTTCTTCCTCTTTCCAGCCTTCAGGGAGGATACAGTGTGAGGGTTTAACTGCTGTCCTTGCTGGGGACAGACCAGACTGCCTGGATAATCAGGGAAAAGGCAGAGGGAAGGATGGGAGTGATGTTAAAGCTTCTTTCTGTCTTGCAGCTGGTGGTTCCCTTTTCCTAAGTAAATAGCAAATCAATATTTGAGCAGTGATCTGTGCCCATGCAGGTGAGCAATGAGGAGGTTTTGGTGGCTGCAGGCTCATCTTCCTGCCTGGGCGAGGTGGGAGATGAAGTGACGCATTCAGAGGTGAAATTAGAGCCTGTCACAGGGAAGGCCAGCAGATCCCTTGATACTGAGCTGTTCTAAACTTTGCCAGGATTAATTACATGCCAGCTTCACAAGAAGCTGGTCCAGGGTCCCTTGGGATCCTCTGGAGCACCAGGCTAGTGAGAAACAGCTCTGGGACTGAAGAAAGCACTATTTCCCTCCTTCCTAGGAGCTGGATGCATGTGGAGGTAGCACTTACAGTTCTTACAGCCTGAATGGGATGAAAGCTGAAATGCTCCTTTTGGAGATATTCATGCACATCCTTGCAGGCATATCCCTTCCCTTGGTAAATCCACCTGCCTCAATCCAATGTCAGGCATTTTGGTTTTCCACTTGTTTTCTGCCCTTTTTGCATGGGTACCAATCATTCCCATGGTACAGAATGGTGTAGGAATGGATGCAGGGTATGACAGATACAAGAGTCTGTGTGTGCTGAGCTGTAAATAATGCAATATGCATGAAGTGCTCCATTTGGGTTTGCAACAAAGCTATTTAACCACTGGAAGGAAAAAAAAAACAAATAAAAAATAAGAGAACTACAGAGAAAGAGGTATAATCAATTTGCACATTTGCAAAAAGGTCTAGTTTGTCTCTGTTGTCTTGAGGTGGGAAAGGAAAACCCTTAAAAACTGCAACAATGCAGGGAAATGGCAAATCATTAGATGGGTGAGCAGAGCACGGGGTGGGGAACCAGGAACATCTTGGAGCTGTTCTGACAGGCTCCATCCAGGAAATTTCCCTCCATTTCCCTACATGAAATTAGTAAAATTTGTTCCTCCACCAGTACAATGGATAAATTCACTGCCTTAGAGAAGTGTGTGGTGGTTAATTTATCTGGGTTTTCTACGGAAGCAGACGAGAAACCATGCTAAAAATGATTAATGCTCCCCTAGACATGCCATGTTGAAGTCAATATTGGTTTTGTACCTGCATGTGCTCATCTGCACAAGGACCCTAGAGGCTCTGTGCACTTTCAAATGCTCATTTGTGGTGCTGTGTGATTTTGCATTCCAAGTGCAGATATTGATACCAATTCTTCAAATACAGCCTCCCCCACCCTTCTGCAGTCACAAACCACAGTGACATTGAACCCATGAAACTCTTGAAGGCATTTTGGGTTCACAGGTCTGGGTGCTCAGGCTTTCAAGGACCAATGTACTGACCACTGAAGTTCAGGCATTTCAATCACCATGGGAGGGGTGCCCAGGAATGCAGATTTGTCTCACACAGAATCACAGATTCAGAGAATGGTTTGGTTTGGACAGAATCCTAAAGATCATCTCGTTCCAACCAACCTGCCATGTGCAGGGACACTTTCCACTAGACCAGATTGCCCAGGGCTCCATCCAGCCTGACCTTGCAAATATGCTGGCACATCCTTCAGTAACCTTGGTTTTTGGGAGTAGCAGTTCCAGACCCTGAGCTGCCACAAGAGGAGAAGCATTGTCTGATTTTTCTGGAATGTAGTGAGTTGCCCATTTGCAATGCTGGGCATAGATTCCTCTAACAGTACGACTGCCAGCAGCATCAGTGGGATGGTTGCAGCCTTGGGTTTGAGACTCTGAGCTTTTCCCTGGTTTGGGGTAGTAGGTTGTACTTTCAGTAATTACCACTTTGATGAGATAACACATTTTCTGTACCAAATCTCACTGTTAGAGTGGACAAGGGCTGCCATTGTACCACTGAAACTGTAGACCTGGGCTATCAGGTGGTTTCTTCTAGAATTATACTCCTTTAAAAACTGTCTTTGCTTTAACAACACACAGGAGGAAATCTCTGTAATTACTGGGCTGTGTTTTCTTTTTCTTTCCTCAGTGGATCCATACTTTTACACCGCAGAATGAAAGTCATTATGGTTTTCTGCAGGCCAGACAGGAGAGCTTTTTTCATTTGACATAATTCACAGAATGGGTTATTTATTAATGTGTGAGGCTCTCTAAACAAAATGGATTTTTACTCTTGCGAGAGTCTGGCTGATACATCATTATGACAACTTATTTCATTTCTGGGTAGCATTTTGAACCCAGTGACGAAAACACAAATCCTTCAGTAAAGAACTGATTTAACATTTCGGCTTTGTCATCCAAACCAGGAAAAAACTCCCCTGAATATCAAATACAGGACCTGAAAACCCACTATTTTTAAACCTCTAGTTTTATTTTGAAGATTGCTGGTTTTATAGAGATTCCTTTACTCCCCACCAAGAAACTGCTGGGCTTTTCCCTCTCAGTGCTGACTCTTGTTCATCAGCAGTCTTTCCATCTCTCTGTAATAATTCAGTAGGAGTCTGAACTGGCCTTTTACACAGTAAGCACATCAAGCTTACAAACACCACTCAGCTCTTGCTGAGTTTCAAATACATTTATCTTTTGTATGTGCACATGGCCTCATTAATTACTTATCGTGTTCCTTCAACAGTTATACAAATGTAATTGATTATGCCTCGCTGCCCCGCTTCCACTATTTTGGCTATCAGCTAATTAATGCAGGAGAGGCTCTCAAACAACTGCTTTCCTCAGAAGAAGCTGGAAAAACGCATTCTTCAGTCCCAAGCCTACTAAAGGTTCTAGAAGAAGCAGTAGTAGCATATGCAAATCAATGGGAGCTTTTTGCATATGCAAATAGGAGCCTTGAGCTGGGGGGGAATTTGGTTGGTTGTAACCTGTGTCTCTAAATTCCTCAACAAAAGCCTGAGGTAGGTTCAATGCACTTGCAAGGAAGTGAATAGCAGCTCCTGCTGATTTTATTACATTTTGCTGCTTATTCTTCTTATTCACTAGGACAAAAAACCCCTTGCCTTACATGAGTAATTCTGCTGCGTTTCAGCACAACCGATTATATGAGTAATGTGATCACAAGTGGATCAAAGATGATGATTTAGAACAGATTTCATGTGTTTAGTCGTTTATCATCATCAGTCAGGCAAAGGCACTGCAACACCTAAGTGATGTGTAGTGTGAGTAACACCTGGCGCTGTAGCAGGAGGACTTCTTGACGTTTCCCAGTGAGTTACAAACTCACATCTCGCACTAAATCACTCTCTAGGATGGCACTAGAGAAGCAGAATTAAATGAAGAATTATGTGTTCTTAAAAGTGATAATAGCATAAAAGTTAGAGTATTACAATATTCCTGAGCAATGCACACGCACTGCCCGGAGATGTCCTTACGTAGCAAGGGAATCAGTGTGAGCCAGAATGATTACCTTAACCTAAAGTAGCTTGTTGCATCCTTGCTCTTAGCCTCCCTTAGCAGCAAGACTCCAAAACCCACCCTCCTTCCCTGAGACAGCACATTTTGTCTCCCAGTTACAGTCAGTAGAGTCTCCCCACGGTGTGCTGCCCTGCCTGGCAAGCATAATTCCACTGGTGTGCCCACACACGAGTAAGAGGAGAGCTGCTGAAATATTATTGCTGTGATTCCTGTTTGTGCCAGAGCTCTCAGCCAAAGGAACTTGACATATTGCTTCTTTCTGTCTTAATTTACTTCGAGCAGAGCTGGTGACCCCGGTTATTAATTGCACATCTCCCGGTCCCTGTTGCTTCCCAGCCGGTTGTTTAATGAGTGGAACACACCTGCTGTTGCCCAGGTGTCTTAGATAAGGCTCTGGAGTATCCAGATGCTTCCTGAGCACGTTGCTTCGGGGCTGTAGTGGCACGAGACCTGTGCCCAAAGCTTCCTGCCTGTTCTCTGAGAGTGAAGGACAGCCAGGAGGGGCAGATGTTCCCTTCATTACTAGCCCAAATCCTACCTGGAGCCGTTGCTGAGCACCACGGGGCAGTGGCTCATCTGGCACGACTCAACAGGTCCATCGTTAAGACCTGGGTCAGTGATGCTCAGGCACACGTTTAAAGCTAAATTTTAATTGTGCTGCTGTGGGTGGAATGCCCCCAGGTGTGCGAGTGAGGCACAAAGGGGATGTCTCCACCCTCAGCTTTAAAAAGCTTCATCGAGGAAGACTCAGCCCACACTCAGGGAGCTGAGGATGTGCAGGAGGAATGGATCAAACCACTAACTGAGGTCGTGGTCACCCACAAACAAGAGCCAATGGCTGCTGAGAGGGGCTGCCCTAAGCCCACACGTGTGCTTTCAGAGATGTTTACTAAAGTTTTGACACAGGTACACCCATAGACAGTTGTAGCATGGCAACAGAAACCCATTTCCCTGTAGGCAGCAAGCCACTTTGATCCTGTAACTCTGTCCCCTCAGAATTAGGATGTGGTGCTGGAAATACATGTGCTGCAAAAGCTCTTCTTCTGTTCACCTGCCAGGTGGGTTTAATTTATGGTATCATGGCTTTCAATGAATTATTGATACGGTGACTGTGCAGAGGCACAGAAAAAATAGAGTCATGTGCTGTGTGGCTCCACCTCGCTGGCTTTGTTTCATAAGTGCCTGGGCTTCACTCTGACAGTTTTATTGTGGGAAAAAATAGTTTTCTCTCAGAGATGTTCCAGCCTGGTGACAGCAAGGGATGGGCTGTGGTGGCAGCATAATGCTGGCCAGAGCACCCAGACCGCTGGAGGTGACTGCATAGTCTGGAAGCAGGACTGCTACTCAACGAGCCAAGGAAACTCAAGAGAATTTTTCTCAACATACAAGAAAAAAATTGCAGTTTCCAGTTCTTTCAAATTTGGCATTTTCCCGTTGACAACCACAGCTTAGCTACGTCTCATTCCTTGTAAATGAAAAATGTCTTAGGAATCTCTGTGGATCTGAGTCTGCTCCCATTTACACGTGGGTGGTTTAATGAGTTCAGCAGACTCACCCTGGACTGAGGTGAGACTCTGGCCAGGTTTTCATATCCATAGGAAGCAGCTGGAAAATGCCTGCTGTATTTCTGGGCTCTGGATACTTTGCATCCCTAGATCTACTGTCTCTTACAGACTGACAAGCTCAGACCCAACCATGGCCTTATATATTGGAGAGGGCACAAATCTGGGAGTGACTTGGGGGTTTAATTTTTTTTTATTATGTGAAAGTCACAAATGCTGCCCCTCTGCTAATGTTGTTTTTGTGTGACATACAGATCCCACTGCCACACACAGCTGAAGAAGTATTTGCTTTGTTTTTACATTCTTATTTTTTAGATGTCTTAATAATCTGAACATCAACGTTTTGTTTAAATATTATGATGATTATTTTATTAGCTCAGGTGCTCTGAAAGCAAAGTTTTGATTATTTGGGGGCTAAGAAGTCAGTTACAGACTGCTCTGTTACCTTCTTTGTTTGCTTGGCTTCATGAAGAGCCCAGGATTGTGTTTATGTTTGTGGAAGTTCTTGCTGTCCTATTTTCTTGAATGTTGCAGGGCTTCAGAGGAAAACCATTAATTTAGCCATTAGGAGGTTTTCCTGTTCTCATTGAATTTTCTAGAAAATCTCCTGTTGCCTTTAAGGGAACATGGAAGAAATCTTATTATATGTGCGTGATTTCAGAACTGAGAAAACAGACTGTCTTCAGAAGGAAGTAGTGTCAAATCAGCCTACAAATATATCCTTTAAAATAATTTTGGCTGGAATCCTTTCTGATATGATCCCATCTGAGACTCTGAAGTTACACAAAGAATAAATTTTTATCATTTTCATATAATCCAAAAAAAATTAAAGAGGGATAAGATATGTCTCGACTTGAGAGTCATGAATAACTCCCTGAGGAGAAGGATTTATGTTTTAAAATGCTTCCCTTTACTGCAACATGCACAAAGAAAGAGATTCATTTTGGGGAGAGTGAATTAATGAAACCAGTTGGAGAACTGGAGGATTCAAAATACAAGTTGGTCAGTCATTTGTTCTGCTCTTGGCATGTGGTTAAAAATCCCACCCACTGGGGAGGTTGTACTTATCTAGAGGCTGGGGCACCTGGCAGTAAAGCTGTAACATCTCTGTGCCTTATTTGGGGAATTAAGGATCAAAGGTACCATTAAGTCCTCTGAGTTAATTCTGTCTGAGTCTCAGGCCATTAGTTTCCAGGCAATTGCTCCTGCAGGGAGCCCAGTGACTTGCTTTGGCTAAGTTGCATATTTTGGGAGGACATCAAATCTTGACATAAACAGATGGAGAATCCAGCAGGTTTTCTGATGGCTCCTTCATCAGGTCATCAGCACTCCTCTGTTCAAAAATGTGATCCCTCACTTAAACTGGAATGTTTTGGCTTTAGCATCTCGGCACCAGTTCATGTTGTGCCTCTCCTTGGCAGATGGAGGAATAACTCAGTGCCTGGTAATTTCTTTCTGCAGAGGCTCTTAGATTCAAGGATTCACCTCTGCTTTTTAATGAAGTGAGTTCTCAGGTGCTGTAATTTCTCCGCTGTAAGGGCTTTTCGTTCTTTTTTTTTTTTTCCTTACTTCCAATTTTGTTGTCATTTTTGTTGATGTCTGCTGTACTCTAGCAGTCTATTTTCAAGGGCTGAGGTAAAATTTCCTTCCTACATCTCCACTTACTGAAGAGCAACTAAACAAGCATTTTTCCCCTTGTTCTTATTCAATGACTTGTATTATCACAGCTATTGCATCCGTGCTGTCTTCTCAGATATGTACTGCACATTTGAGTCCATGTCAAGACTATTTACTACTCATCAGTAACTCTTTTGTTGGAAAAGTTTAGCACCTTTGATAGATGAAAATGGGAAATCAGACCTTGGACCTCTGCAAGACTCCCTAATTCTCTGTTCTCATGCAACAGGCATGGAGCAGAACGTTTTAAGAACAGATACTGAGTTTAATCTAGGTAACTTTTCTCTCGAGTGTTGTTTTTGGCTTGTTTGAGGGTTTTTGTTTGTTTACGATATGTTTTTCAACTCTGGTAAGTCACATGCCTTAGCAATGTGTACCAATAAAACAAACAAACAAACGTAAATATCTTTAGCAATCAGGCTTTCAGTTTCATGACAGTTTTTGGGCAGTTAAACAAATGCCTTGGCATGCTAAAATGTACTTGCCTACTACTCAGGGACACTGGGAGAATTAATTACTTAATACGCTAGATTAAATCAGACATGGTTCTTTTGAGACAAAGATCTTCTCTGGGGTCGGCCAGACACGGCTTCCCCCTCGTCTCCAGGGTCGGCGCTGATTTCAGAAGCCCTGTGTTAGAGCACTCTCGGCACAGCCTGTGACAGGAGGGCATTAAGCCGCTCTGNCGGGGCTTCAGCACCGCGGACAGCGCCCGCCGCCGCCGCCGCCACACGCGTGACCGACGCCCGAGCCGCCCCGCGGGTGTCACCGGCCCCGAGNCTTTTCGTTCTTTTTTTTTTTTTCCTTACTTCCAATTTTGTTGTCATTTTTGTTGATGTCTGCTGTACTCTAGCAGTCTATTTTCAAGGGCTGAGGTAAAATTTCCTTCCTACATCTCCACTTACTGAAGAGCAACTAAACAAGCATTTTTCCCCTTGTTCTTATTCAATGACTTGTATTATCACAGCTATTGCATCCGTGCTGTCTTCTCAGATATGTACTGCACATTTGAGTCCATGTCAAGACTATTTACTACTCATCAGTAACTCTTTTGTTGGAAAAGTTTAGCACCTTTGATAGATGAAAATGGGAAATCAGACCTTGGACCTCTGCAAGACTCCCTAATTCTCTGTTCTCATGCAACAGGCATGGAGCAGAACGTTTTAAGAACAGATACTGAGTTTAATCTAGGTAACTTTTCTCTCGAGTGTTGTTTTTGGCTTGTTTGAGGGTTTTTGTTTGTTTACGATATGTTTTTCAACTCTGGTAAGTCACATGCCTTAGCAATGTGTACCAATAAAACAAACAAACAAACGTAAATATCTTTAGCAATCAGGCTTTCAGTTTCATGACAGTTTTTGGGCAGTTAAACAAATGCCTTGGCATGCTAAAATGTACTTGCCTACTACTCAGGGACACTGGGAGAATTAATTACTTAATACGCTAGATTAAATCAGACATGGTTCTTTTGAGACAAAGATCTTCTCTGGGGTCGGCCAGACACGGCTTCCCCCTCGTCTCCAGGGTCGGCGCTGATTTCAGAAGCCCTGTGTTAGAGCACTCTCGGCACAGCCTGTGACAGGAGGGCATTAAGCCGCTCTGTATAAACTATCGTTTAATAGGCCACGAAACCCGGGCTGCAGAGCAATCGTGAGAACGGAGATCAGGCTTTTCAACAGTGCTGCTGGAGCGCACCTCGCCGGGGCCGAGGCGGGAAAGGCGGCTGGTACCAGGCAGTTCCAAAATACCCGTGCGGAATCAACAAACAGCACGGAGTCGGGGTGACGTAAAGAGGAAGCCAACTCCATTACCGGCCTCCAAGTCGCAGGGAGTTTTGCAGGCGCCGGGGGGAGGACGGAGCCGTAACCGGGGCCGGTGTGCGGGGGCCAGCGGGGTCGCGGCGGGGCTGGGGCCGCCCCGTCGGGGGTTCCGCACCGCGGACAGCG